>CM062805.1:1334581775-1334952942 GCA_031772625.1 Pinus tabuliformis
TTGTGGCAATATAACATATGAAGTGTGTTGTATTTTTGTTTATGTTGAGGAGCTATAGGGTGATATAGGATTGTTGTAGGCATATTATATGAATTGTTTCCAAGACTTTAATGTGTATCATTTTTTGAATCATCGGGAAAATGCAATTGGTGCATTTAACGAATGTAATTTCATTATCATTGATAAAATTATATTTTTTTCCCAAGGATATATATATAATATATATTCTCTTGATTATTTTTCTTGATATAGTAAGCATATTGCAAGAAGAATGTGTAAATGGCAGTATATAATGAATTCTATAATGCATATAATTTTTAATATGATTAGTGTATGTTGTGAATTATTTATGCCATGGCATGCATCAATAGATCACTTATTCCTTCTCAAACCAAAATGAGCATTGATGGTAAATATGGTGGTGGTGGAAGGAGGAAATTTTGAGATTGGTACACTAACGACCAAGGAAGGTGATTACAAGTATGTTGCATATAAACAAAATATAAATTACTCAATAACAACAGCAATATCATCATCACTTACACAACAATTAATACATTACACGTAGATTTATGTAGAAACCTTAAAGGAAAAAAGCACCCTCAATAATCAATCATTATTTTTATTATTTAATTCCATAGAATTTATCACAATGCTAACCCTTGGCACTATTTTCACCACTCGCTCTCAATAAAAATATCATTGGGTTACCAAGCCACAAGCCATGACAACATATCTTCTCGTAATCTTCTAAGCTAGAGCACTCTTTCACCTCCCACCCACTAGTTGTATTTTATCTTCTTCCTCTAGCTAAAATTGCATATTGGTGGATTGCTCTTTCACCTTCTTAGCTTGATGCTTCAACTACTCCAACTATTGTTGTTCACTGATCTCCTCTATCACATTCTAGATATATAATGTTCTATCCTTGGCGTTTTCTTCTTTCCAGCAATGCCTTCTCTAAAATGCATGGCAGCACACTATTTATCGCTTGTCCCACACTTTCTCAAAATACCTAAATGTAGTGTAGCTTAGCTACTAGCCACAATCACAACTAGTACCACTAAAAAGGCCTACCCAAATTTGAACCTATAACCTACGATCTCCATATCAACAACATCCCTTGAGCAAATGGTTACACTAAGTTAACCCTTGGGGTTGTTCCACTTTATGTTATATCCTCCCCACTCTACACATTTACATGCAACACAAAGTGTTGAGCTTTCTCCAATTCCTCAATTCTCAATACTACTCTTTTTGTTCATTCATTTTCCCTATATGCACACTATGCACTAGTGACTCTGCACTGCATTATCTACTATGCCTAGTGGCTTTACCTAATTCCACTACTCCCTATCAACATCTACCTCTACATTGCCTCTTTCTTTGACTCTACATGCATATCTTTGCAATAAAGGAACAAGCCACAAGGTAGCACAAAATACGAAGCATGAAGCCTCATTCACATCCACAATGCCTCTCCTTAACACTTAGCTTATAAAAAAGAAAATGACTTGACCTAAAGACTAATTCTTGATCACCTCTACGATTCAAGCATCATGTAGCACATGTCTATCACATAACTTGCAATCTATGATATCATCAATCATTGTTTAGCACTACAAAATCCAACTCTACTAATACCATGATTTTGACTCAACTTCATCAAACTTTGGTATTGTCATACTAACATCTTCTTTTGCAACAAGAATATCCCATCCACCACCTTCTCCTAGCAATGACACATTAGCAAATCAATTACAATCTACAAATTCATCTATTACTAATTCCTTAAAGTTACCCACTTTAATAGGAGTTAGGATGGAGTTTGCACTTCTCAATTTTGAGTACATCTAACTTGTGTAACAAACCTAAAAGATCAACAAAATGTTTGAAAATTTGTCATGAACTTTGAGGGTTTTGCATCATTGTATTGTTGTAAGAAAATGGGAGCTATTATGCCATACATAGAATACAAAAATTGGCTCATTGATTTCTTATGAATACACAATAATCTTATGCAGTGTGTTAGACATTTTAAGAATCAATAAAGATAGACACAGGGCTTCACAAAATCATGCCACAATTAGAGCATAAAATACATAGTAGCATGACAATTGTTCCTAGAAGTTAGGGAGTTCCCATCTGTCATGTCATGTTGTATGAAGCTTTGAGCTTATAAGAAAAGCTCGTTTTTTGTTGGGAGATTCGAGACTTTTTTAGAGTTTGATTTGGGCACTTATTTTCTTCAAGAAATTGTAGAAGCTCTCTAACATACCCAACTCCCTAAGTACCATTTCTAAAATAGGGTATTCAAATTTTTCACTTTATGGCACACTTCTAGGGTCACTTCAGATCTTGTAGGGACATCATACTCATCTAGAATTTTCCAATGAGTATACTCTTGCTCAAATATGAGCTCTGAGCATAAGTTATGGCCCTTTAAAATTTTTCTCATTAACCTTCTCTCTCCCGCCACATCCTCATTTGTGTAGAAACCACATGTGCTATATGATGTCACAAGGTATGGTTAACACGTCATCCCATGTACAAATGACCATCGATACACATTTACTAAGCTATTATGCCTTCTCTGATGTTCTTTTGCATCATAAGAAAAATTCTACAACGTGTGATATTGCATCTCACAACATTTTCTTTTTCACTGTGTGATACATTGCATTTTCAAAAATAATTATCCCATGAGATGAGTTCATCGCTCCTCTTTATCGCATCACTCAAAATACTATAGTCTTGCAACTCGTGAACTATTCTTCCACATGAAATGCTTCTTCCCTCTTTTCCTCGTCTTTTCTTTGTTTCTCCCTTCTCTTATAGCATTTCCCGTTGTTTCCCCCTTGCTTTATCTTTCCTCCATGTTCTACCTCCCTTCTTAGATCTCCCATATTGCATCAAGGAAAAACTTTGGGTTTATGACATATCGCGCCCAAATTTTTTTGATACAATACATCACAGTGATGAAAACTTTCATTGCGCAAATGTTCAAACACCATGTCCCATCCTTACCTTATAGTGAATCCAACCTTTTTGAGGTTGCGACAAGCCTTCTCACCTCATATCATGCACCCACAAAGTTTTAATGGTGTGGTGTATCACACCACAAAAATTTTGGTGTGATATATCACACCACAAAAATTTTGGTGTGATATATCGCACCACGTATCATTTTCAACCTCAAGGCATTTCTCGAGAATCACGCCCAATTTTGAAGTTTGTGTTTTGTACAATAAACCCAAAATTGCCATCTTTGACTCAAAAAAAAATTATGAGCCTAAAGGCAAGATACCTCTTGAGGCTCTTCTTTTAGCTTCTTCAACGCAAAGGGGCTCTAAGCCCAAAATCCACCCTCTTTCAAACTTAAGAATCACAAAGCTAAGATCCCATATAAGAGGGTTATACTTGAGAATAATGGTCTTGCACCAAGGACTTGTACTTTTCAACTAAGATATATATATATATATATATATATATATATAAAAGGTTGGCTTATGAAGCCAATGGTCTAGCAACTCCAAAGACATAAAGGGACCTTTCCTTAACAAATCTACACTAATTTAATGTATTCTAGATGGCCTTCTATACCAGAAAAGTTTATAGCCTTTTAAGCTCCAAAAAGGCTCAATAAATCAAAGTTCCACCCTTAATGAATTTCTCTCCTTCAATTAACATTCTTCAAGGGTTTACATCAATTGTGACCCTTTTTCCAAATTAAAAATCAATACACACTCTCTCTCCCTAGGAATATGCATAGGCAATCAAATCAAATAGGGAAATATATCATCCCATCCACTCATGTAAGATGGCATACATAAAGGTATAGCGAGATTTCTACAATAGGGTGAAACATTTCATGTCACAAGGTTGCATAAACATGCAAAACCAATGCCCCACATAGCAACCATTGAGTTACTCAATGTGCAAGTGATAGTGCCAAGTCACTCATCATTCATAATAAGGGTCCTAAGGTTAAGTTTACATCCTATATAACATGTCCAACAATTTATCCCTACCAACAAAGCACACAAACCCTCTTTGAGATATCATTTAAATCTTACACATATCATTGCTTAACTAGAGGCTATAAGAGGCATTCACACAACCACAACACTGATAGAAATTTCCTAGCACAGATGAGACATGAATTCTACTATGTTGACTTAAGACTTTGTAATTAATGGACCAAACAAAGCACACACATGTCTAATTATCCCGCAATCACACCATTGTCATCCCAATTCAACTCCATTTTAGAGCTACAACATTCATGCCACAACTCACATATAGATACATGGGGCTATGTCACAACAAGTGAATCATGCAGGCCTAGTCAAAATAGAGTCCCCCTCCACTCTTTAAGTTCATTTTACAATTTATTAGCACCTAGGTAGGAATTGCAGAAAAGATTTCGAATACGAATAAAGTAGAAGCAAGTTGTTCTTGGCATTAAGGAACCCAAATCAACCTTGGTTGTAGCTTACCACTCTCAGGGGATCTTTATACCATATTGTCCAACATGAAACTACCATCATTCTTACCATGTCATTTAGACCTTAAGGGAGCTAGCACTAATGCATATGCTATGAAGAGTGAAGCCATTTTGAGTGTTGTAACTTGAACTTATGAAGAATAGCTACAACTAGAGGATAAATAATTCCAAATATTGAGCACATCAATAATAACTACAGGCGTGCTAAAACTTTGTTTGAGGCTAAACTCTATGAAATACATGCATAGGAAACTCAATTTAATTTAAGTAACTTTACATACAAAATTCCTTTTCCATGTAGTTCGCCACAATCAGCAACCTTTTACATCCACATACATGTGTAATCCATAAAGTAAATGGATTACATGTACTCGTCAAAACTAAAAGTGAGCACTTCTCCACTGAACCATAAGCTTAGTTGCACTAATCTTTTCTACAACTAGCCAAACCATGATACCACAAAGATGAAATGGGAAAAACACTCTCAAGTCTAAGTTCAGTAGGGAACCTTCGTCCACCCAGCAAGGCCTCCACAATCTCCACGCACTCTTCTACTAGCTTACACAACACCTAAGTCCCTTCAATGTTATATAGTTCTTTAGTGACTCCCCTCCCTTATGCTTCTCGTGCATGACTGACTTAGCACCAGATTATAACCCTCATGCTTAATGAGTCATGCAGCTTCTCGGTGTCAACTCGTGGCCTCAAATCCAAGCCCATCAGGTTAGTTCTCCACAAGCAAAGGCTAGGGTCATGAGTGGCTCTCCTTGACATGCACAAACTTGTATTCCTCTACCCTTCACGAGCATTTGCTCAAAAATCATGATTTTACTCATTTTTCCAATACAATGCTTCAGTTGTCCACAAATTTCAAGGTGGGTGCTCTTGCCCATTTCATGTATTTCTTGTTAAGAGACATTCCAACCACCATGACATGCTTCAATAATTGTGGGGGGATGACATTTCAACCAATCCACTTTCTAATTAATGATTTGGGCTTAGAGGGAAAATGGGTACTCTCAAATTCAAAATATCAACAGAGGGTTTGGCGAGGGAATATTTATTTTTACATAGTGAAACCCCGAAAATCCCCTACTATTCCTTGTCCACGGTATCATGGCCCCTGTAGGCACTCATGCCTTAAGCAATTGCTTAACTTTTATTAATTAAAATAAAATATATACAATGTTTTTGATTTGTTTAATTCAACTTGACATGGAGATCAAATATTCAAGTTGAAATAAACAACATTAGTCATAATTAATTACAAGTGTCAAGGTTTCAAAATAAGGATGTCATTAGTTCCATGTGTGTCTAGAAACTTGTACAAGCTCCTTCATACGTAAAGAGCTTCTACAAGCCCAAGCAAAAACACCAAAAATCTATTGAATCATTGTTATCTCTCCTACCCAAAAAAACACTAAAAATAGTCCATTGAATTTACAATCATGCCCATTTTTAAAATTTTGAAGTTCCATGAATTGAAAAGGCTCGCCCCTCTTAGCTATTTAGATCTCTTTCCATTCAAAATATAATCTTCCAAGTCAATACAGATGGATCATTTTACACCATTTATCAGATATCGAATAATTTTAATTTGTATCTTCAATGTTTCTAACTATCATGCATTATTCTTTGCTATTGATTGATGCGGTACTTTAGGATTATAAACAATATCAAACTAAAATACTAAAGGGTTTGATATTAGTTAAAACAACCCATGTTATTCACATGAGAATGAACAATGGTCAACATCTTTAAAAAAAAAATTGCAAAGGCACCCAAGTTACTAACCACGGTTGGGAGGAATAACAGAGTTGGAGTTGAAACCCGAAATTTGAAAAACATTGAATCTCATGGTAGCTAAACTACTGATAGTTTATACACATTGAAACTTTAACAAAATCATATGGTAAGATGAAGTTGTAGGTCAAATTTATGCTAATCACTTTTAACAAAAGCATATTGTAAGATGAAATTGTGGGTGAGATTTAACAAAATCATATTGTAAGATGAAATTGTAGGTTAAAATTATATAAAACATGATATATATATATATATATGTATGAATGATAAAGAGATGTGAGCCAATGTATCTATATATGATAAAGAGATGTGAGCCAATTTACACCGATTGAGAACATGACTTCTGTTAGAGACTTCAAAAGATTAAAAAATACAAGTAAATGAAATTTAATCTGAGATCAAAAACTTCTGTGATCCATAATGTAGATACAAGTCTTTCGGAAAAATCACATTATTAAGATTTGGTCAATGTTATTAATCCAGAAATTTCAAAGGACCAAATCCTAACAATGTGATTAATCCAGAAATTTAATCTGTCATGTTTATTTCTATTTTTGAAAACTTCCTCTAAATTTTTATAGTTATATATATATATATATATATATATATTCCAATTTTCAGTTTTCCACAAATTTGGGCGAAGCTTTTAGCTATACGGGATACTTGTACAGTGAAATTGAACATTTTGAAGTTTGGGAAAATTATTACACGGGTTTGGCAGTACTTTTTTATTGACTCACAGTACTTTTTTTATTGACTCACAACATAATGCTGATATATTGCAATATGTTCACATCACTCAAAATATTGTGATTTTTTAGGCTGTATATCAGCGAGGTGAAAAACTTGAAATATTGCCGATGCTGTGATATTTGCTACACTGGTTGGTCATGCACATATGTTTCGGAATTGTTATTACTTGTGCGATGATAATAAGAGATGAATTCTTGCTAGGTTTGATCCTTATGGTAATGATTTATGCGATATGAATGCCCACAACATTATGGATAAATGGTATGCTCCTTTAATGCACTTTGGAAGAGTATATGGAGCAGTCTGACATTTGGCATTAGTGTCACATGCCAATAGGAATAAACGCTAGGTACTCTGGTCACAGGTGCTGAAATGCACTTATTTCAATTGTATAGGTAGTGCCAGTAGTGCTGTAGTTGAAGGGTGTTAGACTAATTCTGAATACTGCGTCTATAGCAGCTAATCTGTGAACACCATCTGGTATATGGAGAGACAGAAAAATGGCCAAACGATTAGGATACTAAAAAGTACAAACCTCAAAAGGTACATAATCACTGGACCTATGGATCCCTCTTCTGTAGCGATGTTAAAGATATGGAAAATTCTGTAATTAATCAGCATTCTTGTTTTTTGGGTGCAGCATTTTTTTGTATGGACAGATCCACCATGTTTATTTCCCACATAACTTCAATTTCTTTTTTTGAATGGGACAGAATGAGAGGATTCGGAAGATAGATGGACAGGAAAATTGATTGGAATTAAGAGGACAAAGATGCAGGAGAAAAGAGATAATAGAAAGGATGCTCTGATAATATTTACCTATTGCAATATAAAATATAATATAATATAATATAAAATGTTTGATAGGAGCGTTACACTGTTCCAAAGGGCATTCAAGCTCGACCAAGTCACAGCACAATTGTGGTGACAGCATCCAACTGTTCGGCAGATAATTTTTCCATCCAACAATGACACCGCCACACTTGAATAGTAAATACCCAAGAGAAAAAAGGGATGATGATTATAAAGATGAGACAATAATAATTTATTGTATGACAATACTCATGTCCAAAATATGGACCTATTAATAAATAAATAAAATACTAAATACATATAAAGGTATATACGTGATATAGAAAGGGTATCAAAGCCCAGTGGGTTAGCACAATCAGTTTGAATGGACTGTTCAAGGGTGAGTTCACCATAACGTCTCTGGTTTGAGTCTGGTCGAGTCTTGCTGGGTTACCAACTGCTATTGTGGCTGGCAGTTGGGCCACCCTCCATCCAGATAAATTCCAAGAAGAGGGGAGGGTCTCTGTTAGGTTTTCCTTAGAAAAAAATGATATAACAAACTATATGAATCTCTGACCTCCAGTACATCCTCCAACCCTGTTGGGAAGTGTCCACTGCATGTTGCACAAGTTGTAGATGTTGAAACTCTGATAAGTCTGCTTCAAAAATACAAGTCCTTCGAGATATCAGTTGCAGGGAGACACTTAAATGTTCAACCACCTACTCTTCTTTTAAATTCAAAAGAAATATTTAAAGTTGAGGCTACTTTTTTTTTAAATTAGCAAAATTTCTGAGAGGTAGAGCCCTTGTCTCTCCAACTCTGTAATCCTGGCAAGGAATACTCTTGCTAGAGCATTGGTCTTCTTCACTCAATCTCCAGAATCAAGAATTTGTTGCTCTTTTGGGACTCTATTAGTCATTCAAGGTATATATTTTAAGTTTGGGCTACTTTTTTAAAAAATTAGCAAAATTTCTATGAGAGGTAGAGCCCTTATCTCTCCAACTCTGTAATCTTGGCAAGGAATACTCTTGCTAGAGCATTGTTCTTCTTCACTCAATCTCCAGAATCAAGAATCTGTTGCTCTTTTGGGACTCTATTAGTCCCACTCCGTCATGGGACTAATAGACAAACTATAACCATTTTAATAGAACTAAGGAGAAATAGAAAACTGTATAGCAATGAACCATCCCTTTACAGACCCTCAGGCAACATCCAAGAGAAAAACATGTGCCTGGACAAAGAGACATAGAAGCAGCAGGGGATGCTAAATCACTAAAAACCAAAAACAATGTGCCCTCAATACTACCAAGCAAAAGTAACAAGAAGACTACGCTGCTGGACTTGTAGGCACTTCTGAAACAAACCAACTACAAGCTGTAGCCTGTAGGAGATGTTGCAGAAACAAACCAACAGGATAGTGGCTCCATTGCTCACTCATTGCTGGTTATACTTGCCTTCCCCTTGTCCTTTTCCCTGCGTTAAACCCAAGATAAACATGGCCATATAGGAAGGCAAGGACCAGGAAATCATAAATAGAGGGAAGCCTTCCCTCTATCATTTTTCCATTGCAATTGCATCAGGAGAAACCTTCACTGCTTTGTGCCACAACGCTTGCAAACAGCTGCCAAGAAAGAAAAACCCACCTGCCACACTTGCAATCAACTGCAAAGGGCCAAGGCACAAAAATGCAAATATACGTTGCTGTCATATTGGCAACATGAAACTGGGGAACAACAAAGGCCATCAAATGCAAAACAAATAGCACGGTATCTTCTGCCAAAACATCTCCGACTTGGTAAGGATGGACACAAGCTATGTGCTAGAGGCACATGGGATCCTCTTTCAGCTCTTTGTGAGAAACCTCCCCACTCTGCCTGGCCACCTGGATATTAGGTGAAACCCCGGTTAGATTTTAGGCAGGATCTGTAAATTTAAAAGGAGCCACGTGCCTCTCCAATACCCTCATGGTCCATCAAGATCTTTTTCTTACAGGCAGGATCTGTAAATTTAAAAGGAGCCACGTGCCTCTCCAATACCCTCATGGTCCATCAAGATCTTTTTCTTACTATTCATAGTAATCTCTTGCGGAGTATCTTAAAAAGCATTCTTGCAACATTCTTCTTCCACCTTCTACTTTTCAGTTTGACTACCGACGTGATCTCTCTTCATTTTCTTTGCCATCCCCACTGATTCCATTGGCTGATGGATCATGCTAATCTTCATTTTCGTTGCCATCCCCACTGATTCCATTGGCTGATGGATCATGCTATTGGTGGGATATCAAATATTTTTTTTATATTTTTTTCGTTTTATTTGCCTATATCAGTTTTCTTTTCATATTTATGCAAATTGATTATTTGATGTTGTTGCTGTTTTTAAAATCAATAATTTTCTTTGTTGATATTTCCCCAATATTTTTGATAAATTTATTTCCGGATCCTCCAAAATATATGCCCCTAAACGGTTTCAAAAACTGGGGACATCACCTATTCTGGCTATTGTTGACTTCACCTATTGAAGTGAAAATAGGTTGACACAGGTGATATCCAGTGGTATCAGGACTGGACCGAACCGATCTGAACCAGCCCGTCCAACCGGTTTGAGGCCAAAATTAGTTCGGACCAGTGACCTGAACCGTTTTTGGCCGGTTCGGTACCGAATCGGTCTTTTTTCATTGAACTAGCCATTTGGGTACTGGTTTTGTACATTGCTGCCAAGGGCCCTTTGAAAGCAATTTGTTTTCCGAAAAAGCAATGATTTGTGACAGGAGAAGCCTAGTATTTGACCATATTGCCCTACTAATTCCATGCAATTCATGGTAATGTTAAATTGTTAAAGTAAAATCCTTTTACTTAAACTTTTAGCATTACCATGAAATGACTCTGAATGTTTGAGTGGTTCTGACCTCATTGGATTTCATATGGAGAAAGTAGAATTTTAGATCTCACTCAAATCCAGCAGACTTAAAAGTTTTCGAAAATTTCAGCATTGGAGGGATTGCAACACTCCATTGGATTTTGTCATGTACAAGGGTATGGAACTAGTATTTAATCAAGAACACCAAGCCCTCTATGTACCTTAATGTTAGTGGCATTGGTTGTCGAACTCCTCTATCATTAGCCTACTAAAGAAAGTACCCATCACTCAAACAAAATCTTGACTTGACATGCTATGTTTTTCTATCATATTTTAATGCTTAGAGGGTGATATTGATGACGAAAATCCCAATATAGGAAATGATTTTGATGATGTACATATTTGTTGTAGCATGACTTTTTTTGGATGCTAGAGGCCATGTGGAGCTTGTTTGTTGATGTTTCGGTTTAGAGATGGATTGCACTCAGTGCTTGTTTATGTGCACCCTTACATGCTATATAAATGAGAACTTTTGCTTATTTGTGTATAAATGGTTTGGATGCACATGAATATGTATGTTTTTCTTTAAAATTTGAATATTTTATATTTGGTCCAGTTTTTTTACCAGTTCTGACTGATTCCCATTCCAGAGAGTCTACCAGTTCGATGACCAGTCCGGTTCTGATAACATTAGTGATATCTGCCTCCCTCTACTATTCTCCAAGACAAAGCAAATGGTGCCTGCCATGTACCTTGCCAATTTCAAGGAAGCACCTACCATGTACTTAAATTCATCAAATTTCTCGAATACATATCCATGATTTGGTTTCATGGAGACAATGATCTGTATGAGACTCTTGGACAACTCTAAAAGATTGTGTTAAGAAAACTGTATATCAAAATCACGAATGAAACCCAGGAACCTAAAATTATTGTCCAGACTCCATAACGAAGCATCCAATGCAAAGAAGACCAATATTAAGATAATGAGAATTACAGGCTTAACGTAGTTAGAACTGTTCACAAACCAACTGAGACCATCTACAGAATATCTTGAGCTCCAGATACCCTGGATTAGCAAACCACTCTTTATCAAATAGTCATAAACTAACTATTCAAACACTAATTAGCTAGTTAATTAACCAAGTAGCTTATTTAATTCCAGTTACTAAATTAATGTCCACAATGGCGCAACAAAGTTAAAACAATGCCATAGACAAAAACTTTTCTCATGGTATGCAACAGCTGCACAACATGAACAAATCTTCTCAAGTAACTCCTCAGTAACAATGGAAAGATACGCAACAATATTATGTCCCTGACATTCTAACACTAACTCCCCTGTTCATGTCAAAAAAGCCCACAACGTAAAAACCACATTCTTTCTATTAATTTCAAAGTAAAATAATATCCTCTAGCATGATAAGCCACATCTGAAACATTCAGATCAAAAAACATATAGGTACAGCATCAAATAACTCCTCATCCAAAGACAGTTGTTTGAAATTCTAAATGCTAGATGGAACTTATTACTGTAGCTTTCACAAAATTTGAAAATTCTGCTCGAATTTGATCACTAGGCTATAGGCATGACAGCTCATCATCATTTCCCAATTAGAAAGCATTTGTAACTCATATAATGGATGACATGAAACATTAACTAAACAGCCTCCAATACTACAGAGAAAATATTACAAGACATCCTGTAATCACTATGCACACATAAGGAGAGAAAGTTCTAATGTAGTGGATGGTTTTCAGAAAGGCTAATTGCATCAACAAACCTGAAGTCCTACTTGATTCCCAACTCATCCGCTGAAATAAGCAGCAATGCATTTTGGACGGAGTGATGCATAAAAAATTGATAGCATTCTGTTTCGCATATCTCTCGCAAGCATTTAACCGATATAACTAGTAGAATCTTGAAAGAAGCATCAAACAGAGCAACATAAGATACACCTAGAGGCTAGAACCCGCTGGTGTTCTTGAGAAACAATTAACTTTACTGGCATTCCTATATTCCCCTGTTGTTAGTGCCGCAGTCACTTCAATACTCATGCTTAATCTGATGTCAAAGATTTACTGATGATGCCAGTTGCCCCATCTGTAGTGTAAGTTGATCAAGATTCTCCTTTCTATTACAGAAATTGCTATATTCAGGTACAACATCATCTTGATCCTTACTACTCTCCTGACTCTCCGAATCAGTCCCCTCTGTGTCTATTGGCTGTGGACTCTCAGTAAGAAACTGTTCCCAAAACACATCATTGATCCGCTTCCTGGTTGTCTCAGCACCCATGCCTTTACCTGTCCCTCTGGCCTTACCATTAACTGAACCCTCCTGCACAGTAGTTTTTGCAGCACCATATTGCAATCTTACATCCATATCTATTGCTTCTGAATTCCCATCATTGCTACCCGTCTTAGATCCTATAAGACTTCTATTCTCAGGGCTGCCTGACTGGATAGCTTTTGTTGCATCATCTATTTTACTTAATTCAAGCGAAGAAGAGTGAGGACTCAAACTCAAGTTACATAGAATGTCAGATCGAAGGGACCCTACTAACCCTGCTGATGCTTGTATATCTTGTGATCTCAAAGATACGGACATTTCTGGCAACCTAGACGAGGAGTTCAAATCTGACAAAGCTGAAGATGTATAAATATCCGAAACCCCTAAAGGGACAGGCATATCAGGGAAACAAGGTTTTCCATGCATCTCTGTAATAGTTGGCCCTGAGGAGTGACTTTGGGGACTTCCACAATCCTTTGCTTTCTCATGAGCATCAACTGGAACAGCATCAAAAAAGTTTTTAAATGCATCAGCAGATGTTTCAAGCTTATCTGGAGAATCTCTGCTGAAAGCATCACTCTTACCAGGATCATATCTTACAATTTGGCTATTGGTACATCCATTTTCGCTAATCTCCAAGACCTCGTCATGTTTTGGCAGTCGTCTTTTCTTGTTTGTCGTAGCAATATGAGCAATCTTATCGTGATGTTGAACGAGCTGTGCTACAAAATTGGGGTTCTGCACAGCTTTAGCCAAGAATGCCATCATACGTTGTTGCCGTTGTTCCATCAGCTGCAATCGCTCTTCCAATGACTGCAGGTCAAATTCTGTACCCTGCTGGTGCTGCTTAAGTCTGACTAATTCCATCACCAACCCTTGTTTTTCCTGTCTAAGCTTCTCAGTCTCATCTTCAAGTTGTTTGATTTCCACACATGATCCTCCAGACAAACTCTCTCCTTTCTGCTGACTGTGGCTATGAACAGGCTTGCGCCTGTGAATGTTTTTCAACAAATGCCTATGACCTCGCAGAAACCCCTCATTTGCGAATTCCCAGCGTTCCGGATCAATTTTGTGAAAACCCTATTCAAATTTAAACATCCAAAACAATTGAAAAAGAGTCACATTAATAAAACAGTAATATGTAGCTTCCTATATGTAATCTCATGTCTGTTATGTTTCGTAATCTAATTGGCTGCCCCCAGCTACAGAAACCTCAGCTAACAGAAACCCCTTTTAAAAGGTACATTAGAGATTTGGATTATGCTGTTCACTCTGCTATGTTAGCTCTTCTGGAATGGGTTGGAAGACAAAGTAGAGCTTTGTACAGTAATTAATGTAATTTTTACAACTTGATAATATAAGACTCAGACAGTCAAAATTTAAACAAAGAAAAGAAAAGACAATATATCTATCTATGTTGTGCAGCTTCATGATAATCTGGTGCTTCGACATAGGTTTCATTGAATTATCATAAATGAAACAGTCGAAAGAACAATAAATGTTCCAAAGGGCCGTCAGTTCACCAGTGAGGTTGACTAAGAATCAAGTCATCTTCTAGGCTTACCTTCCTGCTGCGGTCTGTTCCGTTGATGTGATCTGGCATCAGTTTCAAAGCTATGTTATCAGAAAAAGGATTGGAAGCTAAAGGTTTTGGAGAGTAATCAATATGCACTGGGCAACAGAATAACACTCGGCAATAGAGTAATAAACGCTTTACAGATTGGAATATACATTGTTAGATCTAAATGTTTTTAGATCTAACAAGTGTATATCCCAATCTATAAAAAAAACTATCAAACATTTAGTAGTTTACTAGGAGATGTTTATTTTTTACCCTTTTGGAAATTAAGAAACATATCCCCATTCTCCTAACATATATTATGCATTTAAAATTGTTGCTCAATGTATTCATATGGTGTCAAGACCTACTCCCGGCATCTATTTTGCATGCAAAATTAATTCATAGTGTATGCTCAAAACCCCTCCCATCCCATAGTATGCACATAAAATTGATTAGCAATGTATTTTGAAGTGTCAAGATGAGAATGAAAATGAGAATGTACACAGAAGCGGAACAAGAAACAGATTTGCTAATCAAGCTTCTCATAAAATTTGTAGTTTCATAGGGATGAGGCTGGGTGCGTGTCTGAGGCAATGTTCAAAGAGATGAAACCAAGTGCAAGCCTTGAACAATTTTCAGAGGTACATGGTTGAGTGCAAATCTTAAGCTAATTGTAAAATAAGGAAGTCAGGTACAATCCTGGCGTGTTTTTGAAGAGATGAGATTAGATGCAAGTTCAGGTATCTTTCAAAGGGAAGAAATCAGATGCAAATCCTAGCCTATTCTTGAAGGAATGAGGTTGGGCACAAGTTCTGGGCAATATTAAAGGGGATGAGGTCGGCTGCGAGTCCGGGGCAATTTTTGAAGGAGCGAGAACAGGTGCATCTTGGATAATTTTTAAAGAGTCGCGGTTGAGTGTAAATTTTGAGCAATTTTCACAGGTATGAGACCAGATGCAAGTCCCAGGAAACTTTTCAAAGTAATGAGGCCAGGTGCAAGACCCCGTAACATTCAAATCTCAAAGTGATAAATCCCGAGCAATTTTCATAGGGGCAAGAACAGGTATGAGTGAGACTCGATTTTCCAAGGGATTAAACGGGGTGCAAGTTGCAAGCTATTTTCAAAGGGATTAGGGGCGGATGCAAGTTGCGGGCAATTTTCGAAGGGATGCAGCCAGGCCGCAAAATCTAGACAAATTTAAAACGATGATACCACGTGCAAGTCCCAGGCAATTTTGCCGGAATCGCTACCCTCGGACCTGCCATCTGAACCGCTCTTTTCATACACTCGACAAAATCAAAAACCCTCTACAAATACCAATACCCAAACATCCAATTTACTGTTCCAGGAAATTTAAACATTCATATATAGTCATACTCACATATGTATTCAGCTGCCTGACGAAGCTGGAGAAGTTGCTGTGCTTAAAGTAAGTGGGGAGGAGAACACGGGAGAATTCAGTGGGATTCCACACAATAAAACTGTTGCTTCCGGGGCTCCATGACACCATAGCATTCGTGGCCGGGTCGTCCACCATATCATACGTCTTCGTTAAGAAAGGGGGCGGCCCATTGCTGCTGCCGTTCTGTGAACCCTCCATCGCACGAAATCTATCAGAATTCTACACCAAACGGTATCCAATTCGCATCATTCGATCGGGTTCGAACCCGCGACTTCGCTTAAAGGAGCCTAATAGAATCGATTGAATCTAATGCCGTGGGGAATGGATGAAGGTCTGATTTTGCAGAGTGGAAATGAGAGTAGAAAATATAGACGACCGCACTAGAAACCCCGTTGACTGACCGGCCGCCTCGGCCGCGTTGTATTTAAAACGAAACGTTATCTAGCTTTCACTTTCCCGTTCCGTCATCGCGTGCTTCATCAAATAATCTCCATGCCGGCCATTTTTAGTCCTCTTGTCGTTTCGTTTGTGATCGTGTCGTAATTCCGTTTTAACTTCATATTCATTAAATCTTTATTTTGATCGTGTCGTAACTCCATTTTAACTCCATAATCATTAAATCTTTATTCTGATACAACAAATCTGAAAGTATAATTTTTTTTACCATCAAAATAATGAATATATATATTTATTTTTTTATTTATTATTATTAAAATATCATTATATTTTATTAATAAAAATATAACTATTTAATTATAAATTTACGTTTTCCTTACTGGGAGAAGGTATAACAAAATCTAAGCTGTAAGATATAACAAAACCTAAGCTGTATTTAATGATTATTTTATTTTATTGGAAAATATTTAAATAAATTTATACTCTTACCAAATAGGCGGTTGGTGATTTATATAATAATTTTTTAAAATGAAATTTAGTGTAAATGGTTGGTTGGTTATTCTTTATAAATTATAATATTTTCTATAAAATGCAGTGTAATTATAAAATAAGCCTGGATTTTTTTAATTATTTTTTTGTTTAAAATTGGTTGAATTGTATATTTGAATGGTTAAATTTATATAAGGAATTTTTTTATAATATTGAATTTATTATATATTTTTATTAATAAAAAATTAGTTATCATTAAATTAAGTTTAATTAAAAAACTAAAATATATAAAGTATTTTATATGTGTCTTTAAAAATGAGTTGTTTTTAGTATTGTTTTTTGGAAAAGTTTTTAGTGGATTTTTCTGGTCTAATTTTCTAAAATTCTGCAGAAATTTATTGAAATCACAAGCTTGATGGGTAGCCTCTGCACAATATAGAAGTGCCAAAAAAAAATTTGAGGGTACTGAATCTATATACAATCAAAAAATTAATTTAAATAACACAAATCAAGATTTCACTTCAATTTTTTCAACAAATTCCAATACCTAAAACTCTAAAAAATACACTTAAAAACAACTCCGCCTAAAAATAACAAACTTGTATTTTTTCCCATAAACTTTTTTAATCTTAAAAAAAAAAACCATAAACTTTTTTAACTTAATATAAATAAATAAAATTACAGATACTAAATTTTTTTAACCTTAATTAAAAAAAGTAAAAGAAAGTGTTGCAAGAAGAATTTTACCCATAAGTGTTGCAAGAAGAATTTTACCCATAATATTAATTATATTGGTTTACAATGTAATGTAATTAAATACATGCCATTGATATTCACTCGCATTTAAAGATGATTATGCCATGAGTATTAATGGACCGATACAACAAATATTTGTCATGAGTATTAACTTCATACTCATTAAATCTTTGTTTTGACACGATAAATCTGAAAGTATAATTTTTTTTATTCCTAAATAAAATTAACATCAAAATAATAAATATATATTTTTTTTTAATTTATTATTATTAAAATATTATTATATTTTATTAATAAAATATAACTAATTAATTATAAATTTACGTTTTCTTATAATAAAATTTGGGAAGAGAAGGTATAACAAAATCTAACAAAACCTAATTTGTATTTAATGACTATTTTATTTTATTGGAAAATATTTATTTTTTAAATATATTTACACTCTTGCTAAATGTGTAGTTGGTGATAATGAATTGTAGTTAGTGATAAATAAAGTGTAAATAGTTAGTTAGTGATTTTTATAAATTATAATATTTTTAATGATGATAATGATGATGATGATGGTGGTTAACGTCCGCTGAGACTAAATAATGGTCTATCGAAGAAACAAATTATCTATTTTGATTTAAGATTTTATTCCTATGCTCAAAAAGCTTGGAGAGAAGCCTCCAAGCTCACTATAATTTTGACATTGTAAAAGGCTAGGAAGGTCAGTATTATAACAAAGATTGTGAAACTGAGATCTAATGTAATGTAATTAATTAATTAATTAAAAAATAATTTATTTTTGTATTGATATGTGTTTTTTACAATTTAGTATGAGGGGATGTGTAAGTATGTCAGGTCTTTAATAAAATAATAATAAAAATTAATATCGGTTTAAAACAAAAATGAATAAAAAATCTTATTCCAAAATTTTTTAATATTTTTTTAATTAAATATTTGTAAAATAAATCTTCAAAAAGAAAAACCAAACAGACATAAATATTTCCGTGTAATATTTGAAATATTAATTTGATATAGTTTTATTATAAATTTTGTTATCATGTTATGTAAAAAAACATAATTAAATCTAGTATTAATATTAAAAAAATAATATTAAAATTAAGAATATTCAAGATGCATTCCAGATTAAAAGTATTATTAAATCTAATATTAATATTAATATATTATAATTTTAATATTATTAGATTTAATAATTTTGGGTTAATAATTTGAGAAAAATATTGCATAATAGCTCTGGAATTAGATGTATGTATATTTTAAATTTATAATATTAATATTCTATGTTTTAATTTTTTTAATTATTTTTGTTTAAAAATTATAAATTTTAATTATCAAATTTGTATGAGATATTTTAGAGTTGAATTTATTTAAATATTTGAAAATATAATGTTACTAATTAAAAAAATACAACTTTATTAAAAATTATATCATTAAATTTAATGAAAAGGACCAAAACATATGAAGTATTTCACGTGTTTGTTCAAAGATATATTTCTGTGCAACCTTCTTAAAATTTATATTGTTAAATTTTAATGAGAAAGACGAAAACATATGAAGTATTTCATGTGTTTGTTGGAAAGATATATTTCTATACCGAGGCAAAAAAAAAAACTTAAAAAATAATAATAAAAATTTAAACCTAGAGGAATATTGACAGTAATAGTAGTTATACTAGTTCACAATGTGATTAAATGCATGTCATTTACATTTATTAGTATCTCAAGATGCTCATGGAAAGAATGCTAGTGTAGTAGAACACATGGAGCCAAAGAGGGAATATTTGTTGGGACAAAATTCAGCACATTTACTTGGAGACTTGATAAGCATGGAGCCAAAGAGGGAATATTTGTTTGGACAAAATTAACTCATTTATTTGGGGACTTGATAAACAGATATCTACCAAATCTGATGATGTACTCAATACTCTATTTTTTTTGTTATTTATATATATATATGAATTGAAAAAACTATGATGCTACCACTTTTCTGATTTTCCTAATTACAATCTAAAATAAGTTATAATATATATTCTTAGCAAGATTTATTCATTTAAAAATTAAATACTAATGGTGATTTTGAATGTTATACATTATGATATTTTAACTTACATTATGATGTTTTAACTTCTTGAAATTAAATTGTAAATTGTGTACGAGATTCTAAATGTCTAATGTTTTGAAGACAGTGTACCACTCATAAAAATGTTGAAGTAAAAAATTGTAAATGGAAAAATAGATACTCATTATAAAAAAGAGTAAAATAATAAAAAAAATCATTATGAAATATAATTAAAATTATTTAAATACTTTAATTACTTTGACCAAATCAAATTCTTTTATTAACTTCATTCTATTTAAATCATATATTTAAAAAGCACTATAAATTAAAAATATTATAACAATTTTAATAGTAAAAATATTGTAGTAAAAAATTGTAAATGGAAAAATAGATACTCATTATAAAAGAGAGTAAAATAATAAAAATATCATTATGAAACATAATTAAAATTATAAAATACTTTAGTTACTTTGACCCAATCAAATTCTTTTATTAAATTCATTCTATTTAAATCATACATCAATCAATCTTAAAAACAGGACAAATTTTTGACTAACTTCTGTCCTTCCTCATTATGATCTTTTTTATTTTTAAATTTTTTCAATCTTCTTATTTTAACTTTTTCCTTTTATTTTGTTTTTTCCTTTACTTACTTTTATTACTACACAAACACATGTTTTCTTACATGTTTTCTTTTTAATGTTTTTTCCCTGCCTTTTTTATTATTATTACATAAATTCTTTTTCACTATGTTAATCCTAATTTAATTAATTTTTCCTTTATATCTATAATCTTGCTTTGACTATTTCAATCATATTCTTTATCAGATTCTTGTTATCTTGCTCTCTTATCTATTTCACTATGTTAATCCTAATTTAATTAATTTTTCCTTTATATCTATAATCTTGCTTTGACTATTTCAATCATATTCTTTATCAGATTCTTATTATCTTGCTCTCTTATCTATTTTTTCATTTATAGTTTTTATAACATTATTTTAATATTATATATTTTAAGTGAAGGGTAAAGTGAATATTTAAATATTAACACTCTCATATCCCATGTGTTGTAATTTCAATTTTCAAAACATATTATTGATAAATATAAAGAAATTTTAATAGCAAAATAAGGGCATGAGAAGAATTCGAAATAATCTGCAACTCCATTTATATAATTTAAAAAAAAATAAAATTCCTGACACCTTTTTATTATAAAATATTTATATCACAATTTATTCCTTTATATCATATATTAATTCATAACAAAATTTTCCAATACAGGTACGATCCATGATCTTCACACGCCAAGGGTTTTAGGATATATTATTAATAAAAGCGCATCCCGATTTTATAAGGACATAAAGCATCGTAAGCATAAATAAAGAACTCGATATGATAAAGACTTGTTCCTTACGGCCGTCCGCAGCTCCAAACAATTTTCTTCTGATATTTATTTACAACATTCAACCATAGTGTAAGTGTCTATTTAGTGCTTTGGCTTGGTGATCAAGTTTATGGACTTGGCTTGGTGAGCAAGTTTGGAAATTTTTATTTTTTTGATTAATTTATTTTTTCTCAATAAAATACTATAAAAAATTATATTAGAATTAAGTTGTTTATATATATAATATAATTAAGTTGTTTATATATATATATATAAATAAAAAGGAGGTGTTGTAAATGTTTTTATTAGAATTTTAATTTGTTTAATGTATGTTTTCAAAATTAGGAGTAGGTTTTAGATGTTTTTAAGTAGAATAAATAATTTTTTTTGGGAGTTTGAACTAAAATTTTAATTGAAATGTTATGGGGATTTAAGTATTAAAAAAAATAGTTAAGTGGATAATTGTGTCGTAAAGTTAATATTTATTAGAAAAAAAATTATTAAATATTATGTTTTTAAAGATTAAATTATTTATATTTTGAGAAAATATGGTGTTGTATATAGATTTCAACGAACAAAATCATAGTTAGAGTCATTTGATGTTTAAATTAAGTGGAATAGATATTTGTCATGCTCTTAAACATGGTGCCTCAAATTATTTTACAAATAATAAGAATATAAATAATTGCATTACAACATAATTTAAAGTGTGGCTTTGAGATTGGTACAAAGAAATTGAAACCACCTCCAAAAATGGAAACATGATTCTCCACGGTTACACCCTCAAAGAAAAATAAAAAAATAAAAATAATTGTGTTACGACATAATTTAAAATTTGGCTTTGAGATTGGTACAAAGAAATTGAAATCATCTCCAAAAATAAAAACATGATTCTCCATGATTACACCCTCAAAAAAATTAAAAAAAGAAATAGTCAACATTGAAATGTTCCCAATAAAAATTAGTTAGCCAAAAATGACATATCACTCCCAAAATAACAAATAACAAGTAACCAAGTCTATGAAATAAAAATTATGTTATTCATGTGATGTTACTCCTTCGAATATCAAAATCTGTGAAGAATCTCCACTAGCTCAAGTACCAAGTCAAATATCCTTTTCAAAACTCAAACCAGGTGTGAACAAAACCCATTTAAAGTTAAAAGTAAAAGTGTGCTGACAAAAATAGCATATCTAAAAGATGTGAAAATGAAAGTGATTTAATGAGATGGAAGTGGACATGAAAGAGAGAGCACATTCATTACTGTTGTTTATGATCTTTAAAGGATTTGTGGGCTTAAGAAACTCCTCAATATGTGTGGCAAATGAAGTAAATGATGCATTCAAGTGAAATGTGTGAATGTGAACAAGGCTAAAATAAAATCTTATGAATTTTACATCAATGCAACCACTTTTTAACCCTTTTTTGGTTATGTCTTGCCTCAATATATGTGCCAAAAGGGAGCACTATCTTCAACTTGTGTTCCTTGGGGACAAGTTATGTTTCTTTTGCATTTTTTTCTTTTATTTTTTTTAAATGGAATTTAAATTAAAATAAATCAATAAAGTAATATTTTAACTTTAGTTTTGGGTTTAATTAATTAAAAATATAATATCTTAAAACATTTTGACACATTCACACATGGAAAAGGGGTTTTATTGAAATATGACCAATGATATTAAGTTACGAGTGATAACTATATAGAAATGGGTGAATATGGGTCATGTATGTATCTTTTATGACTGAGTAAATAGATAAAACATAAATATGACGACATAGTGAGTGGTACCTACATTAAGTGATGGATGAAATGAGGGGACATGCATGAAATACACTACTATGGTATATGACATTACAACTGGAAATGTTTGAACTTGCAATGAATTGACCAAGGGAAAACAATCACAAGAATATCATGCGCACAAGATAAGGACATAACAATTTTTTTTACCAAATATCAATTATGGAGTAGCACCTCCACCACCTCTAAGAAGACAAATACATATAATATATCATTGAAGTAACCTCCACCAATTATACATATATGATTAATAAAACTAATAAGTCGAAGCAAAAGAGCCTGAGAAACACACTACCAAGTCATCTTATAACAAGGTTATCACCCTCCTTAGCCAAGAGTCATGTGAACAATAAAAGTAAAATGAAATCACACTTGCAATAACAAAATGTTCCAAAAATATGCAATGCTAAATAACAAGTTTATAAATGTCATAAGTATTTTGAATTAGTCTTAAACACACTACAAAATCAAGTGTAACAGATTACATATACATTTGCTATATAGAAATTTCATAAACTGAAAACAATGTATTATCTCACACTATTTGTATATATATAACTATTTTAGGAGTTGTTTTTAGTGCGACTTTTTGGAAGTTTTTACAATGGGTTTTTCTGGTGTAATTTTTCTAAACTCCAGCAGGAATTTATTGAATCACAATCTTGATAGGTAATCATGTGCAATCGAAGTGCCCTAGGGGTTTTCGAGGGTGTTGTATTTTCGAGGGTGTTGAATCCATATATACAACGAAAAAACTAGTTTAAATAACACAAATCAAGATTTCACCTCAAATTTGAAATATTAATTAAATTTAAATATTAAGTTTTGAAATAAAATGGTTACGAATATGAATTATTATTTTAATCTATATGGTCAAATGAATCTTAATTTATAATTACTATTTATATTAAATGTATATTTCTCATTTCTATATTTATAAATATTTTTATTTTTAATTATCAAGTTTTTATATGTTAATTAATTATGGAGTTGTCTTTAGTATGACTTTTTGGACTTCCCGGTGCCAGAATCTAGTGGAAAAATTTGAGGTGAAATCTTGATTTGTGTTATTTAAACTAGTTTTTTGACTGTATATATGGATTCAACACCCTGGAAAACCCCTAGAGCACTTCGATTGCACATGATTACCCATCAAGATTGTGATTCAATAAATTCTTGCCAGATTTTAGAGAAATTACACGGGAAAACCCACCGTAAAAGCTTCCAAAAAATCGAACTAAAGACATATATATATATAAACTATACATGTTTTATAAGTATTTAAAATTTATTTTTTTTGAAATATGTATTAAGATGAATCATGTGATTAATCCAAAAAAGCATTTTCAAAATCATCACCAAAAACTTAAAATTATATATATAGTCTAGCTTCACAAAATAGACTTTTATAAAACATATCAAAGAAAAATGCCCATATATATTTAATTATATGTATTATAAAGATTTTAATAAAATAAAAAATAAAATATTTCTATATATATATAATTATGTGAAATTTATATAAATATAAATAATAGTATTAAAAATCTATATAGATCTATTTCTTTCTATCAAGGATTGAGAGGAATTATAGGTGCAATTTTTTTCTCATCTTTTTACATTGAAAAAAAGATTTACATTTTGAGAAATTTAATCCCTCTACACTCTTAATAAATTCAAAATTTAAATAAATAAATATTAATTTACTTATATTAATAAATAATTTTAAAAAATAAGTTAGATATTTAAAAAAAATAATTATAAATAAAATATTTTTTAATATAAATTTTTTGCCATTTAAATTATTTTAAATTTTTACCAATATTAAAAATTTTAAGCATACAACTTTTATTTTAAATTTTTACCAATATTAAAAATTTTGAACATGAAACTTTTATTAATTAAGTAAAATTATAATTTTTAAAAAATTTAAACATACAACTTTTATTAATTAAGTAAAATTATAATTTTTAATAAACCATTTTTTTAATAAGTCTATTCATTTTCTCACTTTCCCTTTTTGGTCCATAATATTCTTTTCATTCGACACGCTTTAATACTTCGCCTAATTACGTGTCTGAGTAATGGCATTTAAGGTTATTTTAAAATCATTATTTCAGACACACAAACGTGTCCTAAAATAAACTCTTAAAGTTAAATAGACTTCTTTTCACACTTTCAATGTTTATTTTTAAAATGAATACCCTCCATAAATACGTCTCTCAATGATGGCATTCAAGCTTGTGATAAAGACCACTTATCTCAGATACACAAACATGTCTTAGCAAATAAACTCTTGAAGTTAAATAGTCTATTGATGGTTGGAAATTGTAGGTCCTTTAAACCACTGCATTAATGCCTTTGGGGATTATTTAATTATGGAATGATGTAATAAAACTCATGTGATGTTAAGAACTTAGTTTATTTATTTAAGTAAAACTATTTCAACGATCTCATGTTCAATATCTTGTTTTCTTATTTTAGCTTTACAACATGTTCCCCTATATTGGGCTTACTACAATATTTCTTTTTTATTGGAGTGTAGAGCACCTCTCGATACAATAATATATATAGAGATAATACATATTTCATATGGTTAATTATTGCATGTGGTGGTTGATCATGTGTATCACATAT
The DNA here is from genome assembly GCA_031772625.1 of Pinus tabuliformis. NCBI lineage: Eukaryota > Viridiplantae > Streptophyta > Pinopsida > Pinales > Pinaceae > Pinus > Pinus tabuliformis. Next base: position 1,334,607,273 of record CM062805.1, read on the forward strand.
TTTTATTTCATATGCACAATATTTTCCTTCCATGGTGTGATTGGTGCCTATATTTTTAACTAGTCGATTTAGATATATGAGTTGGTTTTGGTTTAGTTCCTATGTTTGTGGTTATACGCTGATTTGCTTTGTGATTTGAAGAAGTTGTTACCTACGGTAATTGCAACGATGAGGTGGTGTGTTTTGGATCCATAAAATAGGTGATATCTCTCTCTTCATGTGTGCTTATAGGGTCTCTGGTGTATATCATATGCTTAATTTCTACATATTGTGGTTGATCATGTGTGTCACATATTTTTATTTAATATGCACAATACTTTCCTTCCATGGTGTGATTAATCGCTATATTTCTCACCTATTTGATTTAGATACATGAGTTGGCTTTGGTGTAGTTCCTATGTTTATGGTTATAAGATTATTTACTTTGTGATTTGAAGAAGTTGTAGGTAATAGTTATATATGTAAAAAAAGGTTCAATTTCATGGGTCTATTATGCACCACTAAGCACTTATATCATATTTTGAGTTCCTATTAATATATCCATGGCAAATCATAAATCATATATCAAGGTTGCAATACTTGTGTGATGGAAAGTCATCCACCCTTTGGTTCATTAACAATATTATGGTGGGTGGCACTTGGTATGTGTTATAGATATATATTGCATACAACATGTGGTATATTGAGATTGTGGACTAACCAACCTTGCGTCGATGATGCTCAAGCTTTATAACAAAGATTTGATATGATTATGGTCCTTCCCTCAAATTCCACCTACTCCACATTGGCTTGCCATTTGATAAATACTATGACTTTATACTAGCATTTCAAGCTTATGTTCGTGTTGCACATCAGCTTTCATGTTGGATCTCTATTGGGCATTGAGAGCTTGGAATTATCTTTCGATCTACTCATAAGGTTATCTCTTGGCTTATGGAATTGGGCTTGTCTACCTTATTTGTTACAAACCATTACTTGGTTCCTCACTAGTTATGGTCATTGTTATTATATGTATAAAAAGAAAAAAAGGAAAAAGTCCAATGGGCTTCCTCTTATTTGAAAGTTAGAGTCAATCTTTGATATATGCGTTGTATTTCATAAGTTTGACTTGTTTGTGGATCATAGGTGTTGTATTTTCCCTAAGCATCAATATATTCAAGTCTCATTGCCTCTTATTATTATGGGTGGTTTTCCTCAAGCCCACTCATATTATGGATTTTATTACATTGCTTCAGCATAGCTGGTATCTCACTTCCTTCCTTTACCATTTGAAAAAAAAAGAAAAATATAGGCCTTTAGCGTGTACCTTAGTTGACCAACATACTTTGATTTTTTTTACCTAATCCTATGTTTGGTGTTTGTAATGTGTATTTTAAAGTTTTACATGGCCTTTTACCATGAATTAACATGTTTGAATGCTTATTCTACCTTATGCACATGCATCCCTTATGTTTCAAACTTCTTTGAAAAGCTTATGGGATCTAGTTTTTAGTTTAAGAAATTAGATAAATGTTATGATCCTATGTCCAAATATAATGTCACCTAGTGTCCTTGTGATTTTTCCATTATTATTAGACTCCATGCATTTTACTTTAATGATGGTTTTAGAATACAATATGGCCCAATTTTTTTGGCTTAAATGAAAAGGTCTATGTAACAATGATGCTTCCTCTCCCTTGCCAAGATTATGCCCCTTCTTATGCACCTTAGTAGCCTTAGTTTTATCACTTGGCTAGCCATGGTGGATCCAAATGAATACTTTAATGAAGTGTTTGCTTAGTAGTAATTCTACTCATTTTGATTTTGGTTGTCAATGTGAAGTTTAAGTGATGTGTAGATTGTAATTATCCTATTTTAGTTGTGGCTAAATGAGTTTTTGGAGTTTAGATTCATGTGGCCCTAGAAGGTGACAAAAAAAAAAACTTGAGACATTTGCAAGGGTGGTAGAAGATCAAATTTTCTATCTACTTTGATGTAGATTATGACATCCCCTGGTTAATAGTTCACTCATTGTAAATAATTGTAATTATTTGAATGGTTGAGAGAGGGACACAGATTCCATCGCTTGAGTGAAATGTTGTTTTAAATACTAGTCCTGGTTAGTTGAAATGGTCTTAATGGGTTGACTATGCAATAAGTTTAACCAACAAGAAAAGGACAAGTCCAAGTGTCCTTAGCCTCTAACAACAAGTAAGAAAGGACAAAGTATTCAAGATTGGAATGGGTTGTGTTGTCCAGGAAATGAACTATGTGGAAACCTAGAAAAGGATGGACGATTGGCTGGTTGAAAAGAACATTCATTCATGTTCTTGCTCTCTCTCACAGAGGAGCATAAGAATATGCAGAGAGAATCAATTCCCTCATGGAGGTTCATGTGCAGAAGTAGTGGAGGTGAGAGCACAGAGAAGGTAGCGACTAGAATCCGTTGTTGTTAAGTGTTCGAGAGATTAAAATCCAACTGAAGGATTCTCACATAGGCTTCCTGGGTGAAATCATTATAAAGATCAATGGCTTACCTAAAGGCTGAAGAACCACTGGAAGCTTGTGGATTGATGAACCATTGGTTAGGAGAGAAGCACCTAGGTATTTGGGGAGTTGATGAACCACCAAGTGATGTCAACATTGATGCTTGCTCTCACTGATGAATTATCTGGTAAAATAGTTTATGTGCTCCTATGGTGGCTTATCCATTGATGAACCTTCCTTTACTATGGACTCTCTTCTCCTAAAAGTGAGTTGAACTCTTTGTATTGTAGTATCCTGGCAAGGATGTTTATTATGTATACAAAGTCTTAAGAGAATGAGTGTTAGTTTATGTAGCTAGTGGATGAAGGCATAGTGACCTTGTAGTATCCCGTTTCAGTTGTTTATTGGTTGAAGCTTTCCCTTAGAAAGCACTCCTCATCAAGCATTGGAATCTAGCTCAGGGGTGACAACTACAAGTAATAGTTGTAGTAGCTCATCTGTGGTTGTGTAACCACCCCATCCCACATTTACCTACTTTTACAAGCTCTCCAAGTAAACATGAGATGAGAGTTACTATGACGTGACCCACCATCCAAGTTCCAGTTATGGAAGTGGGGTCTACTAATGGGAAACTTATAGAAACCTCCTAGGGACACTAGATCACCTAGGTCTTAGACCACAACACCTGGTGTGTTATGCAACTAGCTCACAAAATAGAAGAAAATATAGATCAACGCCTTCAAAATCAACCTCTTCGAGGGGGCAACCTCCTTTACATTACACAAATGAACAATTCTTGGATGATACAAATGAAAAAACCTCCTTTCTATATATAGGAGTCTAAGGGGTCACAATATAATCAAAGCCAACATAAAAATAATAATATAAGGGAACAACAATAACAATAGTGGGCTTCTATGGGGCACAATAATAACAATATGGGGACAATAGGGGCACAACAATAATAATAAGGGCTACACTGACAATAGTAATGGGGTAATCACTATTATTATAGGGACCCTCTCTCCTTCAAAAAAGTGTTGTCCTCAACGCTTGAGTAGTTCTGGATGCTTTTGTATAAAATTATCACCCTCCCATGTGGAATCTTCAACGGGTAAGTTCTTCCAATTGATGAGATACTCCGAAATTGATCGATTTCGTAGCTATCGAGTTCTTGTTTCTATGACTGTTTTTGGTTCCAATATGATTTTTCCTTCCTCGTCAAGTTCTAGCAGTATTGTTTGAACTGGGAGTTTGTCACCTATAACCTTCTTTAAGCATGAAACATGGAAAACTAGGTGCACTCAGGAAGCTCCAATTTGTATGCCATAGTACCAATCTTTTGCAACACCTTATACAGACCATAATACTTTGGTGATAATTTATTATCCTTCTTAGCTTGCTTGAGGGACATTTGTTTACATGGTTGTAGCCGTAGGAATACCCAATCACCTACATCAAAACTTCTTTCGTTGCGATGTTGATTTGCCTGTTGTTTCATTCTATTATGTGCCAAAGTCAGGTTATCCTTTAAGAGTTGGAGAACTTGTTGTTGATGCTCGATGTGATCTTCCATTGCTTGCGCCTTAGAATTTTCTATTAAATATGATGTGATGGGCAATGGATGATATCCATAAAGTTCCATAAATGGGGTCATTTTTGTTGCAGTATGGAAGTAAGTGTTACACCACCATTCAGCCAGAGGAAACCATTTGACCCATTGTGTTTGTTTATTAGATACAAAGCAATGAAGATATCCTTCCAAACAATTTTTTACTATCTTAGTTTGCCCATAAGATAGAGGATGATAAGATGAGCTACGAGCTAATTGAGTACCAAGACAAGAAAATAATTTTTTCCAAAAATTTCCAATGAAATGGAATCTCTGTCGCTTAGAATAATCTTTGGGTTTCCATGTAGCTTTTGAATTGTTTCTATAAATGTAGTATAAATTGTACTAGCTTTAAATGGATGCGATAATGCACAAAAGTGTGCATACTTGGTAAGTCTGTTAACTACCACCATGATGACACTCTTTCCTTCAGACTTGGGTAAGCCTGTGATAAAATCCGTTGAAATCTCCTCCCAACGTTAGCTTGGAATGGATAAAGGTTGTAGTAGACCTGGGGTCTTAATTGTTTCAACTTTATTTTGTTGGCAAACCAAACATTCTGCCACAAACTTTTGAATATCCGATTTAAGGCCATCCCAAAAAAATCATTCTTAACCCTGTGGTAAGTTGTTAAAAATCTTGAGTGCCCTCCTATAGGAGAGGTGTGAAATTCCACAAGAATCTTTTGTTTGAGTTGGGAATTCTTACATAGGTATAAGCGATCTTTGTACCATAATGGATCATTTTTCCACTAAATGTATCATATGTACTGGATCTTGTTGTAACTTTTGAATGAGTGCCCACACTTTTTCGTCATTCTTCCATTCATCCCTTGCTTCATTTATCCATTCTAGTTGGATAATAGAAATGGCGCAAAGCAATGCATCCACATCCTCATCCTTTCTTGAGAGTGCATCTACTGCAACATTTTGATTCCCCTTTTTGTAGATGATTTCAAAGTCATAACCCAACATCTTTGTGACCCATTTTTGTTGCTCTTCTGAAGATAATCTTTGTTCTAAAAAGTATTTAAGACTATCATGATCTGTTTTTACCTTGAAGTGTCTTCCCATTAGGTACGGTCGCCATTTATAAGTGCATGTAGTATTGTCAACATTTCCTTCTCATAAATAGCTTTGTGTAAATACTTTCCTTTGATTGGATGACTTTCAAAAGCAATGGGTCTTTCTTCTTGCATGAAAACAACACCAATTCCATTTCTTGAGGCATCACATTCCACAATAAAGGTTTTTGTGAAGTCCGACATAGTTAAGACCGGTGCTTGGCACATTGCCTCTTTAAGATGTTCAAAGGCCTTTGTTGCTTCTGGAGTCCATCAAAATGCATCTTTCTTCAATAATGTTGTTAGAGGTGCTGCTATTCACCCATAATTATTAACAAACTTGCGATAATACCATGTCAACCCGAGAAATCCTCACAGATGTTTTATGGATGTGGGGATTTTCCATTCCTTAATAGCTTTAATTTTTCTAGGGTCTACCTTCACACCTTCATGAGATACAATATGAACCAAATATTCCACCTCTTGTACTCCAAAGAAACATTTGGAGTTTTTTTCATATATTTGTTTCTCCTCCAATAGTTTGAACACCCTGTCAACATGTTGAACATGATCCTTCCAAGACTTGTTGTAGATTAGTATATCATCAAAAAATATTAACACAAATTTTATGAGGAAGGGTTTGAATATGGAATTTATCAAACCTTGAAATGTAGAAGGTGCATTGGTAAGGCCAAAAGGCATGACCAAAAATTCATAATTACCCTCATGAGTTCTAAATGTTGTTTTTGGAATGTCTTCAGTCTTCATTCTGATTTGACGATATCCTGAATGAAGATCCAACTTGGTGAAGTAAATTGATCCATGCAATTCATCAATGATAGGAATGGGAAATTTATCTTTAGTAGTGAGCTTGTTGAGCTCCCTATAATCTAGACACATGCACCATGACCCATCCTTCTTGTGCACCAATACTACTAGAGTGGAGAAAGAACTTTGACTAGGTTGAATTATACCAGCCTCTAGCATTTCTGCAACCATATGTTCAATTTCACTCTTTTGGGCATAGGGATATCTGTAAGGCCTGATGTTTGGAGGAACACTTCCTGGAATCAGATGAATAGCATGATCATGATCATGAATAGGTCGGAGGCCTTTGGGAGTCTCAAATACCTTGGAATGATTGTCCAGACTTTTTGGAGATCTAGAGAAATAGATGGTTTCGATGTGGGAACCTCTAGCGAATATAATTGTGCAATTACGCCTCATTGTTCTTTCTTTAGAAGCTTTGTCATTTCGTTAGAGCTGATTATCTTTCTTGGTTTCCCTGTGATGGCCCTTAATTCAACTTTCTTTCCTTCTGAAGAAAATTTCCTGAAAATTTCGTGAAAATTAAAAGCTATTGTATCCAAGGATTGTAGCCATTGGACTCCTAGTACAACATTAACACCACCCATTGGAATGGAAATCATTAGGCTATTTAATACATATTCTCCCATGGATAACTTGATATTATGGCACTTTCCATAGCAATTTATGGTTCCTCCACTTGCAACCATCACTTGACACTTTGGTGCTGGATATAAGAAGCAATTCAATTCATTGGCTATCTTACAATGAATAAAATTATGGGTACTTCCCGAATCAATCAACACTATTACCTTTTTCTTCTTGATATGTCTTTCTATCATGATAGTTTGAGGAGTGGTAATTCCGACCAATGCATTACAACATATGGTTGGATTCATTTCTTCTTTCTCTAGGGTTTGTTCCTGGTGTATATCCTCTTCTTTTGATGTTTCTTGTTCTTTTTCTTCCTCCTCTTCACAATCTATGTAAAATAATTTCTTCTCAGCACACTTATGACCTTTAGTGTATTTTCTATCACAACCGTAACAAAACCCTTTTTCTCTTTTTTCTTCCAATTGTTGTGGTGTCAACCTTATAGGTTGTGGAAGGCATGGGGCAACAACACTTCCATATTTATAGTTGTGAGTGGTAGGCTTCCTTGTGGCCATGATTTTGTTTTCCAATTTTCTTGCCAACCTAAATGCTTTCTCCAATGAATCAGGTTCCCAAAGGCGAACCTCATGTTGGATGTTATCCTTTAAAGTCCCTATGAAGAAATCAATCCTATGCTCCTCTGGAATATATTTTACCTTTATATTTAATTTTTGGAAGTCCTTAATGTGCTCCATCATTGAACCCTTTTTTTTGAGATTTATCAATTGGCTAAAAAAAGTGTTGCTTTTTGTATCCTCATAATGTGCTATCATTTCTTCCGTAAAAATTGCCTAAGCGAAAATTTGTTTACAAGAGAAAAGCCATCGATACCATACAAATTGATTTGGTTCCAAATATAAAGTTGCAATGTGTACCTTTTGTGTGTTTTGTACATTATGGAGATCGAAATATTGCTCCATCTGTAGTATGAATGTTATGGATCCTTGTCATCAAACTTCCACATCAATCTTTGGAACATGGTGGGTCTTCAATCCATCGTTAGAGTATATGAAATCATGATTAACATTTCTTTTGTTCTCCTCATGAGTTTCCTTTACTACCCTTTCGCCATTAGTAAGCATTTCTTGTAGCAAATTTGTCAAATCTATCTTCAAATCTTCCATGTTGTCTTTAAGTTTTTCTTCTAGACCATCCATCTTAGCTTCCACACCTGTCTTCAAATATTCCTTGTTGCCTTTAAGTTTTTCTTCTATACCATCCATATTAGCTTCCATGCTTTTCTTTAAACCATCTATCTTAACTTCCATTACTTTTTGTGAGAGTGTATTTTGTTGCACTTGGTCTCGTAATTTTGATATATCATGTTGCATTTCTTCCTCTTCTTCATGAGTCATGCTAGAGATTTCAGATTGCTTACTATGTGTTTCCATTTTCTTTCTTCGGGGCATCAATTAATGATAATAATTCTTCACTATGCCCTTTGAATTCCTTCAAACTAATTTTTCAAACCAAACTTATGCAAAATATAAAAAAAAAAAAAACAACAACACAGCTTTTTCCACTTTGTAGGAGCTCGATATTGAATTTATTTTATCTCTGTAATTTCAGATCTTCAAGGTATGAAACTGCATCTTGTGGTAGCCCTTTGAGTCCTGTTTCCAACCTTGCAAGTCTGATCAAGATTGGATTCTCCAAGGAAGAGTTATGCCAAATCTCCCTCGATGACCTAATTATAGACTAGTTCAGTAGAGCGAACTTGTACGAAGTGCCACGTGTCATTGTTTCAACCTTAGGACCTGAAACCGATACATAGAAAACTACAGGTCGTCCTCTTTCTGTAAATTTTTACGAAATTTCAATTTGATGCTCAGAAATAAAGTTATGACAATTTTCCTAGGTCACCTATTCGAGATATAATTTGAGATCCTACAAAAACCCTAACTTCCTTGGGTCATGTATCCGAAAACATAGCGAGACAAGATTTGAAATTCGAACCCGAGGTTTAGCTAGATTTCGGCTCAAATGGGTTTTTTTTAGCTTCTGAAACATCTTAGAAAAAAAATTATCGCAAAAATGCCACGATGACTTGTTTGGAGTAGCAAAACCCTAGAATCCAAAGCTCTGATACCAAATGTTATGCAACCAGCTTACAAAATAGAAGAAAAGATAAATCAACGCCTTCAAAATCAGCCTCTTCGAGGGGGAAAACTCCTTTGCATTACACAAATGAATAATTCTTAGATGATACAAATGACAAAACCACCTTTCTATATATAGGAGTCTAAGGGGTTACAATATAATCAAAGCCGACATAACAATAATAATATAAGGGAACACCAATAACAATAGTGGGCTTCTATGGGGCACAATAATAACAATATGGGCACAACAATAACAATAGGGGCTACACTGACAATAGTAATGGGGGAATCACTAGTATTATGGGGACCTAACATGGTGATCAGACCATGAGTTGGAACTTAATTTTAACTAAGCTCATAGCCCAGCCGCACACATAAGCAGCTATGAGTGCAACAAGAAAGCTCCAGTTGCATGCATAGACCTCCCTCCGTGTGGTTGCATTTGAAATCTCCTAGTTCAATGTCTGCGACTACAAAATCAATGCCACATTTTCAAGTCTACCCTACAAGCCACAACCCAGAACTTTCTAGAATCAAGTATAAGATGAAGACAAGTCTATATGATAGGTACTAAGGTTAGATCTTGCTCAAAAGTTGCCAAACACATGCGAAAATTTTGTCAAGCACATGGTAAACTTAATGACTATAGGTCATGAATGCATATATGTTCAATGTCTTATTAACTTCATCTAGGAATCATCAAGAAGGTTCAATGCCTCTCAAAGTAGCGACAAAAACACTCGTTAGCCCATGCATTCATATAACCATTCATGAAATTATACAGTCATAAGCAAGATCCATAACAAGAGAATATCACTTAACCAGGCCTATAACCAACATATAACTAGAATGAATCCATGACAATCAATCATAAAATCAACACATGTGCTCACTGATCACAATAAGAAAATAACTCATATTAACATATGCAAAATCCAACCAAGTCAGGGACTTCCACATACCACCCAACCATAGATTGGGTTGAACCAAATCTCTCTTTCAACCAATCACCCTCATTCCATATCCAAGCATGAATGTGGCATCATATGGGTTGAACCAAAATAGAACCAACTAGGGCTTCCAAACGCCAAACCACCTCAACCCTCAACCACAATGATTTCACCTAAACCGGTCCATAAATTACTATCACCAAACAAGCTTGGATGCCTCCAACTTTCTTCACCATACCAAGAGGAATTCTCTTGTCTCCACCCATTCGTCAAGAGTTCTAGGAGAAAGTCCATCCCCACCCTTGACCCTTGGGAATTGTAGAGCCTCTAACTTGCACCTAATTACCTATCATTACCTACAACTTTTCCTCACTTATCCCTCTCTTTTGCCCTATTTTCCTCATAAACCTACCCAGATCATTACATTTGATGTCTTTAAGCATGATTGGTTAACTTTGCTAATGTTTGACTGTTTGTCTAGATTTTTGACATATGCACAGAGATTCCGCAGCTGTCTGGCAATTCCGCAGCCATTCAGCAATTCCGCAGCTATCTAGTCATTCCGCAGCCTTTTCATTGATCTCTATGTTCCACGTGTCATTTTGAAAAACGAATCACATGGGCACGTGGGAATGAAGGTGTTAAAGGTTCCTATGCTATTGGTTCGGTCAGCAATGCCACGCACACCTCCGGTCAACGTGGATCAAACTTCGGTCAACAAAGCCAGCTCAAACGGTGCTGCGTGAGCTGAAAGGTCACGTCACTCCAGATGGCGATTCCTCCACGCTACGCAGGTTATGGGAGACAGGATCCAACCTTGGATTCAACCTCCATGATGACCGTACCCTCCAGATAAAACACGGACCTGTTTACGTGTTGCTGTACCTTTAATTAGCATGACTGTTAGTTAATTTCTCGTTTCATGTTTTACGCAGTAGGCAGTTGTTCATACGCCTATAAATCCAGCGTCTGCGTACGCTTAAGAGTTAGTTTTTAGTTGCTGTGTTTATGTAATTGCTGCAATTTTAGTGTATACAGAAACTCTGTTTTAAAGCTGCTGTTTCAGCACTTTTTACTGTAATTTCTGCATATGAGTTAATAGAAGACTGTGTTGTTTTGACTTCAAGTAGCTGATCTTTCCTTGGGTTTTGTGGATGGAGGGCCCCCATTCATAACAGCCTTTGTACAGTAAATTTACCTTTATGTTCTTGCCATTTCCTTCTTTTGAATTCAGCAATTTTCCTTTTCTTTAAAACATGTACAGTTTTGATTTACTTTCACTGTCATTTCATTTCCAGCATTTACTTTAACTGATCAGGATTGTTTTCTGCAGGTGTTAGCCCGGGATTGTGTGTCTTTGTTGTATTTTCTTTATCTCTAATGGTATTTTCAGTTGTCATATTCATAGTTGCTGCCTTTACTCTGTTTTTCTAGCTTGATTTCTAGTTTAGTTTCTCAAGTTGTATGCTAACATATTGATGGTCTCCTTATCATAAGTTGTTCATCTTTAAGAGATCAGAATACTAATAAAGTACAGCTTGCTTTGAGTAGTTTTTGACTTATATCACTAACTCTTTCTTCACTTGTTACACATTACAATGTATGTTGGAAGCAGAATGTTGGAGAGAGGCATAGTGGGGTTATAATTTGTCATCTTAGAGCTTGACTACTTTTTAGACTTATATCTAACTACTTCTTAATCGTGTTTCACATAGTGCTATATGTTGGAAACAGAGTGTTAGGAAGAGATGAACATTATAATTGGTCTTTAAAGTGGTTTTTCTGACCTTTTTATTGCAGCAGCATGAGTAGTGACTAGTGCTATTAGAAAGTGGTTTTTATGCTTTGCTTTCTGTTTCATTTCAAGTTATTTCTTTCAAGCTCTTTCTTTGCAAGTTTAGAAGGTAGTTAGAAACCACCAGTAACACACACTCACTCATTTAGAAATCACCTTACACACACTATCACTCATCTATTTATAAAACCTCCATTCCATCTTAGGAAGATAAATTGACCACAAACAACACCCCCGAACGACAAAAAGATCTAAGAGGTTGCTTAAGTACATATAGTACACCTTCACTTCATAAGCTTACGAGCCCCGGGTTGACAATTTATAATAGCAATTTAGACAACACTAAATTGACTAAACATTTTGGCGCCGTCGCCGGGGAAGTGAAATTAAGTAGCCATATTCTTAGAGAAAAAAAACATAAAATTTCAAGGAAAGAAGTTGATAACCTATCAAAGTATGCTCTCCTCTTGCACTTCAAAGTGATCTGGAGGATCAGAAAAGAGAAAGTTATTAATTTAGTAGTTTCTTGAGTATGCTCTCTTCTTGCACCTAGAGTGACCTGGAAGATCAGAAAAAGGACTATTAACTTGACTTGAAGAAAAATAATAAAAAAAATGACATGCATAGAGCTAGAGATTCTAGGGGAAGGTTTTTAGCTAGAGCTCGAAGTTCAATTTTTACAAGTCCATCTGCTTCAAGGGATAGACAAGAGACACCTCCCTCATCTCCAACCGACACTCCTAGCCCTAGAATTCCTGGAATTCAAGAGCCAAGAATTGACTCTCCCACACCTTCTATTGAATTTGAACCAGGAAGAGACCCTTCTCTTTCTCCTACAGAAAGACCAATTGTAATTGAGGAAGTAGAATCATCTGAAGAAGAAGGAGAAATCTCTTCTCATTCACCCTTTGTAGAGGAACCAGAAGATTTTGAAATCCCTAGGGGAACCATCATGGCAGAGGAAGAAGGAGGTGGTAGAGGTAGAGGTAGAGGAGGAGGAGGAAATAACAACAACAATGGAGGAGGTAGAGGCCCCCTTGGAGGAGGAAATAGAGATGGGGATAACTCATTTGGGTTTCCCATTGTTAATGAGGATTCCCGAGCTACTATGAAAAACATATTGCCATCTGTCCTCCCAAATTTCCATGGGTTAAGGACTGAGGACCCTGAAACATTTTTATTTGAGTTTGAAGTTGTGTGTCGAACTTATGACTATCTGGATGACTCTCAGAAACTCAAATTGTTCCCTTCAACACTGAAAGATCAAGCTTTGAAATGGTTCATGGGGTTACTCACTCAATCCATTAGGTCTTGGGATGAGATGAAACAAACATTTTTGGATAGGTATCTGGATTATTGTATGCTTACTAATCACAAGGACGAGGTATTTAAAATGATACAAAGAGAAGATGAGAGCTTAGAAGATTTACTTGAAAGATTTCAATATAACCTGAAAAGAGCAAAAATGAGTAACTTGGATGAAGAGACCTTAAAAGCCCTCCTATTAAAAGCCATTAGAGATGAATGGATAGATATCTTGAACATGATGGGGAAAGGGGATATATCTCAACTTTCACTCAATGATATAGCAGAACTATGTATCCATCTCTCAAGGGGCAAATCAAAAACTCAAAAAGGGCCTAGAGATCCTTCTCTCCTTAGAGCAAATAAATCTGCAACGGGATCAGTAAGTAGGGCTGAAATCGGCAATATGCTTGATGAATTCAAAACTGACATCTTAGGGAGTCTTAGTGAACAATTAGATACCCTTAAGATTCACAATAAACAAAAAGCAGAAGCTGAGGCTTTAGCCATCTTTTGCCCGAAATGTAGAAAGAAACATGCTTTAAGGGAATGTCCCTTGGATGCACACGTTGTAGAAACATGCGTAATTTGCTCAGAAACTCATGAGACCAAGGATTGTCCTTCAATTCCTGGCCTCAAAGTAGTCTTTCAAGAAGATCCAAATACACTTGAATCTCTCTGTTTTGTTGCAAGGAGACCTTGGCAAGGGCAACAGAATCAAGAGTTTAACAACTCTATGAATTTTCAACCCCAACCAAATTGGAATCCTTGGCAACAACCTTGGCCTCAACCTCAAAATCCTTTTCAATCATGGCTGCAAAGCATGCAAAATCCTTATGGGAGATTTGCTCAATTCTATCAATATCCTCCATCTTTTCAGAACCAGCAAGCTCCACAACTTCCAAATCAAGGTCAACAACTATCATTGCCATACCCTCAACAACAACAACCTCCTCCACAAAATCAAAATTCTCAACTCTTGCTTCAATCCCAACAGAAGTCAAATCAACTTCCCTCTCAGCCATTACCAAATCCCAATAATAGGAACCCTCAAAATGCTTACATGATGGAAGGTCAACCATTCCCTACCTATATGGTTGTTCCTCTCAATGAAGTACAACTCAGATCAGGTAGAATCCTAGAACAACCTTCTACAAATGTTCAACAGCCAAGCATTTCTGAGGAAGAATCTCTTAAAGTCAATAAGGGTTCTGAAGTATCACTTCAAAACCAAAATATCCAAAAAGAAAAAGAAAAAGAATCAACCCCCACAACTCCCATAGTTGAGCAACCTACATCTTTAGCTACACCTCCTTTTCCTGAAAGATTACAAATTGACAAAGGAGTGGAAAAGCAAATTTGGTTGCCTGACTATAGTTTTCTAGATGAATTGAAGAATGTCTGTATCAAGATCCCCTTGTTACAAGCCATTAAAGAAATTCCCACTCTAGCAAAGACAATAAAGGAGTTGAGTTTGAAGAAAACAGGAAAGAGAACCAGAGATACCAAAAGGATACATCTGGTTGGAAAATTGCAGACATTATGATGGGTAAGATTACCATGCAAAAGTATGTGGATCCCGGTAGCCCTATTGTCAAAACTCATATTAATGGGGTTGAAATCCCAAATACTTTGATTGACTTAGGAGCCGCTATCAACATCATGAGTAGACAGACCATGGATCAGTTAAAGCTTCCTAACCTTCTCTTTACACCTACTTTACTGCAACTTGCATATCGATCAATCATTAAACCTGATGGTGTATTGGAAGACATTCCAGTCTCCCTAGACTTTTGGGAATATCCAGTTGATTTTATGATTTTAACTCCCAAGAACAATCTAGGAGGACATCCTCTTATCTTAGGAAGACCTTGGCTAGCAACAGCTGATGCTTTTATCAGTTGTAGGTCTGGGGACATGTATATATCAGATGGTAATTCCACCAAGAAATTCAACTTGTATCCTCCAGCAAAGGCAATAACAGAAATAGGAGAAGATGAGTGGGTCGATGATGAGGATACTATACAACCTGTTCTAACCATCTCTGAGATCAGTGAAGACAGTCAAATCCTAAATACATTGGAAAATTTTGAAATATCTTTAGAATATGACTCTACACAGTTTCATTTAGATGCAGACATTGAATATCTCTCCTCTAGACAGATGTCTCTCTTCTCAATGGAAGAGTTTGGTAGTTCTACAGTTGAAATCCTTCCAGGAAAAACATTGAACATTAACAGAAACTTGGAAAGACCACAACAAGAAGAATTAACCAAACTTTTGCAAAAACATTCCACTGCATTTGCATGGGAATACATTGACATGAAAGGAATCGATCCTAAGACTTGTATTCATCACATCTATATTGAAGAAAACAGCAGACCTATTAGGCAACCACAGAGAAGGATGAATCCAAACCTTAGGGAAATCGTGAAAGAAGAACTCCAGAAATTACTCAAGGTAAACTTCATTTACCCCATTTCAGATAGCCAATGGGTTTCTCCCTTGGTTATAGTGCCCAAAAAGAATGGTAAATGGAGAGTTTGCATTGATTATCGAGAATTGAACAAGGCAACCTTAAAGGATCATTTCCCTCTACCTTTTATTGATCAGGTACTAGACACTTTAGCAGGTAAAAAGTATTTCTCATTCTTGGATGGTTTTAGTGGGTATAATCAAATTCAGGTAGCACCTGAAGATCAAGATACGACCACATTCACCTGTCCATGGGGAACTTTTGCCTACCGAGTACTCCCTTTTGGATTATGCAATGCACCTGCTACTTTTCAAAGGGCTGTATTAGGTATCTTTTCAGATCTAATCCATGATTGTGTAGAGGTCTATATGGATGGTTTTACAGGTTACGGTAATACATTTGAAGAAGCTTTGGAAAATTTGGAAAAAGTACTGATAAGATGTAAGGAAACAAATCTTTCTTTAAGTCATGAAAAGTGTTTTATGATGTTTACTGAAGGGATTGTTTTAGGACATCATATTTCAGGAGATGGGATTAAGGTTGATAGATCCAAAGTGGAAGTCATCTCCAAGTTACCTGTTCCAAATTGCCAGAAAGATGTTAGAAGTTTTCTTGGGTTTACTGGATATTACAGAAGATTTATTGAAAACTTCACTAAGATAGCATCTCCTCTTTTCAAATTGCTTACCAAAGACTGTGAGTTCAAATGGGATCCTGAGTGTCAGTCTGCCTTTGAAACTTTAAAGACTAGAATATCTGAAGCACCCATCTTAAGGGGGCCAAATTGGAAACTCCCTTTCCACATTTCTACTGATGCTTCAGATACGGCTCTAGGAGCTGTCTTGGGACAAAAGGATTTGATCCCTTATGCCATTTATTACACTAGTAAAAATTTGACTCCCACTGAGTTAAATTACACTGTGACTGAAAAAGAATTTCTAGTCGTTGTCCATGCAATTAACAAGTTTAGACATTACATAACCAGCTATGAAACTTTTGTCCATACTGATCACTCTGCAATTAGATATCTCACGAACAAACCTGTTACTAATGGCAGAGTTACAAGATGGCTTTTACTTTTACAAGAATTCAACATTACTGTGTTAGATAGACCTGGGAAAGAAAACACAGTAGCTGATTTCTTGTCTAGAATCCAAAACACTAATGAAGATTCTCCAGTAGAAGATAAGTTTCCAGATGAATACTTGTTTGCAGTAACTACCAAGACTCCTTGGTATGCAGATATTGCTAATTATCTAGTTACAGGGAAGCTACCTCTACACTTATTTCCTAATGAGAAAAGGAAAATCATTCAGGAGAGTTCACATTATTCTTGGATTTCTAATGAATTGTTCAAAACAGGGCCAGATTGTATAATCAGAAGATGTGTTCGGGAAGATGAAATGCCTGACATCCTTAAGGCATGTCATGATGAACCATGCGGCGGACACTTTGCTGACAAGAGGACAGCCTATAAAATCCTTTCTCTAGGATATTATTGGCCTTCTCTCTTTAAAGATGCAAAGCAGTATGTTAGAAGGTGCGACAGCTGCCAAAGAGTTGGGAGACCAGCTCCTTCAAATGAAATGCCACTACAGCCACAGGTATGCATCGAACCCTTTGAGAAATGGGCTCTAGATTTCGTTGGACCTATTAATCCACCATCAAAGCAAAAGAAGTATATATTGGTTTGTACTGACTATGTTACTAAGTGGGTAGAAGCAAAAGCTTTGCCTTCTGCCACTGAAAATTCAGTTGTTCAATTTCTTTTTGAGGATATTTTCACTCGTTTTGGTGTCCCAAGAGAAATTGTAACAGATCAAGGAAGCCAATTTACATCTAAATTGATGGAGAAGCTGATGGAGGAATATAAGATCAAGCACAGAACATCTACTCCATACCATCCGCAATCAAATGGCCAAGTGGAATCTACCAATAAAGTTCTTGAAAGCATTATCACCAAGACCGTTCATCTTCATAGAAGAGATTGGGCGGAAAGGCTTCCTGAAGCCTTATGGGCCTATAGAACTACATGGAGGAACACAACAGGACATTCTCCCTATGAACTTGTTTATGGGAAGGAAGTCCTGCTCCACATTGAGTTCCAAATCAAGACCTTCAAGATGGAAGTCCAATTGGGGATGAGCCTCTCGGAAGCCCAAAAACACAGAATGGACCAGCTAAATGAGCTAGATGAAATAAGACAAGATGCAATTCTAAGGACCGATCTAGTTCGGCACCAAAGAACTAAATGGCATGATCGACACATCAAAGAAAGAAAGTTTCAGAAAGGAGATTGGGCTCTATTGTTTGATTCAAAGTTTAAAGACTTCAAAGGAAAATTTCAAACTCATTGGCTTGGGCCATATGAGATTGATGAAGTCTTTAGCAATGGAGCAGTTCGAGTGAAAACTATTGATGAATTTCATACTCCTCTCATTGTGAATGGCCATCGCTTGAAGATCTACCAGAAGCCACTCTCAAAAGAGGAATTTGTCAAGTTGTTTAAAGAAGATTTTGCAATCAGGTTGGTGGAGAAGGATTCTTCTCCTCCATCAGCCTAATCTTTGGTTTTGAAAAAAAGAAAAAAAGGAAAAAGAAAAAAAAAAAGAATAAATGTATAGGCCTGAAAACCAGTCTTTGATTGACAGTCCTATGCAGAAAATCTGGGTCACCTGACACCTCACATTTTCCGACGAAAAAAAAAAAAAAAAAAAAAAAAAAAAAATCTCTCTCTTCTTTTTATTCCATCTCATTTTGCCATTTCATCCACTTCATTCACTATCTCATTCATCCAATCACTCTCACTCCACCTCATTTCTTTCCATCCATTCATCCATTACATTCCATCTCACCAATAAAGTCATTGTCAGATTTATTTCACACAGCTAAAGTTGTTATGTGCAGACAGAAGGTATCACTGCAGTTTCCGCAGCCAACATCCCAATTCCGCAGCCGATACACTTTCTGCACCTGCATAAAAAAACACAGTCTGTTTTAAGAAGGAATCTGCAGTCCAAAAGTCATCAGCAATAATTGAAAAAGGTCAAGTAACAGCAATAAAACAATGAAAGGTTGGTGTCAGATGAGCAAAAGGAATCAAAGCGCGGATACATAAGGTATGATCTAATTTCTAAACCTACGGTTATAACATTTTGCATGGTTTCCGGATTGTGTTTTTAGCCATTTAATGTAATGATTGCCAATCCTTTCCATTACTCGACCGGAAATCCACGTATCTCTCAGCCTTAACGGTCCCTATTCATCACGATTTTTAAAACTCAAACACGGCTGCTCTTCCATTTAAACTCTTGTACCTGAGTGACGTAGACAATTGTACTACGGCTCTCTGCGTTATGATTCCGCAGCCAAATGTACACTCATGACCGATGTCTAAGGGACTTAACCGTTTCTTCCCATTATTCATAACCCTCCTACGCATGTATAATCTCATTCACGCTGTTGATTCACTTCCGCATTTCCCTTGTTTTCCACTGCTCTGCCTTATTCACTACTCTGCCACCGTAACCATACTCTGTTTCATTTTTTTCTCCTTTGCTAAACTTTGACCACTGTTGTGAGTGTATTACGGCTGTTATGTTGTGTTGAAGCCACTGTTGAAGCCGTATAACCCTTTCTCCAAAGTATTAAAACAGAGCCGTAAGACAAGCCAGAGAGCTGATGGGTAAACTTTTGAGGGCAGAGCTAGAGGGCTCCAAATTTCTGGAAGGATATCCCCAAATCAAAGACGCTTTGCAGAAGGCAAATTGGCTCCAGTGCATCCAAAAATTCAAGGGTTACTATAGAGAGGTCACAAAGGCTTTTGCACGTTCTTTCAAAGACAAAGAAAACCAAGTGGAGATAGGAGATCTGAAATTTACAGTCACCGAAAGCAGTTTAGCACAGGTCACTTCACTACCACAAACTGGGGAGAGATGGTTCAAAAACCGATCAGTAAAAGACCAGCAATGGAAGCAAATTCCGAAGAATCCAGGTATGGACACTAGCATTTTTACAAAGGGAATCCCTGTTAGTCTTGTCAAAGAAGAATGGACAACTTTGCTTCTGTTAGTACAAAAATTCTTTACATGTGAAGGAAGGTTCGGAGTTTTGTATGTTTACCATGCCAAAATTATGATGCATTTCTTAGGAGAGCATGACATTAACCTTCCATATTTTTTACTCTCAAGCCTTAGAAAAATGTGCTCAATAGTCCAAAGAAACCCAAGAAACATTGAGCCACATTTGTATCATCATGGGCTTGTCAAGATACTAGTTGAAGAACAGTTGAAAGCAAAAAGAGATACATGGGAAAGATTTCTTGTAAGGAATCATTTCCAAGAGATAGGGGAAGCCTCTGGTGGTTCACCTCAAGTGCCTAAAAAGAGTAGAAGGAAAAGAAGAGAGGAAATTACCCCAGAAATTGTTGTCCAAGAAGAAATTGCTGCACATCATTCTAAAGAAGAAAATGACCCTGAGCCTGCTGTAGACATTGACCAAACAACCCAAGAAATCATTACAGAAACCCTGCAAGAAATTGTCCAAGAAGCTGCTCAAAAGAAAAAGGAGAGTAGGAAGAGACAAAAGAAATATAAAGGAAAAGCTATAGCCCAAGAAACCTACCTTACTCCTGAAAATTCCAGTGAAGAGGACACTCAGCCATTGGCACATAGATTGGCCCAACTTCATGAGGCTGCCCTTTCCAAGAAGATGCAAAAACAAAAGCAAAAGCAACAAAAGGAAAAACAGAGCATCACCACCGTGAGGAGGAGCAGCAGGATACAAAACAAAGTGGGGGCCACAAAGGATAAAGAGTCACTCATTATTGACTTGAGCACACCTGAAAAGGTTGCTACAAGACTTGACTTTGAGAAAAGCCCTCCACATGTTGAGCATGTTGAGACTAGTCCTCCACGTGAGGAAAGTCCGTTTGAGCATGAACCTGAATTTGAGCATGAGCCTAGTCCAAAGAGGTCACCAGAGATTGACCCAGATCAGCAAAAAGTTTATAACTACCTGGAGACGTTAGAACAAGCTGCTGCTGGTCCAAGCACTGTTCTACCTCTTGAGCAGCAAGTTCACTCACTCAAACAGGAAATTTTTGAGCTTGAAGTTTTAAATCGCCATATCATACAAGAGAATGAAAAATTGAAGGAGCAAGCTAAAGTGGACAAGATGATCCACGATAATACCATGCTTCATCTAGGCCTTTGGCAAAGGAAAAACAGGAAGCTAAAGAAGAAATGCAGGAAGCTAAGCAGAGCTTTGGTCAATATAAAATTCAGATGCTTGGTGAGGAAACCAAGAGTCAATGTGGCTACATAGAGGAAGAGGAGAAGACTAGATGTCTTAGCAGAGGCATCTCAGCAAGTGGATTAAACAATGTTTTTGTTGCATGAGGACATGCAACACCCTCATAGTGGGGGTATGTAGAGCCTCTAACTTGCACCTAATTACCTATCATTACCTACAGCTTTTCCTCACTTATCCCTCTCTTTTGCCCTATTTTCCTCATAAACCTACCCAGATCATTACATTTGATGTCTTTAAGCATGATTGGTTAACTTTGCTAATGTTTGACTGTTTGTCTAGATTTTTGACATATGCACAAAGATTCCGCAGCTGTCTGGCAATTCCGTAGCCATTCAGCAATTCCGCAGCTATCTAGTCATTCCGCAACCTTTTCATTGATCTCTATGTTCCACGTGTCATTTTGAAAAATGAATCACATGGGCACGTGGGAATGAAGGTGTTAAAGGTTCCTATGCTATTGGTTCGGCCAGCAATGCCACGCACACCTCCGGTCAACGTGGATCAAACTTTGGTCAACAAAGCCAGCTCAAACGGTGCTGTGTGAGCTGAAAGGTCACGTCACTCCAGATGGCGATTCCTCCACGCTACGCAGGTTATGGGAGACAGGATCCAACCTTGGATTCAACCTCCATGACGACCGTACCCTCCAGATAAAACACGGACCTGTTTACGTGTTGCTGTACCTTTAATTAGCATGACTGTTAGTTAATTTCTCGTTTCATGTTTTACACAGTAGGCAGTTGTTCATACGCCTATAAATCCAGCGTCTGCGTACACTTAAGAGTTAGTTTTTAGTTGCTGTGTTTATGTAATTGCTGCAATTTTAGTGTATACAGAAACTCTGTTTTAAAGCTGCTGTTTCAGCACTTTTTACTGTAATTTCTGCATATGAGTTAATAGAAGACTGTGCTGTTTTGACTTCAAGTAGCTGATCTTTCCTTGGGTTTTGTGGATGGAGGGCCCCCATTCATAACAACCTTTGTACAGTAAATTTACCTTTATGTTCTTGCCATTATTTTCCTTTTCTTTAAAACATGTACAATTTTGATTTACTTTCACTGTCATTTCATTTCCAGCATTTACTTTAACTGATCAGGATTGTTTTTTGCAGGTGTTAGCCCCGGATTGTGTGTCTTTGTTGTATTTGCTTTATCTCTAATGGTATTTTTAGTTGTCATATTCATAGTTGCTGCCTTTACTCTGTTTTTCTAGCTTGATTTCTAGTTTAGTTTCTCAAGTTGTATGCTAACATATTGATGGTCTCCTTATCATAAGTTGTTCATCTTTAAGAGATCAGAATACTAATAAAGTACAGCTTGCTTTGAGTAGTTTTTGACTTATATCACTAACTCTTTCTTCACTTGTTACACATTACAATGTATGTTGGAAGCAGAATGTTGGAGAAAGGCACAGTGGTGTTATAATTTGTCATCTTAGAGCTTGACTACTTTTTAGACTTATATCTAACTACTTCTTAATCGTGTTTCACATAGTACTATATGTTGGAAACAGAGTGTTAGGAAGAGATGAACATTATAATTGGTCTTTAAAGTGGTTTTTCTGACCTTTTTATTGCAGCAGCATGAGTAGTGACTAGTGCCATTAGAAAGTGGTTTTTATGCTTTGCTTTCTGTTTCATTTCAAGTTATTTCTTTCAAGCTCTTTCTTTGCAAGTTTAGAAGGTAGTTAGAAACCACCAGTAACACACACTCACTCATTTAGAAATCACCTTACACACACTATCACTCATCTGTTTATAAAACCTCCATTCCATCTTAGGAAGATAAATTGACCACAAACAACACCCCCAAACGACAAAAAGATCTAAGAGGTTGCTTAAGTACATATAGTACACCTTCACTTCATCAGCTTACGAGCCCCGGGTTGACAATTTATAATAGCAATTTAGACAACACTAAATTGACTAAACAGGAATTTCCTAAGATCACCTCACTATGATCTAAATTCTACCAGTCATCCGAAGCTTAAACCAAAACAAGGAACCAACAACACCATGGCTATCTAGGAAATGGAAAGGCAAGGTTGAAAACCACTATCAATCCAGGTAAATCACATTCCAATGACAACATAACAACCAAATAACCAAATGCATGTACCGTGCATCCAAATCTCAGCAATAAAATCACACATACAACCTGTTACCTGACATTTCCTCTTGCTGTAGCTGCTCTTCCAACATTTCCTTGTGCTTCCCTTCTTTCCTTTCTTACTTGTCCAAGTGCTTCCTTTCTCTTCTCTTAGAGCTTAATTTCTAAAAGTGATCAAAAGCTAAATTGACCAAAGTTGTGAATTGTTTCTGTGATGTATTTTTATCATTTATGTCTAGTCTCTTCCTTTCATTTTTCCTTTTTCTTTCATTTTCCTCTAATTTATCTCTAATTTCCATTACATGCATATTTGTGTCTCTTCATCTCCCTTTTCTCTTATTTTCCTTTATTTCTCATATTAAATTGTCATTTATTGCCTCTTTGCCTTTGCCAATTTCCATAGCCATTAATAAACCACAAGTGATGCCCACTATAGTGTTTTCCCCTCCATTCAGCTTGGAATACGTGTCCCATGACCTTGGTATTATTTTATTTACATGGAAAATCAACCCGAGGATGTTACAGGTTGGGTGGAGAGTTGAAGTCCTGCTCTTAGTTGCTAGCCTATTTGCTACATGAGATAAGTATTTAATCATGCTCCTAATGTTTTGAATGGCATGTACATGTGTACGGTAATGGATCAATGGTCTTGCTAATATTAAGTAATGTGAATTATTGTATGTTAATGGATATTTGATTTTTGATATGCATGTCTAAAGAATGGTTAAATTCTTGAAAATTTTGTGTGAGCATAAATTGTTGTGTTACTTTCATGAAATTGATGCATGCGATTTGCTAGACCGTATGATAATTAGTTGCTTTGTCTATGTGAGTTGATTGATTATAAGAGGCATGTTTATGTGTTGTGCAAAGGATCTACTCAAGTTCCCCAGGATTCTGAAGAAAGGCTTGTGAATGCAATTCATTGAGTGCATCTTTTGAGGCATTTTATTTTGCTAAGTTTCATCATTATAACTCTTGTGCATCTTTCATTGAGTTAGTTGAATGTCATGGTGTCTATGTAAAGCCAAGAAATAACTCAGAAAAATTCTAAGTGTAAAAGGCTTGTAAAACAGGCTTGAGTTCATTTGTAGGACCCACCAAGTCAAGGGTCGGAGGTCAAGAAGGTCAATTTAAAAGGCCAAATCTTAGGTGAAGTCACATCTGACCTAAGGTGTGTAGGCTGAGTAGTCGAGCGGGCCCGCTAGTCGAGAGTCGGGCCAATCAGAGTCATGGAGCCTAGTCAACCTGGAAGGTGAGGTCGGATGGGATCTCCAGGTTAGGGATCGGATCGATCTCTAAGTTGGGGGTCGGGCCCTCTAGTTAAGTTAAAGTTTTATGGAGTTGTGGAATAGTCCGACCTCCAATTATTAGGAGGAGCGTGTCTATCCACATGGATTTTTCCACTATGGCGGAGTGGGCACATCAGGTGCCACACGTGCTATTATGTGATTTCCATATGAGAATCATTAATGACATGGCAAGGTTATAATTGGCCTATCTTTGAATGGTCGTATCTTTTGATCCTTAAGTCAGATCGAGGTAAATTATGAACACAAAAATGTTATCCTTTTTAAGTTATGAATAAGTTGGAAGAGAGTGAAATTTTAGACCCAACTTCCATAACAGGACCATGGAGATTGGGTCATGTTACACGTCATTTTGTCGCATTAAGAAAATGACAATCAATTTGGATCTCTCACTATCCAAAAATGTGTCCCGAAGCATTCCCCTACAAAGTTTGAAACTAAATTACCCCAAAGAAAGTGGAATTTCTAGATCCTATGGTACAAAACCCTGATTTTGACTATATTCACAGTTTCCTAGTTGATTCCTGCACATACGAAAGGAAGACCACTATTATCTGTGCATAAGTACGCACTATCTTCTACTATGACTTGCGAACATGACTTGAGCTACTTAAAAATAAAAATTAAAGTCTAGAAGCATTGTTGGTAGCATCTATCCCAACCAACAAGCTTCAAATGAGTGCCTATTTAGTGTTGATCCTTCCCATCATGGAGTAACTCCCCTTCCTGTTAGAAAATTATATATTACAGAGAAATGGAACACATAAAATATTGCAGAAACACAAGCACAGAAAATTCATAAAACAAGAGAGACACAAATATATGTGGTTCACCCAATTTGGGCTACGTCCAAGGAGAAACAACGAGTCATTCCTTTTATATTATCCAGCAAAATGAATAGATACAAACTACAACAGATCCTTTGTAATTCCCTCTTCGCTCCCACACAATCTCCTCTCTCTTTCTTGCTCATAATACACATCTCCATAGCCGCAATACAATTCCCTCATATATAGCGAGGGGTTTCCTTCTAGGGAAAAAAAACCCTAAATTAAACATAACTTCCACTATCAAATCATCCGCATAATGAATGACCCAGATTGACTACGAAATTACAATATTTTACAAGGCAATTTTACATATATTTTTAGCTTCAGAGGCACTATCCCCGAACCCCCGCTAGGGTGGGCTCATAAAAATCGTCACCCCCCCCCCCCCCCGCCGATGAGGAACAAACGAGCAGCATTGTCGCCCCATTACAAACTAGGGTCTAATGCAACGATACCTGTGAATAAAGAAGATAATGAGGCTCCACACCCAACAATCTCCCACTTGGAGGCTGATTATAGCAACCCAACTGCTGTTTCATTTGCTGGACAATCACTCCACATTGGGCCTGGTTGTTTCTCATCTTCGTAATCATACTTGAAGACCAATCGAAACCGAGCAGAATCTCAGTTTCTTCCTGGTTACAACTTTTGTTAACATATCTGCAGGATTCTGGCTAGTGTGTATCTTTTCCATCTTCAAATTTCCATCTTCCAACATTGACTGTATGAAATGGTACTTGAGTTGTATATGTTTAGTCTTGGAATGAAATGTTGAGTTCTTTGCAATATGAATGGAACTTTGGATATCACTATATAACCTACCCAACTCTTGCTTCTTACCCAATTCATCCAGAAACCTTTGTAACCAAATTATTTCTTTATTAGCCTGTCTAATAGTAACACACTCTGCTTCCGTTGTTGAGAGTGAAACAACGCTCTACACTTTTGAAACCCAATTGATAGTTGTTCCACCTACAGTAAACACATACCCTATAGTGCTCCTCCTGTTATCTCTATCACCTGCCATATTTGCATCAACATATCCATGTAAAGTAATGTTTGAATCACAAAATCATAATGCTTGATATGTGGTACCTCTTAAATACCCGAGAATCCACTTCACTGCCATCCAATGTTCTTTTCTTGGATTGTTCATGTACCTGCTTACAACTCCCACCACACGTGCAATATCAGGCCTTGTGCAGACCATTACATACATTAAGCTTCTAACTGTTGATGCATATGGAATTTTAGACATATAATACATCTCTTCCCGAGTTTTGGGGCACATCTCCTTACTTAGTTTGAAATGGCTAGCCAAGGGTGTAGTAACTGGTTTTGCGTTCTGCATATTAAATATTTCCAACACCTTTTGTATGTACTCACTCTGAGACAATGTCAATTTTCAATTTTTCCTGTCTCTAGTTATTCTCATACCAAGTATTTGTTTTGCAGCACCCAAATCCTTCATTTCGAATGAATTTTCCAATTTTACTTTGAGCACATTTATTTCCTACATATTAGACCCTGTAACAAGCATGTCATCTACATACAATAACAATGTACTATGGCTGCCATCATTTTGTCTTTTGAGATAAACACAATGATCAGTGACATCTAATATAACCTTGTTCAGACAAAAACCTGTCAAATTTTACATACCATTACCTTGGAGCCTGTTCTAAGACATACAAGCTCTTCTTCAACTTGCACGCTAGTTTCTCCTTCCCTTTGACCTCATATCCTTGTGGCTGCTGCATATAGATCTCTTCCTCCAAATCCCCATGGAGAAAGGTCGTCTTTACATCTAACTGCTCAAGATGTAAATCTTCATTTGCTATTAGACTTAAAATTCTTTTAATTGAAGTCATTTTGACAACAAGAGAAAATATTTCATCAAAGTCTATACCTTTTTTTCTGTGCAAACCCCTTCACCACAAGTCTAGCTTTATACTTTTTTTGATCAGAAAATGGGGTACTTAGGCTTCTTGTCTATTTTACAAGCACCTCTCCCACTTCCAAAGCTTAAATATTCCCAAGTCTTTATGATTAATCGATGCAGAATTAAATATGTGCTTGAAAATAAGGTGTATGCTTATGGTTGCTTTAAAATTGTCTATGTGCTGTAAATTGATTTGCTTAAACTGATATAAAACATATAACAATGAAACAATGCAGCAAATGAGCATCACAAATAAGACAACGAGTTTAATATAGAGTTCACCCAAAACTCTTGGGCTATGTCTCCTTGAGCTCTAGTCAACTCAACTAGGCTCTCTGGGATTATGGTAATAGTTCTTTTACAAGCTCCACGCTCAAATCCACTGTATTACATAGAAACAATAGGCTTAGAACATCATCTCATCCTTGGCTCTAAAGCTCTCAGGCTTTCTGGCCCTGGCTCTGGCTCTGGCTCTTGCTCTTCAAATTTGGCTTCTCTGAGCTCTCTCTCGGCCTCTGCGTGCCTCTATAGTCCGCTTGACCTCCAAATGACTCTTAGCAACCTTCTAGTGACCTAGTCCTCGCCTATTTCCTCAATCGTGCTCTCTAGCTCCTTTGAGGTACTTTTCCGGCTCTTCGGCTACCCCAGTCATTTCTTTGTGTATCATCATCTCTTTGTGCCTCTGCGGCTTCCCTGCTCCTTGTCAGTTCGACTGACCATCTGGCTCTGCGGCTTTGTGGCTTCAAAATGCATCATTGCCTGTAAAAACGCTCGTTTGCAGCGTGGCATGAGGATTTGGAGCGGTTACAGAGGTTTCGAGGCCTTCTCTTAGGCAAAAAAAACTGAAAACGGAGAAAATTTCATTACACAGAGATTTATGGAAAATACACTATCGGACGTGAAATCTGGACGTGAAATTCCATTCAATCGCCCTTAAAATCCCTATCGGGTCCGCCATTAGGCAGCATATCACATCGAATAGGCATATTGGGAAAAATCCCAAATACACAGGAAATCACTGAAAACCCCGTCAAAATGCATTCTATTGGACTTCAAATATTATCGCACCTGCCCTAATATCGCATCGGGTCCACCTTTGGCTGCTATCACAATCCCCACCATTGATCTGTGGGATCTCCAATCCAACGGTTGATATCCATTTTCGGGCGGCTAAGGAGTACGAAGGTTACCCGCCCAAAAAGGCGGTTTTCCTCTCTCCTCTGCCAGCCACGTGTCGACTAGTGTGTGGGATAGGGCGGAGCCAGTCCAATACCGCTTTTTGCCTAAGGCCTGCCTGAAATCTCTCCTTTATGGAACTCAAATTTTATGAATTGCATCTATAATTCCCCTTCAGGTCCATCTTTATTGCTACGAGAATTTTCCTTTGTATTTTGCGTTTTATAGCGGAAATGCGCTAATATACCAAAAATCTGAATTCTCGGATTTCAAATTTTATGAATTACGCTTATAAAATCCGTCGAGTCTAGTAATTGCAAGTTGGTGATTTAATCTTGTCCATCCATTCCTTTCCTGATCCGATGAATGAGATTGCACGTCGCGATCGCTATCACATATTGCATTTGGAACGACCCGGGGGTTCTGTCCATCATCGATGCCGATCCGCCGATCCAATCATCAGCAATCGCATGTCGCATAGACTGGGTCCCGATATTGCATGCGGGCCTGTCTCTGACCCGATACATCGGATCGGCTGATCAGGGTCTCTTCTACCTATGCTTAAGTCCGCCTCTTGGACCATCTCTGATGCGATTTCCCTTTACAAGGGTTTTTTTCCATTTTTAGGGGATTTTGCCTCTTTTTCCAAAGAACAAAGGGCATCTTCTTTCCGTAATAACTTTTGCATCCTAAGTCCATTTTAGCCCATTCAAATTGTAGTAGATTCATAATGAAAAGATCTCTGCCATGGGGCTATTTCCAGGAACTTCCTTGGAATTTCATTTTCCTCTGTGAGGAACACTTAGACTTAGGAGTCTATCCAAAATCCATTTTGGATCATGCCTTCCCACTAAAACAACTTTTGGTCTCCAAAAGATTGATATACTGATCTGAACAGTAAATGAGAGTAACAACACCCTCTTCTTTCAGCCTTCATACACTTGCCTTGCATAGTGCCTCTGAACCAAAGCCTTTTACCACTCTCCTCCCTGGATGTGTTGGTCCTCTTGGGAAGAACTGCCTTCCTCCTTGCCTTACTGCAGAAATCCTGCTGAAATGGTCATAGAAGGTAGTTTGAACTTCTCTACCTTGATCATTGATCCAAGGTGGCTCAAACAAATGTGAAGTACATCTGCTTCACAAAAAATTTCATTTCTACCTGTTTGAAAAGTTGTTAACAACAACTGTTAACAATAATAGAAACATAGACAACAACTGGATGGACTAAACCCCTGCTCCAACAAAAGAAACATATTTCACATCTTGTGAACACCTCCATGTCTTAAATCTGCATACAAATGATGGACTAGATACCAAGCCCATAAAACATGCATTTAAAACAAATGACCCTTCAAGTCAAGCATGTAGAAAAAGACCATTAGGACTCTTTTTCAAAATATGAAACACATCATTATCTCCATCTTGGAGACCAAGTTAACTTCTGCCAAGTCAACATGGCATCACATGCATGTCAAAGCAATCAACCCTACAAGTTAATTACACATACATGTTAAAAAACGAGGAAATCATCAACATCCCTGTGTTCATGCATATCATACTCATGCATGCATTTCATCCTTCAACTTTCGCTTAAGCACATTGTACTTTCGAAGCTGAAATGAAATATAATGTTGCAGCAACAAAGTGAGTCTCCTACTCAACTTCTCCATTCACCTTCTTGGTAAAATCCTACAACTTGCATTCCATTTGTTAGAGTCGGTCTGTTCAGCCCTCCATCAGAGATCAAAACCTCTTTTGTTGCATTTCATTTTTAGGTGTCTCATTCAGCTCGATCATCTGCATTCCATTAGGAGCATAGATTATCTGACGAAGGGTTTCTTCACTCATTTCCCTCATGTCATGTACCTGCTGGTTTGTGTCTGATCATCAAAGTTCATCAAAGTCAATTTTACAGTCATTATGGATGGTATTTTGGTCAGCCAAGAGTCATGTCAGTCATTAGGTCTAGGGTTTCGCAAATTTTGTCTTCAGAGTGTCCAATAATGTCAGCAGGCACATGAGGATGTCCCCAATAAGTTTTCATTCCAAAATTTTCATTATCAATAGTGCTCGAGAATGATTCTTCTTCAAAACTCTGTTTTGAAGAAGAAAACGTCAAATTTAGTTTTTGTGATAAATATGTAATTTTTAAGGTTTTCAAGTTCTACAATTCTTCAAGCGTAGCCCTGGTCATCCTTTGTTGAAATTACATGCCAATCATCCCTGCAAAAATAGACAGAATTTCATCATTCAGCCAAAAAGCAAAGTGAAAGCAAAAACAGAGTTATGTGAAAGTGCCAAAGTCTGCAACATTACAAAAGTGGGTTTGACAAATGAAGAATCAAAATCCATGCCATAGGAGATATTCTTGTGCTTCAATAGTTCATTTACATGCAAGAGAGCAAAGAGAAAACAAAGCAAAGTGTTTGTGGGAGTTTTGGGTGAAAATTGCTCCAAGTTGACCGGCGCGGCGCACTCACCAGGTGCGGTGCATTGGGCCTCAGTTTAGAGTGTAAAAAAGCACGGGCGCTGCACATTGGGCTGGATGCGCAGCGCACACAGCCAGATAGCCCAAAAACTTCCAGAAACTCCCTCCAATCGCCCAAAAATGCATGGATTCACACTATTCCAAGTAGGTTGACCCTTTGTCATTGCTCTTTGTCGATAATTGTTTGATGGTGTGTGTTTCATGGTGAGTGTTTAAAGAGATCAAACCCTACCATTTGAAATTCCTCAAACAAAGTTGCTGCCTAGGGTTTTGATTCACTGTTTTTCCACCAAGTTTATTCCCTTACCCCATTTTTCCATTGATTCCCTTATTCCCTATGTTCCCTTACCCCCTAAATCCACTAATCCCCTATCCCAAGTTCCCATTTTTCCCAAATCCTAACCATAAATCCCTAAACCCTAATTATTGTCCCAAGAGCTTCATATCACCATTCAGCTGAGTGTACCATCATTCAGAGAATTGGAATCATTATGTCAGGTTCCAATGGGTCATTTTACACCTTGTTCATGCTTCAGTTGCGCCTAGGCAAGGTTCATTTCCCTCTCCTAGGGTTTTGAAGCTAATTTATCTTGGATGGTCAAATCATTAGCAAAAATTGTATCCTGATGTTCATACACCTTCCCCTATCCTTAATGTACCTTATTAAACACTTCCCATCACTGAGATCCCTCAAATTCCTCATTTTTGCGCAAACCCTAGTTTCTTGCTACAACTTGACAATTTTCTAGGTTGGGCCTGTGTTTAGCCTTTTTTGGACCCCTTCCCCTCACTAAATATTTGAAATTCCACTTTTTTCTACTTCCTAACATCTCTCCCTACTTCCTAACATATCTCCCTACTTCCTAAAATTTTCCCAAGAATTTAGAATCCCCTTAACCCCTTCATTTTGCTTCATTTCGACAAATCCCCCGTTCCACACATCGGGATAGGTTTTACTCCAATGATGTTTCTGAGCAAGGAAGATGAAATTGGAAAAACTGAGAGAGGTTTTTTTCCAAAATAGGCCAAGGAAGAAAAACCTCCTTCACTTTTTACACAGGTGTCATGGTTTTAGAGAAATGTCAAAGATACAGTTGCCTTGGGAGAATTGGTGCACCTTTGAAGTGACCTTTGGAAAATCAAGTTTTCTCCTAGCTTGGTTGGCCAAATGACTTTCTTGATGAGTCAAATGATAATTAGACACAAAGAGATTTCCAATGAACTATCATGAACTCAATTTGGAGTTGAGGAATACCTTCAAAAGTTTACTGTAACAGCACTCTGCCTTGAGGCAGCCTCATTTTGCACATTTTTACCAGTCTTGGGAGATTTGACTTTTTATAGGGAAAATGAACTCAAAATTGAAAAATTAAAGTTGGGTTGGAAATTAGACTCAAATATATTTTCAACGCGCTATCCTGCGCCATATTTGGACACCAGTAAGGCCCTCAAAACTGGTCTGCAAAAAGGCTCTACGCATAGAAATTTTTAACACAGGGTTTTCTGCTCTATGTGTCGCGCCATGTGGCGCTCGCTTTTGCTAGAGGGCTCAAAATCCAAAATACTTTGCCTTTCTAGATTTTGCATGAGAATTTATGCTTTTCTATCTATGGCCAAGAAATTTGAGGAGGTTTTGAGCCCTCAAAAGGTCAAAAAAAACTAAAAAATGACCTCACTGCCCCTATTTTGACACAGAGGAAGTAGTCTTGGGAGATCGGATATTTGGAGAGGAAAATGGGCACGAAATCCACAAATTCCACTTGGGTTGGAAATTAGACAGGCAGGGCTTTCCAATGAGCTATCATGAGCTCAATTTGGACATCGGGAAGGGCCTCAAAATCAGCTCCAAAGTTGCGTTATGCATAGAGATTTTGGGCGCGACGCATAGAGAATTTTGGCCTATTTTTTACTCTTTAGCTCAGAAATTCGCCCAGTTTTGACTAGTTTCACTTTTTCATGTAACTCTTGATCTACCAAGATGTAATTTCATGACCATGATGTAATTTTGGCACATTTTTACTTGTTTTAGTAGATTCATTCACCAAAAGGTGAAATGTGAGTGAATGAATCAATTTCCTAGCATATAGAGGCAAGTTGTTTCTTTACCTATTTTTCAGTTCCTTGTTTAGATATGGTTGAAACAGCTCCTAGAATGATGAGCTCGATCCCTAGAGGCATGGGAAGGAGTTAGGGTTGTCTATATCATGTAATTTCTTAGTCATTTTCAGGGGTTAGACACTTGGGATTGCTTGGCACTCCATTGTACATTTGATTTCTGCATTTTTGGCAAAGGAAAGACCAGGATTTTGCAGCACTTGTTGGGATCCTTGTGGCTCTGTGTTTTGATGGTGTTTTTCTTCATGTAATTGTAACTTCATTGATGTTTTATGTATGCCATTTCCCTTCTATTTTCTTCTGAAATTAAACAAATTGAGTGACAAAGGTAGAATCCATGAGTTTGTTGTGCTCTGCCTTAAACTTTGTAGTTTTACATGTTTTCATCTGTTTGGAGAGGATCCTTGCAGCTTCTTGTCCTCTTCAGCTCCTTAGCGGCCTTTTCTATCCATTAATTGAATCTAAAGCATTAAAACTACTGCCTACCTTGCCCCAACCAGAACTCTGCAAAAATTTGGCCTCATCCTAGGACCCAAATTTGCCTTTCCCTTTTTCCAACAAAAAACCCCCAAAAAATCAAATCAAATCCTTGCACTTCATACCTAGCCTAATATTAGTTGTTAAATCAGTCATCTCAAGCCCCATTTGATTATATTTTGCTGAGATTGACCTAGAGAGAGGCCTCTCCTGTCCTCGTAGGGCTAGCTACAAGGCTGAGCGTGGCTTGATGTGGACCTAGAATCTTACCTTTTCAGCCTGAGGTAAATCTAGGCTCTAACATAGTGGAGACCATACTGGGGAAGAAAGTTTATTTTCATTGTTTGCTTTGTAGACTACAGATGGGGCCTGAAGTTAGCCAGGTAGCCTTCTAAATGCTTTTGCTTTGCATTAGCGCAAGTAGATGAATGCTGCTTCAGTCAATCTCCGGTCTAGTTTATAAACTGAACATCTGATCTAAACGATCACCCCAGTACATGTATCAAGTTAGATCTGATGGTTGATGGTGGACAACGATCAGACATAAGAAGGCTAAAATCATTCACTTGGTGACTCCAACTCAATGTAGAGACTCCACTGGAGGACTAGCTCTTTATTTGAGAAAATGGAAGGATCTTACACAAAGTTTGGGTATCCAAAGTGGAATGGTATTCAGGATCTAGTCTGCTTTCTTGTAAATTACTTCTTTGCTGTTCTTGAAGCTGTCCTGAAAGTTTTTCAGAATTTGTTGTATGATAAAGGTGATCAAAATCTTCAATTGACCTATTCAAAAAGTGTAAATACTGAGTTCCCCTTTGATCCTGGCCTCCTTACTTTTCCGACATCTTATGATGACTCTCTTCAAAGTGATAAGCCTAAAGAAAACAAAACTGATCCCATAGCTCTTGTATATACTCCTACACCTTTTATAGTCCCAGATAGGTATAAACCTCTTCTTTTACCTTCTGTTCTCCATGCTTTCCCTGCAAATTATTACCTATATTTGCCGAGATTTGACGGTGAATGTAAGAATGTCAACACTGAGCAACATGTGCAGAATGTTGAGAATTTTCTAGACCTTTTTGAGGTTGATGACGAAGATGTTAGTATAAGGCTTTTTGCTCTTTCTTTGCAAGGAAAAGTCAAGAGTTGGTTCAAAACCTTTCCTGATGCAAGCATCTCAGATTTCCAACAGTTCGTCAAAGTTTTCCTTGACAGGTGGGTGATAAAAAAAAACCCTTTCTTGATTATAGATTAGTATAACCAGCTGAAAAGATTTCCAAGGGAGACAGTACAACAATTTTTTGCTAGATTTAACCAAGTTTATTATTCGATACTAGTTGATATAAGGCCTCCTCCTAGATCTGTTCTTTTGCACTATCCCGGTGCCTTTGATCTGGAAATGGAGTTTCAGCTGAGAGAAAGGAATGTCGCAACACTTGAGGAGATTCAGAACAATGCAGTAAATGTAGAGGCTCACTTGCTGATCCGAAGGGCAAAGTTGAAGGAAGAAGAGATGAAAAACATAGATCCGGAGGAATCAACATCTCTAGAGGTAAAGCTTGATGTTTTGGTAAGTGCAGTGGAAGAGATGATGCAAAAGATCACCGCAAGGAATGATTATGATGTTCAAACCCATGGCTCGCTGATTGAAGAAGAACAAGTTGCTGATCCAAAACATAGATCTGATAATGATTGTCTTATAGATCATCTTGGAGAAGAGAGATCTGTTGATATGACATGTATGCTTGATGATGTGTTTTATACTGACGATTTGCCTCAGTTTGATCAATATGATGATGATTATTATGTTCTGCAAACAGAAGCTAATCTTGTAGACAAATCAGTAGCTAGTTTGTGGGAGGAGGAAGTTCACTTACAACAGCTCGAGTACAATGATCAAATGATGCATATCAGCTATGACAATGACGAGGAAAGTGCAGCAAATTTTGAAGTAAGTGAAGGATCTTTGCCTTTTTGTTTTGATTCATTTCAGTTCATCAGAGACAATTTTCATGCAATCAGAAATCAACTGTCAACAAGTCTTGATCTGGACCATCTTGAAGGCAATAAAAACCTTGTTCAAGACTTCTCATATTCAGATTTCCAGCCCCCAAATGCCATTGATTGTCAAGTTGCACATGAAGACATGGAAGCTGGCACATATGATCAAACGATACAGGATGATTCCCTACCTTTCTGTTTTGAATCATTTCAGTTTTTGAAGGGTAAATTGCACAGTAAATCTTCGAAAGAGCAGCCTGTAGGAAATCAACAATCTCTCAGCTTTAATGTTGAGGATGAAGGTCAGATTACAGATGAAGGTGTGGTAGCCGAAATACATGATTTAATGATGCAAGAGGATTTTGTACCCTTTTGTTTCGAAGCATTTCAGTTTATAAGGCAGAATCTTCGTAATATCTCTAAAGAAAAAGATGAACAACCAGTAGGATGTCAGACAATTTTAATGGATACATCACAGCAATCTTCTCAAATTTTTGATGATCCTATTGCTCGTGTGTTGGATGATGTTTGTTGTAAAAGTTCTTCCCCATCGGCTAACCATGTGACAGAAGAGAATGTTGATAATAATCTGATTCAAAGGTCACCTTCATTGTCTTGTTTAACAGATTTTTCATTACAAAGCTCAGATCAAAGTTTGCAGTCATATGAGGAGATCGATAAAGGATATTTTTGTTCTGTTTGGAAACAGCAACAGAGTTTGGTTATTCACGAAATTCAGGATCCTTTTAACAGCTTGCTGCAATCATCAGAGAAAGACAGTGCAGATGTGAGGAAAAGTTTAATATCCAGCTATGAAGATTACTTGGACCAGAGCAGTAATGTGTTAATGGAAATCAGTAGCGATGTTTATGAAGATCCTTTCACAGTATTCTTGAAGTCATCCAGTCAATTCATGCTTTGCAAGTTTATCAGCAATCAACTTGATTCCAAGTTTCCATGGGAGTTGCCTTTCGATTCTTCCCTTTTCCTGCGCATCAGAAAGAATTTGGGAAGAAATCAAATACCAGCCAGGATGCTTACGTGGTTGCATTGGATGTTCCATTTCACTTCATCGGGTGGTGAAAAGAACAATTAGAGTAGGTTTGATGAATAAGCTCAAATATGAGCATCTTTCCAGTTTGTTTGTTATGATTTAGTCATGTTTGGTTTTATTATGGTTTTCAGCTTTAGTCTTGAGTTAGAGTCAGTGTGCATAATATCAGTTTTCGTGTTTTGACTCCATTGCCCAATGGCTGAAGGCACTATCTGCTCTCCCAAAGATCTATGGTCCTTGGCACCTCCAAGGAGCTACCATCCCCATTGGAGCCAATGTTAGAGTCGGTCTGTTAAGCCCTCCATCAGAGATCAAAACCTGTTTTGTTGCATTTCATTTTTAGATGTCTCATTCAGCTTGATCATATGCATTCCATTAGGAGCATAGATTATGTGACGAAGGGTTTCTTCACTCATTTCCCTCATGTCATGTACCTACTGGTTCGTGTCTGATCATCAAAGTTCATCAAAGTCAATTTTACAGTCATTATGGATGGTCTTTTGGTCAGCCAAGAGTCATGTCAGTCATTAGGTCTAGGGTTTCGCAAATTTTGTCTATAAAGTGTCCAATAATGTCAGCAGCCACATGAGGATGTCCCCAATAAGTTTTCATTCCAAAATTTTCATTATCAATAGTGCTCGAGAATGATTCTTCTTCAAAACTCTGTTTTGAAGAGGAAATCGTCAAATTTAGTTTTTGTGATAAATATGTAATTTTTAAGGTTTTCAAGTTCTACAATTCTTCAGGCACAGCCCTGGTCATCCTTTGTCGAAATTACATGCCAATCATCCTTGCAAAAATAGACAGAATTTCATCGTTCAGCCAAAAACCAAAGTGGAAGCAAAAACAGAGTTATGTGAAAGTGCCGAAGTCTGCAACATTACAAAAGTGGGTTTGCCAAATGAAGAATCAAAGTCCATGCCATAGGAGATATTCTTGTGCTTCAATAGTTCATTTACACGCAAGAGAGCAAAGAGAAAACAAGCAAAGTGGTTGCGGGAGTTTTGGGTGAAAATTGCTCTAAGTTGACCAGCGCGGCGCACTAGGCAGGAGGCGCGGCGCATTGGGCCTCAGTTTACAGTTTAAAAAAGCACGGGCGCGGCGCATTGTGCTGGATGCGTGGCGCACACAGCCAGATAGCCCAAAAACTTCCAGAACTCCCTCCAATCGCCCAAAAATGCATGGATTCGCACTATTCCAAGTAGGTTGACCCTTTGTCATTGCTCTTTGTCCAAGTTTGATGATTGTTTGATGGTGTGTGTTTCATGGTGATTGTTTAAAGAGATCAAACCCTACCATTTGAAATTCCTCAAACAAAGTTGCTTCATAGGGTTTTGATTCACTGTTTTGCCACCAAGTTTATTCCCTTACCCCATTTTTCCATTGATTCCCTTATTCCCTAAGTTCCCCTACCCCTTAAATCCACTAATCCCCTATCCCAAGTTCCCATTTTTCCCAAATCCTAACCATAAATCCCCAAACCCTAATTGTTGTCCCAAGAGATTCATATCACCATTCAGCTGAGTGTACCATCATTCAGAGGATTGGCATCATCATGTCAAGTTCCAATGGGTCATTTTACACCTTGTTCATGCTTCAGTTGCGCCTAGGCAAGGTTCATTTCCCTCTCCTAGGGTTTTGAAGCTAATTTCTCTTGGATGGTCAAATCATCAGAAAAACTTGTATCCTGATGTTCATACACCTTCCCCTATCCTTAATGTACCTTATTAAACACTTCCCATCACTAAGATCCCTCAAATTTCTCATTTTCACACAAACCCTAGTTTCTTGCTACAACTTGACAATTTTCTAGGTTGGGCCTGTGTTTAGCCTTTTTTGGACCCCTTCCCCTCCCTCAATATTTGAAATTCCACTTTTTTCTACTTCCTAACATCTCTCCCTACTTCCCAAAATTTTCTCAAGAATTTAGAAGCCCCTTAACCCCTTCATTTTGCTTCATTTCGACAAATCCCCTGTTCCACACATCGGGATAGGTTTTACTCCAATTATGTTTCTGAGCAAGGAAGATGAATTTGGAAACACTGAGAGAGGTTTTTGTCCGAAATTGGCCAAGGAAAAAAAACGTCCTTCACTTTTTACACAGGTATCATGGTTTTAGAGAAATGTCAAAGATACAGTTGCCTTGGGAGAATTGATGCACCTCTGAAGTGACCTTGGGAAAATAAAGTTTTCTCCTAGCTTGGTTGGCCAAATGACTTTTTGGATGAGTCAAATGATAACTAGACACAAATAGCTTTCCAATGAGCTATCATGAGCTCAATTTGGAGTTGACGAACACCTCCAAAAGTTGACTGTAACAACACTCTGCCTTGAGGCAACCTCTTTTTGCACATTTTGACCAGTCTTGGGAGATTTGACATTTTACAGGGAAAATTAACTCAAAATTGAAAAATTAAAGTTGGGTTGGAAATTAGACTCAAATATCTTTTCAACGAGCTATCCTGCGCCGAATTTGGACACCAGGAAGGTCCTCAAAATTGCTCTGCAAAAAGGCGCTACGCATATAAATTTTTAACACAGGGTTTTCTGCTCTATGCGCCGCGCCACGTGGCGCTCGCTTTTGCTAGAGGGCTCAAAATCCAAAAAACTTTGCCTTTCTAGATTTTTCATGAGAATTTATGCTTTTCTATCTATGGACAAGAAATTTGAGGAGGTTTTGAGCCCTCAAAAGGTCAAAAAACAGTAAAAAATGACCTCACTGCCCCTATTTTGACACAGAGGAAGTAGTCTTGTGCGATCGGATATTTGGAGGGGAAAATGGGCACGAAATCCACAAATTCCACTTGGGTTGGAAATTAGACAGGCAGGGCTTTCCAATGAGCTATCATGAGCTCAATTTGGACATCGGGAAGGGCCTCAAAATCAGCTCCAAAGTTGCACTATGCATAGAGATTTTGGGCGCGACGCATAGAGAATTTTGGCCTATTTTTTACTTTTTAGCTCAGAAATTCGCCCAGTTTTGACTAGTTTCACTTTTTCATGTAACTCTTGATCTACCAAGATGTAATTTCATGACTATGATGTAATTTTGGCACATTTTTACTTGTTTTAGTAGATTCATTCACCAAAAGGTGAAATGTGAGTGAATGAATCAGTTTCCTAGCATATAGAGGCAAGTTGTTTCTTTACCTATTTTTCAGTTCCTTGTTTAGATATGGTTGAAACAACTCCTAGAATGATGAGCTCGATCACTAGAGGCATGGGAAGGAGTTAGGGTTGTCTATATAATGTAATTTCTCAGTCATTTTCAGGGGTTGGACACTTGGGATTGCTTGGCACTCCATTGTACATTTGATTTCTGCATTTTTGGCAAAGGAAAGACCAGGATTTTGCAGCACTTGTTGGGATCCTTGTGGCTCTGCGTTTTGATGGTGTTTTTCTTCATGTAATTTTAACTTCATTGATGTTTTATGTATGCCATTTCCCTTCTCTTTCCTTCTGAAATTAAACAAATTGAGTAACAAAGCTAGAATCCATGAGTTTGTTGTGCTCTGCCTTAAACTTTGTTTAGTTTTACATGTTTTCATCTGTTTGGAGAGGATCCTTGTAGCCTCTTGCCCTCTTCAGCTCCTCAACGGTCTTTTCTATCCATTCATTGAATCTAAAGCATCAAAACTACTGCCTACCTTGCCCTAACCAGAACTCTGCAAAAATTTGGCCTCATCCCCGGACCCAAATTTGCCTTTCCCTTTTTCCAACAAAAAACCCCCGAAAAATCAAATCAAATCCTTGCACTTCATACCTAGCCTAAGATTAGTTGTTAAATCAGTCATCTCAAGCCCCATTTGATTATCTTTTGCTGAGATTGACCCAGAGAGAGCCCTCTCCTGTCCTCGTAGGGCTAGCTACGAGGCTGAGTGTGGTTTGATGTGGACCTAGAATGTTACCTTTTCAGCCTGAGGTAAATCTAGGCTCTAACATAGTGGTGACCATACTGGGGAAGAAAGTTTATTTTCATTGTTTGGCTTTGTAGACTACAGATGGAGCCTGAAGTTAGCTAGGTAGCCCTTCGAAACGCTTTTGCTTTGCATTAGCGCAAGTAGATGAATGCTGCTTCAGTCAATCTCCGGTCTAGTTTATAAACTGAACTTTTGATCTAAACGATCACCCCAGTACATGTATCAAGTTAGATCTGATGGTTGATGGTGGACAACGATCAGACATAAGAAGGCTGAAATCATTCACTTGGTGACTCCAACTCAATGTAGAGACTCCACTGGAGGACTAGCTCTTTATTTGAGAAAATGGAAGGATCTTCCACAAAGTTCGGTTATCCAAAGTGGAATGGTATTCAGGATCTAGTATGCTTTCTTGTAAATTACTTCTTTGCTGTTCTTGAAGCTGTCCTGAAAGTTTTTTAGAATTTGTTGTATGATAAAGGTGATCAAAATCTTCAATCGACCTATTCAGAAAGTGTAAATATTGAGTTTCCCTTTGATCCTGGCCTCCTTACTTTTCCCACAACTTATGATGACTCTCTTCAGAGTGATGAGCCTAAAGAAAACAAAACTGATCCCATAGCTCTTGTATATACTCCTACACCTTTCGTAGTCCCAGATAGGTATAACATCTTGTTTTACCTTTTGTTCTCCATGCTTTCCCTGCAAATTATTACCTATATTTGCCGAGATTTGACGGTGAATGTAAGAATGTCAACGCTGAGCAACATGTGCAGAATGTTGAGACTTTTCTAGACCTTTTTGAGGTTGATGACGAAGATGTTAGTATAAAGTTTTTTGCTCTTTCTTTGCAAGGCAAAGTCAAGAGTTGGTTCAAAACCTTGCCTGATGCAAGCATCTCAGATTTCCAGCAGTTCGTCAAAGTTTTCCTCGATAGGTGGGTGATCAAAAAAAACCCTTTCTTGATTATAGAAGAGTATAACCAGCTGAAAAGATTTCCAGGGGAGACAGTACAACAATTTTATGCCAGATTTAACCAAGTTTATTATTCGATGCCAGTTGATATAAGGCCTCCTCCTAGATCTGCTCTCTTACGCTATTCGGGTGCCTTTGATCCATAAATGGAGTTTCAGCTGAGAGAAAGGAATGTCGCAACACTTGAGGAGATGTAGAACAATGCAGTAAATGTAGAGGCTCACTTGCTGATCCGAAGGGCAAAGTTGAAGGAAGAAGAGATGAAAAACATAGATCCAGAAGAATCGACATCTCTAGAGGTAAAGCTTGATGTTTTGGTAAGTGCAGTGGAAGAGATGACACAAAATATCACCGTAAGGAATGATTATGATGTTCAAACCCATGGCTCGCTGATTGAAGAAGAACAAGTTGCTAATCCAAAACATAGATCTGATAATGATTGTCTTATAGATCATCTTGGAGAAGAGAGATCTATTGATATGACATGTATGCTTGATGATGTGTTTTATACTGACGATTTGCCTCAGTTTGATCAATATGATGATGATGATTATGTTCTCCAAAAACAAGCTAATATTGCAGACAAATCAGCAGCTAGTTTGTGGGAGGAGGACGTTCACTTACAGCAGCTCGAGTACAATGATCAAATGATGCATATCAGTTATGACAATGACGAGGAAAGTGTAGCAAATTTTTAAGTAAGTGAAGGATCTTTGCCTTTTTGTTTTGATTCATTTCAGTTCATCAGAGAAAATTTTCATGCAATCAGAAATCAACTGTCAACAAGTCTTGATCTGGACCATCTTGAAGGCAATAAAAACCTTGTTCAAGACTTCTCATATTCAGATTTCCAGCCCCCAAATGCCATTGATTGTCAAGTTTCACATGAAGACATGGAAGCTGGCACATATGATCAAACGATACAGGATGATTCCCTACCTTTTTGTTTTGAATCATTTCAGTTTTTGAAGGGTAAATTGCACAGTAAATCTTCGAAAGAGCAGCCTGTAGGAAATCAACAATCTCTCAGCTTTAATGTTGAGGATGAAGGTCAGATTACAGATGAAGGTGTGGCAGCCAAAATACATGATTTAATGATGCAAGAGGATTCTGTACCCTTTTGTTTCGAAGCATTTCAGTTTATAAGGCAGAATCTTCGTAATATCTCTAAAGAAAAAGATGAACAACCAGTAGGATGTTAGACAATTTTAATGGATACATCGCAACAGTCTTCTCAAATTTTGATGATCCTATTGCTCATGTGTTGGATGATGTTTGTTATAAAAGTTCTTCCCCATCGGCTAACCATGTGATAGAAGAGAATGTTGATAATAATCTGATTCAAAGGTCACCTTCATTGTCTTGTTTAACAGATTTTTCATTACAAAGCTTGGATCAAAGTTTGTAGTCATATGAGGAGATCGATAAAGGATATTTTTGTTCTGTTTGGAAACAGCAACAGAGTTTGGTTATTCACGAAATTCAGGATCCTTTTAACAGCTTGCTGCAATCATCAGAGAAAGATAGTGTAGATGTGAGGAAAAGTTTAATATCTAGCTATGAAGATTACTTGGACCAGACCAGTAATGTGTTAATGGAAATCAGTAGCGATGTTTATGAAGATCCTTTCACAGTATTCTTGAAGTCATCCAGTCAATTCATGCTTTGCAAGTTTATCAGCAATCAACTTGATTCCAAGTTTCCATGGGAGTTGCCTTTCAATTCTTCCCTTTTCCTGCGCATCAAAAAGAATTTGGGAAGAAATCAAATACCAGCCAGGATGCTTACGTGGTTGCATTCGATGTTCCATTTCACTTGATCGGGTGGTGAAAAGAACAATTAGAGTAGGTTTGATGAATAAGCTCAAATATGAGCATATTTCCAGTTTGTTTGTTATGATTTAGTCATGTTTGGTTTTATTATGGTTTTCAGTTTTAGTCTTGAGTCAGAGTCAATGTGCATAATGTTAGTTTTCGTGTTTTGACTCCATTGCCCAATGGTTGAAGGCACTGTCTGCACTCCCAAAGATCTGTGGTCCTTGGCACCTCCAAGGAGATACCATCCCCATTGGAGCCAATGTTAGAGTCGGTCTGTTCAGCCCTCCATCAGAGATCAAAACCTCTTTTGTTGCATTTCATTTTTAGGTGTCTCATTCAGCTCGATCATCTGCATTCCATTAGGAGCATAGATTATCTGATGAAGGGTTTCTTCACTCATTTCCCTCATGTCATGTACCTACTGGTTCGTGTCTGATCATCAAAGTAAATTTT
This sequence comes from Pinus tabuliformis, assembly GCA_031772625.1. Taxonomy (NCBI): domain Eukaryota; kingdom Viridiplantae; phylum Streptophyta; class Pinopsida; order Pinales; family Pinaceae; genus Pinus; species Pinus tabuliformis. Next base: position 1,334,650,485 of record CM062805.1, read on the forward strand.
ACAGTCATTATGGATGGTCTTTTGGTCAGCCAAGAGTCATGTCAGTCATTAGGTCTAGGGTTTCGCAAATTTTGTCTATAAAGTGTCCAATAATGTCAGCAGGCACATGAGGATGTCCCCAATAAGTTTTCATTCCAAAATTTCATTATCAATAGTGCTCGAGAATGATTCTTCTTCAAAACTTTGTTTTGAAGAGGAAATCGTCAAATTTAGTTTTTGTGATAAATATGTAATTTTTAAGGTTTTCAAGTTCTACAATTCTTCAGGCGCAACCCTGGTCATCCTTTGTCGAAATTACATGCCAATCATCCCTGCAAAAATAAACAAAATTTCATCGTTCAGCCAAAAACCAAAGTGGAAGCAAAAACAGAGTTATGTGAAAGTGCCAAAGTCTGCAACATTACAAAAGTGGGTTTGCCAAATGAAGAATCAAAGTCCATGCCATAGGAGATATTCTTGTGCTTCAATAGTTCATTTACACGCAAGAGAGCAAAGAGAAAACAAAGCAAAGTGGTTGTGGGAGTTTTGGGTGAAAATTGCTCCAAGTTGACCGGTGCGGCGCACTAGGCAGGAGGCGCGGCGCACTCACCAGGCGCGGCGCACTGGGCCTCAGTTTACAGTGTAAAAAAGTACGAGCGAGGCGCATTGGGTTGGATGCGCGACGCACACAGCCAGATAGCCCAAAAACTTCCAGAACTCCCTCCAATCGCCCAAAAATGCATGGATTCGCACTATTCCAAGTAGGTTGACCCTTTGTCATTGCTCTTTGTCCAAGTTTGATGATTGTTTGATGGTGTGTGTTTCATGGTGAGTGTTTAAAGAGATCAAACCCTACCATTTGAAATTCCTCAAACAAAGTTTCTGCCTAGGGTTTTGATTCACTGTTTTGCCACCAATTTTATTCCCTTACCCCATTTTTCCATTGATTCACTTATTCCCCTAAGTTCCCCTACCCCCTAAATCCACTAATCCTCTATCCAAAGTTCCCATTTTTCCAAAATCCTAACCATAAATCCCCAAACCCTAATTTTTGTCCCAAGAGCTTCATATCACCATTCAGCTGAGTGTACCATCATTCAGAGGATTGGCATCATCATGTCAGGTTCCAATGGTCATTTTACACCTTGTTCATGCTTCAGTTGCGCCTAGGCAAGATTCATTTCCCTCTCCTAGGGTTTTGAAGCTAATTTCTCTTGGATGGTCAAATCATCAGCAAAACTTGTATCCTGATGTTCATACACCTTACCTCATCCTTAATGTACCTTATTAAACACTTCCCATCACTAAGATCCCTCAAATTCCTCATTTTCGTACAAACCCTAGTTTCTTGCTACAACTTGACAATTTTCTAGGTTGGTCCTGTGTTTAGCCTTTTTTGGACCCCTTCCCCTCACTCAATATTTGAAATTCCACTTTTCCCTACTTCTTAACATCTCTCCATAATTCCCAAAATTTTCTCAAGAATTTAGAAGCCCCTTAACCCCTTCATTTCGCTTCATTTCTACAAATCCCCTGTTCCACACATCAGGATAGGTTTTACTCCAATGATGTTTCTGAGCAAGGAAATATGAATTTGGAAAAACTGAGAGAGGTTTTTGTCCAAAATACTCCAAGGAAGAAAAACCTCCTTCAGGTTTTACTAGATAAATTTCAAACATACAGTTGCCTCGGGAGAATTGATGCACCTATGAAGTGACCTTGGAAAAATCAAGTTTTCTCCTAGCTTGGTTGGCCAAATGACTTGCTTGATGAGTCAAATGATAACTAGACACAAATATCTTTCCAATGAGCTATCATGAGCTCAATTTTGTGTTGAGGAACACCTTCAAAAGTTGAGTGCAACAGCACTCTGCCTTGAGGCAGCCTCATTTTGCACATTTTGACCAGTCTTGGGAGATTTGAATTTTTACAGGGAAAATGATCTCCAAATTGAAAAATTAAAGTTGGGTTGGAAAGTAGACTCAAAGAAATTTTCAACGAGCTATCCTACACTCAATTTGGACTCTGGGAAGGCCCTCAAAATTGGTCTACAAAAAGGCATTGCGCATAGAAATTTTTAACACAAGGTTTTCTGCTTTATGCGCCGCGCCACGTGGCGCTCGCTTTTGCTAGAGGGCTCCAAATCCAAAAAGCTTTACCTTTTTGGATTTTTCATGAGAATTTATACTTTCCTATCTATGGCCAAGAAATTTTAGGAGGTTTTGAGCCCTCAAAAGATCAAAAAACACTAAAAAATGACCTCACTGCCCCTATTTTGACACACAGGAAGCAGTCTTGGGAGATTGGATATTTGGAGGGGCAAATTGCCACCAAATCCAGAAATTATACTTGGGTTGAAAATTAGACAGGAAGGGCTTTCCAACGAGCTATCATGAGCTCAATTTGGACATCAGGAAGGGCCTCAAAATCAGCTCCGAAGTTGCGATATGCATAGAGATTTTGGGTGCGGCGCATAGAGAATTTTGGCCTATTTTTTACTCTTCAGCTCAGAAATTTGCCCAATTTTGACTAGTTTCACTTTTTCATGTAACTCTTGATATACCATGATGTAATTTCATGACCATGATGCAATTTTGGCACATTTTTACTTGTTTTAGTAGATTCATTCACCAAAAGGTGAAATGTGAGTGAATGAATCAGTTTCCTAGCATATAGAGGCAAGTTGTTTCTTTACCTATTTTTCAGTTCCTTGTTTAGATATGGTTGAAACAACTCCTATAATGATAATCTCGACCCATATAGGCATGGTAAGGAGTTAGGCTTGTCTATATCATGTAATTTCTCAGTCATTTTCAGGGGTTGGACACTTGGGATTGCTTGACACTCCATTGTACTTTTGATTTCTGCATTTTTGGCAAAGGAAAGACCAGGATTTTGCAGCACTTGTTGGGATCCTTGTGGCTCTGTGTTTTGATGGTGTTTTTCTTCATGTAATTATAAGTTCATTGATGTTTTATGTATGCCATTTCCCTTCTCTTTGCTTCTGAAATTAAACAAATTGAGTGACAAAGGTAGAATCCATGAGTTTGTTGTGCTCTGCCTTAAACTTTGTTTAGTTTTACATGTTTTCATCTGTTTGGAGAGGATCCTTGCAGCCTCTTGCCCTCTTCAGCTCCTCAGTGGTCTTTTCTATCCATTCATTGAATCTAAAGCATCAAAACTACTACCTACCTTGCCCCAACCAGAACTCTGCAAAAATTTTTCCTCATCCCCAGACCCAAATTTGCCTTTCCCTTTTTCCAACAAAAAACCCTCAAAAAATCAAATCAAATCCTTGCACTTCATACCTAGCCTAAGATTAGTTGTTAAATCAGTCATCTCAAGCCCCATCTTATTATATTTTGCTGATATTGACCCGGAGAGAGCCCTCTCTTGTCCTCGTAGGTCTAGCTATGAGGCTGAGCGTGGTTTGATGTGGACCTAGAATCTTACCTTGTCAGCCTGAGGTAAATCTAGGCTCTAACACCATTAACAAAGAAATGCAAATATATGCATCAATAGACATGCAATCTTAATTGGATAAGAACTCTAACCATTTCTTACCAATCCCTTTCAACATCATCAAGTGAATCATCCTGAAACACATCAATCATGGAATCTTCCTTTCCATTTCTACCATATTCTCTTTCCACTTTCTTCAGCTTTTGTGGAAGCATTGATGGATTCAGAGTCCAACACCTTTTAGCAAGATGCCCTTGCTTATGGCAGTAAGTGCACTGCATGTGCATCCTCTTGACAACATGATTTTCCTTGTCCAATGGACCTTTGGCTTCTTGCTTCCTTTCCTTCAAAAGTTTCCTATATGTGGCCATTCTCTTCCAACATTTAGAAACATTATGGTTATCCAAACCACAAAAGGAACATGCAATTATTTTCCGATATCTATGTGGAAATTTATCATGCTTTGCACAATCAAAAGGAAAATGTTTAGAACCAGATTTATACCTTTCTCTTTCACCTTTATTGCCTTCATGAGGAGGGGAAGCAAATAAAGAAGTGGCTCCCTCTGGAACACCATAAATCTCTTCAAGGTTGTTAGAGTCTCCACAACTCTTTGGTTCAAGTGTGTGCTTTTGAACACCTACATCCTGCAAATGACGTTTCAAGCTATTGCATTCCTCCTGAATACAATCTTCACATTCTTGGGGTAGGGGACATGAAATGAAACTCCTTGGAACTGTTTCAACGACCTTCATGGCAGCTTTGGAACTCTCTCCATAAGACTGTCCATAGCCAAGACCCAAACACTTAGGCCTTTCCTCAACCATTATTGGCTCAACAATACCTTGTGCATGTTTACCCAAGCCTTTTCTTTCATAGCCCATCTTGGACATTAGCTTGGAACCTATGCCTCTAGTATGATTTTCAAAAGGACCAATATAAGCATTCTTAGAAGAATTTGAAGACAAACTAGAATGGTTTACCTCTTCTTCAAGCTGATACTTGACTAAGGCTTCTTGGGAAACAAAGAGTTGTGTCTCCAACTCATGCATCCTTCTCAGGTTCATATTTGCAATATGAAGCTGCCTCTCCATTTCCTGCAATTTGTTAGAAAGCATCTGCTCCTCTTCCTCCACGGAATTCAACTGCTCTCTAAGTATGCTACTCTTCCTTCCATCCTCATACATTTCTCTCACCATATCCATCATGGTGGACAAGTCTTGCTTCATGTCTTCATCAAAGATTCTTGTGATGAAGAAAGAAGAATTTGAGGACTCACTTGTAGAAGTAGTCATTATACCAATGAATAAAAGAACTTCAAACAAGATTAACAAAGAGCTTATTCAAGCAACCTTTTGCAACAAACCTCTTGTGCTTCAAGGATTTCTTTGAGGTCCTTTGGGATAGAAGAATGCCTTCAACCCTTCTTCCTTCTTGTCCTTCCCGGATTGAGCTATCAAGAGCTTTCCCTTCACCTCTGCAAACTCAAACAATAGTCAGTTTGCAACAAGCATATAATCAATCAAAAAATCAATCCTTGACTGCCCAAACACCTTTCAGACAAGCAATATTTTCTCTGTCAATCAAGCATTCTGATGTAACCTTCCTTGAAGGTGTGGTTAATCAATCTCAAGCTCTGATACCACCTGATCTGAAAATGGGGCACTTAGGCTTCTTGTCTATTTTACAAGTACCTCTCCCACTTCCAAAGCTTAAATATTCCCAAGTCTTTATGATTAACCAATGCGGAATTAAATATGTGCTTGAAAATAAGGTGTATGCTTATGGTTGTTGTAAAACTGTTTTTGTGCTATAAATTGATTTGCTTAAACTGATATAAAACATATAACAGTGACACAATGCAGCAAATGAGAATCACACATAAGACATCAATTTTAATATGGAGTTCACCCAAAACTCTTGGGCTACATCTCCTATACTCTAGTCAACTCAACTAGGCTCTCTGGGATTATGGCAATAGTTCTTTTACAAGCTCCACGCTCAACTCCACTGTATTACACAAAAACAATGGGCTTAGAACACCATCTCATCCTTGGCTCTGGCTTGTGGCTCTGGCTTGTGGCTCTGGCTCTTGGCTCTGGCTCTGGCTCTGTCTCTTCAGCTCTGGCTTCTCTAAGCTCTCTCTCGGTCTCTGCGTGCCTCTGTAGTCCGCTTGACCTCCAAGCGATTCTCAGCAACCTTCCAGTGACCTAGTCCTCACTTATTCCCTCAATCGTGCTCTTTGGCTCCTTTGAGGTACTTTTCTGTCTCTTCGGCTACCCCAGCCATTTCTCTGCATATCATCATCTCTTTGTGCCTCTACGACTTCCCTGCTCCTTGTCAGTTCAACTGGCCATCTAGCTTTGCGACTCTATGGCTTCAAAATGCATCATTTCCTATAAAAACACTTGCTTGTAGTGTGGCATGAGGATCTGGAGTGGTTACAGAGGTTTTGGGGCCTTCTCTTAGGCCAAAAAACCGAAAACGGAGAAAATTTCATTACACAGAGATTTCTGGAAAATACACTATCGGACATGGAATCCCATTCAATCGCCCCCAAAATCCCTATAGGGTCCGCCATTAGGCAGCATATCGCATCGCATAGGAATATTGGGCAAAATCCCAAATACACAAGAAATCAATGAAAAACCCGTCAAAATGCCTTCTATCGGACTTCAAATATTATCGCATCTGCCCTAATATCGCATCGGATCCGCCTTTGTCTGCTATCGCAATCCCCACTGTTGATCTGCGGGATCTCCGATCCAACGGTCGATATCCATTTTCAAGCGGCTTAGGAGTACGGAGGTTACCCGCCCGAAAAGGCAGTTTTCCTCTCTCGTCCGCCAGCCAAGTGTCAATCCGTTTGTGAGAGGCGGACCCAGCCCAATACCGCTTTCCACCTAAGGCCCGCTCGAAATCCCGCCTTTACTAAACTCAAATTTTATGAATTGCGCCTATAATTCCCCTTCAGGTCCGACTTTATTGCTTCGGGTGTTTTCCTTTGTATTTCAGTTTTATAGCGGAAATGCGATAATACACAAAAAATTTGAATTCTCAGATTTCAAATTTTATGAATTGCGCTTATAAAATCCGTCGGGTCTGGCAATCGCAAGTCGCCCATTTAATCCTAGATATCCATTCCTTTTCCTATCCGATGGCTAAGATTGCACATCGCGATCGCTATCGCATATCACATTTGGAACGGCCCGGGGGTTCTGTCCATCGCCGATGCCGATCCGCCGATCCAATCATCGGCGATCGCATGTCGCATAGCCTAGGTCCCGATATCGCATGCGGGCCTATCTCCGACCCGATACATCGGATAGACCGATCATGGTCTCTTCTACCTCTGCTTAAGTCCGCCTCTTGGACCATCTCCAATGCGATTTCCCTTTATAAGGGTTTTTTTTTCCATTTTTAGGGGATTTTTCCTCTTTTTCCAAAGAACAAAGGGCATCTTCTTTCTGCGATAACTTCTGCATCCTAAGTCCATTTTATCCTATTCAAATTGTAGTAGATTCAGAATGAAAAGATCTCTGCCATGGGGCTATTTCCAGGAACTTCCTTGGACTTTCATTTTCCTATATGAGGAACACTTAAACTTAGGAGTCTATCCAAAATCCATTTTGGATCATTTTTCTACCTCCATATTCTTCCTTCAACCTGTAAACCCATTTATTCTGCAATGTTGTTTTACTTGCAGGAAACTTGACTAAGTCCCAAGTCTGGTTATGTACCAAGGAGTTCATCTCTTCTTTCATGGCTAGCTCCCACTTCTTCCTAGTTTCTACCTGCATTGCTTCTTCATAACATTCTAGTTCACTAGAATTCGTTAATAATACATAATATAATGAAGGAGAGTATCATTCAGGGGCTCTAATTATCCTGGTAGATCTTCTAACACCACTTTCAGGTGTTTGAAGTGCATGTTACTATTGTGGTTGATGTTGTTGTTTTGGTTGTTGATCATTATGATTTTCAGGCACCTTTACTGTGATCTCATCAAACACTGTGTATATTCTGTTTTCTTTTTTTGGTTTCTTTTCCTGCATCTAATCCTTATATGAAACCTTTTCATTGAATATGACATATCTGCTCCTAATGATTTTGTGTTTTTCATAATCATAAAAGAGATAACCAAAATCATTAACACCATATCCAATAACGGTACATTTCTTTGATTTTCCCTCAAGCTTTGTTCTATTTTCTTTATTAATGTGGACAAAGGTTTCACAACCAAAAATCTTTAAAAATGAGTAGTTTAACTTTTTACCTGTCCATGCCTCCTCTGGAATACCACCATCCAAGAAACTTGAAGGCCTTCTGTTTATTAGATAAAAAACAATATCTACAACATCTGTCCAAAATTATAAAGGCAATCCTGCGTGCAATCTCATGCACCTTACACGCTCCATGATTGTTCTATTCATCCTTTCTGACACACCATTTTCTTATGGTGTTCCTGGAACTCTCTTCTCTATACGAATTCCATGCTCTGAACAATACTTATCAAAATCCATGCTACAATATTCACCTCCATTGTCTGATCTGAGACACTTCAACCTTTTTCATGTCTCATTCTCAACCAAATCTTTCCATTTCTTGAAAGTATCAAATACATCAGATTTATTTATCTAAGGTTTTTTTGGTTGCATCATCAATAAAAGTGACATAATAACGAGAGCCACTGAGAGAAGATACCTGATCAGGTCCCCATACATCTATATGCACAAGCTCTACTTTTTTGTTCCTCTTTTCTTTCCCAACTTTATTATATTTTGCATAAACACAATTCTCTTGAGTGAAGAATCTACATCCCCTTCTTAGTCACGTACCCAAGCCTATGTTGCCACAATGTTGTATTTGCTCTTGTAGAGGTTAAATCATTAACATAATTAGAAATACCATTGCATAAATAAAATGTACCAACCTTTTCTCCTTTTGTTATTACCAGGGCTCCTTTAGTGACCTTCCAGATTTTTCTGTAAAATAGTTACACAAACTTCACTCCCCAATTGCCCTGTTGAAATTAGATTTTTCTTTAGATTTGGTACATGCCTTACCTCCTTTAATAGCCATTGGTTTCCATTCTTCCATTTTATGAAAAAATTACCCATTCCAATGATTTTACAAGGTTTATCATCACCCAAAAAAACTTGTCCAAAATCTCCTTGAACGTAGTCATGAAAATGTTTCCTATCAAGTGTGGCATGGAATGAGCCCCCTGAATCTACCAACCAAACATCAATAATATTTTCTAATGAAAGAATCAAAGCATCTTGCAATACATCACCTATCACATTTGCTTCATGATTATTTTCTTATTGCACATCTCCTTCTTTTCCCTTTTGAGACTTACAGCCTTTTTTCATGTGTCCTTTCTTCAGGCATTTCCAGCACACTATCCTTGATCTGGACTTGGATATGACTTTCGTTGACTTACTGCGGTATCTTGGGCTCTTTCCTCTTTCCATTTTTCTTCCCCTAGTCTCTGCAGTCAAAGAATTACCTAATGTCTCACGAGAGCCTTTTCGTCACATTTTCTCACTAAGGATTGCACCGACAACATCATCAAACTTTAAAGTATTAGATCCCAAGACAGAGTTACTAATGGCCATAACTAAACAATTCCAAATTTCTGGCAATGAGAACAAAAATAATAGAGCCCTAACTTCATCATCAAAAGTTACCCCTACAGAACTTAACTGACTAGTAACCGTATTAAATTCATTTAAATGATTAGCAACAAATCCACCTTCTAGCATCTTCATATTAAATAAACGCTTCATAAGAAATACCTTATTTTAGGTCGAGGATTTTTCATATGATTTGGCCAATGTCGATATTAAACCCTTTGTTTTCGTTTCCTTAGAAATACTAAAGGTTACCGACGCTGCTAGGCATAGCCGTATTTTTCCAAGTGCCTTTTTGTCGAGAATATCCCATTTTGTGTCTGTCATACTCGTCGGCTTCTTTGTCTTTATGCTCAATGGTAGGAATAAATATTTCTGATACAAATAATCTTCCATCTGCATCTTCCACAATTGGTATTTTTGGTGGTTAAATTTTTCAACCCTAAACCTACCATCTTCTGCCATTGCTCTCACTCGAACCAGGAACCCTTCTCTCTTATGAGTTTATCGGCCAAATAGACCTTTGAATCTGATGCCAGTTGTTAGAAAATTATATATTATAGAGTAATGGAACACATAAAATATTGCAGAAACACAAACACAAAAAAGGCATAAAACAAGAGAGACACATATATATGTGGTTCACCCAATTTGGGCTACATCCATGGATAAACAAACGGTCCTTCCTTTTATATTATCCAGTAGAATGAAGAGATACAACCTACAACATATCCGATGTAATTTCCTCTTCTCTCTCACACAATCTCCTCTCTCTTTCTTGCTCAGAATACACATCTCCATAGCCGCAATACAATTCCCTCATATATAGCGAGGGGTTGCCTTCTAGGGAAAAAAATCCTAAATTAAATATAACTTCTACCATCAGATCATCTGCCGTCGGCCCCCCTGGACCCCCATGGTGGCGAACAAACAGGTGGTGTTTCCACCCCATTACGAACTGGGGTCCATTACAACAATACCTCTAAATAAAGAAGATAATTAGGCTCCACACCCAACACTTCCTTTGTGGTACCTCTATCCCATTAATAGTGGATCTCATCCCTTGGGGGATGGATCCATAGCTTCCCATTCTTGGCCTATAAAGCCACTACAGGTCTGAGAATTGGAGGAGGAATGTTGGAAGTAGGTTTATGCTGTTGAGATTAGGTTGGAAGGCTTTTCTTGCAATGGAGAGGGTTGAAGATTGTAGAAGGGACTTGCAACATCAAGGCTGTAAGGATTTTCTCCAGTTTTATGAATATAAGAATTTTTTCTTTCTTAGTTACATCTCCATTGATTTAATTTGTAGGATTCCTTGATCACCTACATGAGTTTTGGTTGCATAATTAATCAGTTCACATGTATAATTGGTTAATTAGTACATTTATCTCTTTAATCATATGTTGTATGCTTTGATCTCTTGTTTGTCTATTTCTTTGTAGATCTCTTTCAGGACATCGTCGAGAAGCTATTGGGAGAAACGAGAGGACATTTAGAGCATCAAAGAGCGAGTGATCAAAAGCTTCAAGGGACTTCATCAATCAGTTCGCTAAACCAGTAAGAGGCCTCTTTCATTCTACTTGCTTTCAAACAATCAGAACTTAGAGAAAGGTAGAAATTACTATTTTTTTGTTACTAGAGTTCTTTGAAGTCTAGGGAGATTGCTCGTGTCCGTAAGAGGGATTTTTCCTCATAAAAAATTGGCCACTCCACTGGGGAGATCATTTCAATCTCTGTCTTTTTCCTTGTTTGATCTTTTCAACTTGCTGCACAAGCCTTGCTTGAGTGTTTGGAAAGTTTAGAAATTTGGACTTTGGGCTAGATTTGATTTATTTTTATTTTTTCTTGAATTTCCCCATTGTGCGCACTTTTACTTTAAGCACATTTCACATTTTTGCGCATTTACCTTTTAGCAACACAGTGCATTCGCACTAGTTTACTCTAGAGCTTGTGCACATGCCTGAAACATTTGGAAAACTCACATGTTTCTTCTTCAAATCCATTTTTTTTTGTTTTTTCTTATTGTTTTACACCCGTTTGAACCTCTTATGAGTGTTTTCCAGTATAATTTAATGTTATTTTGGTTTTTGCTTGTTATTGGCCTTGTTTTGCAAATTAGGGTTGAGTCTTGCCTCATGAATGATCGACCTATCAAGAGAGAAGTTTATTGGTCTAGTTGAGTTGACTGTCTGTCTTTCTTATATCGATTAAATCAAGTTTTAAGTCTAGATTGTTTTTTTGCAAAAGTTTATTTTGGATACCAAAGTGAATGATTTACAAGATTAGGTTTGGTTTATGGAAATACTTCGTATGCTAGTTTTGAAATGAAAGATCATTTTTCTATCTATTTGTTGGAAGTGTTCGTGAATTGAATTAGTTACAACAAGAAAATTTGTAGCATTCAATTAGGGAAAAGTTCATTTTTAGTCATCATTGGTTTCTTGTTGCATTGCTTGAATTTCTGAGTGCTTGTATGAAAAGAGAGATATCTTGTTTACTTGCGTTATTGGGCAAAGTGAAAATTTGAACTATTTTCAATATTCGGGTGATTTGAAATTGATTATTTGTATTTTAGGAAAAGGGTTATGGTGGAGTTAAAAAGTGAAAGAATCTTTCCCTATCTTAGATAGATTATCATTGAAACCAAATATTATATCATCATTTTTTATTGCATTAGGATTGCGTCAAGTCATAATTTCATCAAGTTTCACATACAATACTTTTGCATAACAACAACTATTAAAATCAATGCTAATTAAAATTAATCTAGAAATTTTTATTCTTAGGGATGTTTTCCACCTATAGTAGATTAAGTTGTAGGGATTTGGAATAGGGAAGTGAGTAAACTTTCCAAAGTTGTATACAAACACTAGAATCTTGCGATAGGGAGATAAATCTAGTTATTTTAGTTTTGCTCTAGGAAGCTCCCCTTACAAAGGAGTCAAGCACAAGATCATATTAGACCTGGTGAAGTGATCGTACCCACTTCATTGGCTATGGTACAACGATTTACACGTATTACAATGGTGCGGAAAGGTACTTGGCGTCACTTGAAAGTAAACCTCCAATTAGCCATGTTGAGGAGCTTTCAAGGGGATTGAGATTTGTTACCTTACCCTTGCGTGTATGTCTGATCTACACTTGTTCCGTAGGTAGAATTCAGTTGTAGTTGGTAACCTTAGTGACCATAATCCTAGGGCTATTACCCGAGGTTCAGAAGAGGGAAGGTCATGCTGTACCTGGAACATATGTTGACTAGACTCACTTGGACTTTTTGGAGAGTAATCTTCGCTCGAGATGGCATAAGTGAAGTTACTTGCACCATATCACTTAATTAAGCAAGTTGTCAATGTAACTGGTTCCAGTCGCTCATATCTACAACCAATTTTTACTTTGATTTCTGCAACATTGGATTTCGTTACCAACTAGTGATTTCACTGTGAAAAGCTTGTTTGCATGTTTTGAATCCTTAGATTTGTTAGCGTGTGTTAATTGTTTGTTTTTAATTTTTAGAGACCTTAGCATTGGATTGTGAATATTGTTTAATTTTGTGATAAATTTTAATCCCGGCTTAATCACCAAGACAATCACATAGAATACAAGGTCAACCTCCTGAATGCACACCAAGTCAATTGGAAAAGATAAAATTGAAAGGTCAAAGTCAACATTATCAAAATCCTTAGATGCACCTGAAACATCAACAATTTTACAATCTAACATAGTAGAAACTGAATTGAATCCAACACAGGAAGTAGAATCAGGCTTAGTTCACTCTAATATAGAGATTACTAAGATATTTCACACATAATGTGATACTAGTGAAGCTTTGAATACTAAACTTACTGAAATAGACAATAGAACATCCTAAATTTGAAGTTTCTCAACCTGAATCACCTTCGGTTGTTTTAGCTCCAACTCCTAAGCCACCATCACCTCGAAGGAAGATGATAGTAATGACTGAATTACCTCCTGGGTTAATTAGCATTGAAGACGTTACCAAAGAAATAGAGACACCTCGTTCTCTATTTAGTGGTACTAAAACTTTTGATCCAAAGGTTCCTTTCTCTCCTTTCTGACCTGACCCTTGGTATTCTACAACTTTGAGTTTTTTAGGTCTGAATTTGTCACCGCCAAGCATTTCTTTTTATTCACTAGAAGTAACTTTGTCATAAATCCCTATTGGGAGTGATCCTATTGATTCATCCATGTTTACCAACTCCCCATAATCACTATTGTATAGTGGTCCATCAGCTCCTCCTAGATACCAGTCACTCACTGGGACTTTTCAGGAGTTGCTTCTTCTCCCTAATCTTCCACTTGCTCATCTAGTTTATCTACGTCTACTGTTCACAACATGAATTCCATGCCTAAAGCATTTACGACATCAGATCAACATATTCACATGGTTTCTGTTAATTCAAGTAACCCTCAAGTAACCCCTAGTGGCATTTATTACCATCTAGGGGGGAAACCACCTTATCCTCCACCTGGATGACAAACTACTACTAGGGGTCAACCTTTTACCTGAACTTATGGTCAGATAACTCAGCTCCACCTAGGTCAAACTACTATAAATCAACCTTTACTTGGTACTCCTTATCTTGGGATGAACACAATTTGGAATCCCGATTTTAATCAATAGTATGGTCTAGGTGCTCCAGAAGTGCCACTTTATAAACCTGTTCAACCTATTGACAAAATACTCCTCAAATACCTATTTCAAGTATTGTTGTAACTTTTTAACAACTTGTTCAGGGGATTCCTCAAACAATTTTCCAACAACCTATTCAATGAATTCCTCAAACACCTGTTCAACAACTGATTCAATGACTTGTTCAGAGCTTTCCACAGACCCATGTTCAAACAATTGTTTCACAGTCGGTTCCTAGTTCTCCTCAGTCACCTATTCCAGTAGTATCACAAATGATCGTTCCAATAACCCCTCAAATATCTATTCCTAAAACTACTCAGGCAATCCCACAAGCTTCTGCTTATCAAAATGTTGCTACGATCCAGTTTATACCATAGATTCCTATTAGGCAACCCATTGTTAGAACAGTGCAAACACCTTTTCAAGGTCAAGCTTTCCAAAGCCCGCCTTTTCAAGGTCAAGCTTACCAGGTTCCACCTTTTCAAGGACCATTTTTTCAAATTCCTCCTTTCCAAGTTCAAACTTTCCAAAACCCACCTTTTCAAGGTCAATTTGTTCAAAGTCAACTTGTTCAAAGTTAATTTATTCAAGGTGAATATTTGCAACTGCAACCTGTATAGGGGCATGATTACTTAGGTCAAATGGGTCAAGCTCAACCTTTCCAGAGTTAACTGTGCCCTGGTCATACTTATCAAGTCCCTGTTCAACCTCAACCCAATAAGGTTCACCCTGGTGGAATTCCAATTCCATCCGCTCAGGCTATTCGAGGATATCCTGGATATCTGTGTCCAGGGGTTGGTCTTGGCTCGCAAGGTTATCAAACTTTACTGCAAGACCCTAGCTGATAGTGACCATTTATTGCAACACTAGATCTACTAGATTTATCCAGGTTAACCAATGATCCTATTTATTATTATCCTTTTTGGCCAACGATTCCTACCAAGTTACCAAGTGACATACCCAAATTTGAAGGTAAATTAGGAGAAGATCCATCCAATCATGTGATGACATATCATCTTTGGTGTGCATCGAATTCTTTGATTGATGATTCCATCCATCGACTTCTTTTCCAACGAACTTTAACCGGTTCGAAAACTAAATGGTACATTGAGCTACCTCGTGCCTCTTTCCATAACTTTAACTCCCTTGCAACAACATTTCTAACCCACTTCCAGTTACCAATCTGTTACGATATTGGTACCGAACTATTGACTTATTTAAAAAAGTTGAAGTCGACTCACATCTCCAATCATTTCCATGAATTGAGACGTAGATGTCGCCTAGTCAAGGTTTTTATTCCAGATCAAATTTTAGCTGATTGGTTTATAAATCACTTCTTCCTGTCATTACGGAAGATGTTTCCAAGGGGGGTCTCATCCCAAAAGAGCAGGTAATTTCTCATGCCCAGTATTTAGACTTAGTCTATACTCAATCTGGCACTTTGTATGGAACAATCTTGAATTTACCATGCCCTACAAGTGAACCAATCATTACATCTCCTATAGGATTAGGATCTAATGCCTCTCTTGGTATTATAGGTTCTGTTAGCCAACAGTCTAAGGGGAAAAGTACAAATTCTAAAAATACTCAGACTTTGGCCATACAAGATACACCATTGGAAAGCATTCCTCCTAAAAATATTTCTGAGATCAACGTTGTAGAATCATCTACCAGCAAGTCAAAATTGACCAGAAATAAAAAGAAGGGGAAAGTTAAATTGAAACTAAATGATTCCTCAAAGGAGAAACCTAATAAAAATGAGCCTACTAATGAAAAATGAAAACATCGCTATCCTTGCCTTATTTGCAATGAAGATAAATATACGAAGGAATACCCACATCAGGCAGGGGTTTCTAAATTCATTAAAGGTTATCCAATTCCCATTGTTTTGAAGGATCCACTTCTTACACAATATAGAAAAATGGTTTCTCATAACAAATCTTCCTCTTCCACATCACAAGATATCCTGATGATGTCTTCACAAGAAGTTCTAGTAGCAATAAGATCCAAATATTACAGGTCTAAGTGTCGTGTCGAAAACGGAAATGAGGCTAGTTTGTCTAGTCAACCTTCCAATTCAGATCCTTCTTCTCCTTCTGAATCATTACATATAGATAAGCCAAATCCTAACATGATGATCCAACCACCTCCCAAATGTGTGCTTCGAAAATAAGCTTTCAATGTGCATGCTAGAGCTACACAAAATTACAACATTGTTGAAGACCTGGCTATGCCTCCTTCCACAATGTCTGCTCTGGAAGTGTTGCAAACATGCCTGACACAATGAAATATTTTATTGTCAGCTATAGGAACTATTGATCCACATGATTCTAACCTAATTATCTTTGATCTTGAGAGTCATATCCTGAGACTCCCTCATCAACTAGCAATCCAGATTCCAGTTTTTGTTAAAACTATACAAGTGTTTCGTACAATTGTTGATGAAGGAGCTTCTACGTGCATTATGTCAATTTCTTGTTGGAAATATTTAGGTTCTCCAACCATCAATCAATAGCCTACCACTCTGAAAGCCTTTGATGGAAGAGGTTTTCGTCCATATGGGATCCTGAATGATTTTACCATAGAGCTAGAGGGAAAAATGGTCGCAATTAAAGTTGAATTTGTGGATGCTCAGCTAGATTACAACTTTTTTGCTTGGTCAAAGTTGGACCTATGTTATGTCAACAATGGCCTCATCGTTGTTTTGAATGATACAATTTCCTCACAAAGGAAAAATTGTCAAAGTACACCAGTTGTCTTACTACACTTCAGACCCTAAATCTGTGGGTAGCATACCTTTTTTCAAAAAAATGAATTTTCCTTATGAAGATATTGGTGTTGGTTTACTCAAAAAATCATCACTGATGGGAACCTTTGCTATGCCTCCACTGGATTTTGCTTCTAAATTTTCCGAGGTAAACATGATTACATCAAGCACTATGGAATCTCCTGATCCATGGATAGTGCCCTTAGAATCTGAGTTATCCTCCTATGGTAGTGAGATGCCTTTGAGCCCTTTTGAATTGGCATATCAAGCAATATAATTGTTTTCTGACCTTGCATCTTTTGATATTGATTGAGTGGATACGATCAATGAAGATTATTCTCCTTTGCCTGGTTTAGAATCGATTTCATTCTCTTATCCTTTTGATTATACGTTTCCAACTAACGAAAGTATCATGGAGGTTATGACTTCGGATGAAATGCCTTGGAATGATCACATCATTGTTCGTATTCTCTATCTAGCCCTGACAAGATCGAGAATGATTTTTCAAATATGTTTTCACTTGAGATAGTAAATAGTCCAAAATCATCCATTTCAATATTTCAATCTGAATTCGAAAGAAATTTGGGGAATGTATCTGCGACAATCAACATTGACATCTCAGTTAAAACAGGGATTGTTGAAAATATTCACATAGGTGCCTCATGTTCAATTGAAGAAATTTGATCATATAAGGCCCTATTTCAAGAATTGCACGACATTTTTGACTGATCCTATGAGAAAATGGCAGGAATTGAATTTAATACATGAAATTAAGACTTACACAGATGCCAAGCCTATCAAAAAATGATTACGTCCTCCATGAAAATATGCTACAATTAAAGCTGAGGTTGAGAAACAACTCAAATCAGGTTTCATCTATCTAGTTCCCTTAACTGATTGGGTATCCAATATTGTGCCTGTTAATAAGAAACAGGGAACCATTAGAGTATGCACGGACTATAGGGACATCAATAAATCTGTCCAAAAGATAATTATCCTACTCCATATATCGATCAAATCATTGATGAATGTGTCGAAAATGAAATATTCTCATTTATGGATGGATTTTTTGGCTACAATCAAATCAACATGCTCCGAGCTGATCAATATAAAACCACATTCATTTTCCCATGGGGAAATTTCACCTATCGAAAACTCCCATTTGATTTGAAGATTGCAGGTGCAAATTTTCAATGGGTTATGTCTTATGCATTTCATGATATCAAGCATATTGTGCAACCTTATTTGGATGACTTTCTAGCCCATTCATTGAGACCGGAAGACCATCCAATGCATTTGAGAGCAATTTTCATCAGATGTCGTCATTGAAATATTCACTTGACTCCACATAAGTTTGTTTTCTGTATGCAATCTGGTCAATTGAGGGGGTTTCTCGTTTCAAAGGAAAGCATGCGTGTCGATCCATTGAAGGTTGAAGCTATCTTGAATTTTCCTCCTCCTTCCCATCTTCGCCAACTCCAAATTTTGCAGGGGAAAGCAAACTTTCTACATCGATTTATCCAAAACCATGTCGAGTGGACAAAATGTTTTACTTGAGTTTTGAAAAAGGGCATCCCATTTATTTGAGATGAAGTGGCTCAAAAATCCATTTATGCACTTAAATATGCGTTGACCCATACACCGTTGTTGCATCCTCCCGATTATCATCAAGATTACTTTTTATAATTGGCAACTTCCAATGCCACTATTGGTATGGTCCTAGTTCAAGAAGAATCAAATGAAGAACATGTGATATATTACCTAAGTCGTGATTTGACCAAAGCTGAAGAAAAATATGCACATGTGGAAAAATTGGCCTTGGCGGCTGTTCAAGCCATCCAACGTTTCTGTCACTATATTTTATTGCACAAAACTATTGTAATATCTTATTGCAACCCCATGTTTTACATTCTTACCAGACAATTTCTAGGGGGGAAATATTCCAAATGGATAGTTATCCTACAGGAATTTGATTTGGAATTCATCAAATCCAAATCTAAGAAATCATTGGTATTTGTTGTGTGAATTTCTCCATACTGTAACTGAAAACGTGGCAGAAGGTTCTCTTCTAGATGAATCTCTCTTTCTAATAAATACTTTAGATCCCTGGTACAGAGATATCATCATTTATCCCCAGACCCAGACATTTTGACCATAATTGAGTCAAACTGATCATCACTGAATTTGGTATCAATCCCAGCAATACAATATTGTTGGCGATACACTATATTGTCGTGGTGCCGATTCTATTTTTCGACGATGTTTAACTCATGGAGAAACACGAAATTTATTAAATGACTATCATTCTGGAGCTTCTGGAAGTCATATGTCAGGGTTTGTCACTGCTCAAAATATCTCGCGCACAGGGTATTTCTGGCCTTCTATGTTTAAAGACTGTATAACTATGGTCCAGAAATGCCATAATTGTCAAATTTATGATCAAAAAATTCATACACATCCAGCTCTTGTTCACACAATCATTGCTTTTGGTCCTTTCACTAAATGGGGCATTGAATTTCTTACATGTAACCCTCACTCGACCGAGGGGGGCATGGGTATATTATCCTTGTGGTAGACAATTTTAGAAAGTGGGCCGAGGTGATGCCTACATACAAGGATGACAGTGAAATAACATCCATTTTCATGTTCAATCATGTAATTTATCGGTTCAGAGTACCACAAGCTATCGTCACGAACCATGGTAGCCATTTTCTAAACCATATGATGACCGATCTTACCACCAAGCTAGGCCTACGTCATGATAGTTCTACGCCATATTACATGCAAGCAAATGGCCAAGTGGAAGACGTTAACAAAGTTTTAACCACCATGATTAAATGGATTATTTGGATTCATAAATGATAATGGAATTTAATGCTACATCCAACCTCGTGGGCATACTGCACTACAACAAAAACTTAAACTGGTTTACTCCTTTCCATCTTGTCTACGACATGGAAGCAGTTATACCAATTGAATCTGAGATACCGTCTTTGAAACTGGCAATTGAATTATTACCAGCTACTTCTGCTAAAGAGGAACACTTTTTATACTAAGCACATCTCAATAAGACTCGTCGTGATGCTTCATTAGCTAGCGAGGCCCAAAAGAAATGAGTTAAATCACAATACGATCAAAATGTCAAACCTCGTTCATATGTAGAGGGTGATTTAGTCTTGGTCTATGATCAAGAGCATGATAAATTAGGCGTTGGTAAATTATAGCCTATGTGGAATGACCCTTATATTGTAAAATGTGCACTGGAAAAGGGGCCTATGAGCTAGTGGATTATGACAAAATTCCTTTGGGAAAACTCAGAAATGGTCTTTACCTAAATAAATATTATTCTTAGATTGTTTAGTGAAAGCATTTGTATATTACTGTACCATAGTTTATGCGTGACAATTTTTATCATTTTTTTGCGATTTTTCGGCTACTTCTCCTGCTCATCTTATGTTATACTTGATTTGTAGATGTCGACATTCCCTCGAAATTACATTGGCTTCGCTGATGGCGCTAGTCATAGTACTCAGAATTTGTCTTCCGCAGCCTGGGTCATTTATTCGCCCGCAAATGAGTTAGTTTTTATTCATGGGATGTGCCTCGTTCAAACAACAAATTATATTGTAGAATATAGCACAGTGATTGAGCTGTTATCTAATGCCATTGCATATGGCCTCCGTCGATTGATCGTTAGTTTAGATTCACAACTCATGGTATTACATTTGAATGGTGTTTATTCAGTTCGAAGTGCTTCCATGTTAAGGATGTTTTTGCAGGTTCGTCTCTTGGAACGAGAATCTGATTACATTGAGTATCAACATATTTCGAAAAAATTAAACACATTAATCGATGCATTATATAATTATGTGTTAAATTGGAACTTGTAAAATATTTGTAAAGAAATCAAAGCAATATTCATTCACATGTTGTACAAGATAGCCATAAATAGAAGTAGTAGGTTTTTCATTAGATACAAGTTTGTAAATAAGTGCGGATTTTACAGAAAAATGTCATCCGATGACATGAGGCCCCATGTCCTTTATTTTCCAAACATGTCAATACATCATCAAAAATAAAATATATATCCCTTAGACTAGTTACTATGCATGATGATGATCATGGTAGCATATAATAACACGTGCTACTTGTTGTAGAAAACGACTAATAGGACTAAGAACTCCTGCAGTATGCCTCTGATAGTAGAGGGGAAAATCATCTACAGTGACATCTGGAATGTCCAGAGTCAATCTCTTAAGGTTTTGCTCTATCTCTATCAGTGCCTCTGCTGCATTCGGGTTCTGTACTATGGGAGCAACTGGCTTCTCATGATGCCAGTGATATCTACATAATCCAACTTGTCTCACTGGGGCCGCATCTGCATGATCATTCCAGATAATTAGTTGGATGTTAAAAATAAAAAAATGAGAATATCAGAATAAACCAAAATGTGAAGTTTTACCTATAGAACCCCACTGCATCCCAAGATGCAGTGGCATGTTCAGATCTCCTTGTGTAGTCCATCCCTGCATACAGAAAGTCCTCGATCATGATGATCTGGATTTCCAACCACTCGAAGAAGTCAGGAGTAAATCTTACTGTTGGTCTGTCACCACCTCCATGGCGTGCCATAAGTGTACCCCATCTTAGCATGCGAGGGTCACGAGGCCCTCCTCTCTCTACAGATACCTATGGAGCCAAAAGAGGAATATGCTCCAAAGAAAATGAAATAACGAAGGCACCATACCCAAAGTTTTTTAGTTTTCCCATTCTAACCCTGGTTAGTTGCCCCTTCAAGTTGGCAACTACAACCTCACTCCAGTTAAATATGTTAACATGAAAAAAATACACAATAGTCTACATCTGAGCCTTCGTGAGAAAATTTAAAGTTGCACTACCACACAACTGTGCCACAGTAAACTTGATGGCTTTCAAAGGAATTTGAGTTATGGTCTTGATATCAATCCGACCATATTTGAGAGCAACCCTCTCAGTGCAATATTGTATCAAATAGGTAGCATTGGTCTTGCCACCTCGCGTATGCCCATACAAGTTGAATTCCTTGCCACGACATGGAAGTCCACTCAGGAAGTAAATGTCATCAACATCGATGACAAGTCTATGGTCTCCGACTATGAAACATTCTTCCTAATGTTCCACTTGCCCACCATCCATTCAAGCAAGTCTAGTTGGGCGTTCATGTTCGGAATTGTGAAAAACTTGTATAACCAACAATTTTTCAGGGTTTTTATGGTTGTTGGATCATTTAGAGAAAATATATCTTGTTCCTCATGCTCACACTCTCTCCGTTCCATGTTTGCGGTTCAAAAGCCTGCAATTAAACATAAAACATCATTAGAATCATTTATGGAGAGATTTAACAAAATATTTGGGGCGTTTTCATTTTATTTTTCTTTCCCTCGACACTGTGCATAATTGTCTTTGAAGAACAGTGCACATGTGCATAGTTTCTTTCCTATAAACTGCACACATAGCGTTAAAAAATAGGTAGGTGTGCGCAGGCCCGATAAGGGGTACCTATGCACATCGAGGGTGGAAGACAACTAAAAAAACCCTCCCCAAAAAACGAAAATCTGCAGTGAAAAGCTAAATAAATGACATGAAAGTGAAGAGCTCGGATACACCATTTACCTGGAGAAAATGGCTCACAAGTTCGTCCAACGGTTTAACTGGAATCAACTTCGGAAGTTTCTAGTAAAAATGACTTCTATCTCTCTCAAAAAGGTAAAAATGCAAATGGTGAAAACTTTTTACTTTTTGGACTTTTATAAGTTTTTAGGGTTATTAAAATACTATTTTTTACCTATTAACTTTTTTAAGGTTCGATCTTATAAATGTTTTTATTTTATTTTTGAGCAGAGATAATTATTTCAAATTTAAGTGTGTAGGTTATAAGATAATTACAGAAACATATCATTTTGGTAATGAGTACATTTTATCACTTTTTCAAACTCATTAAAACTTGTGAAAAAGCAAAACCATGGAGTTCTCTTTACGCCCTTTTCAGACTCTTTAAAAACGAAAGGATCATCTAGTACTTTATTTTTCGAACTTGTAAAAGTAAATGAACAACCATCTATTCAGTATAAGTTTACCCCTTTTATGGATTGAACCAGACTATTTACGAAAAAGGTATATGTTGACTAATCATGGTCAATAGAGTTCTCTCCTACATTATTTTATCCTTTTTCGGGCTTGAGGGAATAAACTTACAAAAAATAAAATTGTGGAGTTTACTTGCGTTTTTCTCTTGACTTCCTAAAACTAAAAAACAATGAGATTTACTTTCTCTGGGCTCATTAAAATTTTACAATAAGAGAAATGGACGAGTTTCCTTTTTGTGTCTTTTCAAACTCTTTAAACATGAAAATGACATCGAGTTACTCCTTTACCGGACTCGTTAAAATTAAACAATACATGACTCATTAAGCATAATGAGACCAAACCGCTCCTTAGGGTTCGTTAAAAATACTTTGGAGGACTCATCCAAAGGATGAGCTTACAGGACAAGCACATGTTATCCTCCTCAAGCTTATAAAAAATAAAGAGGTACTTACTAGTAATGGTGGGGGAAAAATGAGAAAGAATCTTTGTTTTGCATTTGTAAAAGGCAGTAATCACTCTTGAACATGACACTCTGTCAGTTTTCATGTCTAGGTTGGGAAATCCATTTGTTACTCATTTGACTATACCTCATTTGAAAGTATTTAGTTGGTTTGGGTTTTATTTTTGAGTCAAATGTTGCCAAGTCATCATGTCATGTCTCTGATATGTTCAAGAAAAGTTCAACCTCAGTCAAAATTACTTTGCAAGTGTTAGCCTTCAGTTGCGTTGACCATCCCTGAGTCAGTTCTGGATTACTCCGAATTATTGTTCTTCAAAACTTGACATGAGTTTCGTGTCCTATTCCCTCATGTGATGGGTCACTTCCTATCGACTTCAGCTCATTATCTAGGAAGTTGATCTAGAAACCTTCAGCACCTTGAAGCCTGCATGCCTTAATGGCAGGTTTCTCGCCTTCGACGATAGGTTCTCACCATTTGCCTTTGATTGAACGACTATATGATTGTTCGACATCAACACATCTATTCACACTTCATAGATTGTACTAGAAGTACCTTGAGAGCCATTATCATTATTGGTGGTTTCTCTCGCACTTGTTAACGGTTCACATCACTGATCGGTAATCAAGTGGTTTCTACCATGTTTGACTTTGAGACATTCACTCGCATGGCTAGATTCCTACTTATGGATCGAGAGATGGAGATAAAAACCTTGGATCTAGTTTCATCCATCCAGGCTGCGTGGAGTTATTAAATATTCACGATTTTAAACATAGATCCATTGAAGGCTGCATCCATACTGTGTCGTCCATTGACATGGATCTTCAGATGTATTTTCGTACTGTTCTTTGAGACATTTATGTTATGAATATGGGAATTCATACCTTAGTGATGATATTATATATTTCATTGTTATGTTTTTTTATTGTTTCAGGTCTCCGACTATAGTCTCTAATCCAAACTTTCGCATGATAAAACACTTCAGTCATCAAAATATTTATTTTGACTTTGCGCTTTAGGGGCAATCTGTTACACATCATTTTTTTTAGATTAAGCAAATGACCATTGGTTTGGATCTCTCGCTATCCAAAAATGTGTCCCAAATCATTCCCATACAAATTTTGAAACTAAATTACCCCAAAGAAAGTGGAATTTCTAGATCCTATGGTACGAAACCCTAATTTTGGCTATATTCACAATTTCCTAGTTGATTCGTGCACATACGCAGGTAAGACCATTATTATCTGCGCATAAGTACACACTGTCTTCCACTATGACCTGCGAACATGACTTGAAGTACATAAAAATAAAAATTAAAGTCTAGAAGCATTGTTGGTAGCATCTATCCCAACCAACAAGCTTCGAATGAGTTCCTATTTAGTGTTGATCCCTCCCATCATGGAGTAACTCCCCTTCCTTTGTGGTACCTCTATCCCACTAATAGTGGATCTCATCCCTTGGAGAATGGATCCATAACTTCCCATTCTTGGCCTATAAAGCCACTAGAGGTTTGAGAATTGGAGGAGGACTATTGGAAGTAGATTTATGCTATTGAGATTAGGTTAGAAGGGTTTTCTTGCAAGGGAGAGGGTTGGAGATTGCAGAAGGGACTTGCAACATCAAGGCTACATGGTTGTAAGGATTTTCTCCTGTTTTATGAATATAAGCATTTGTTCTTTCTGAGTTACATCTCCATTAATTTAATTTGTAGGGTTCCTTGATCACCTACATTAGTTTTGGTTGCATAATTAATCAGTTCACATGTATAATTGGTTAATTAGTACATTTATCTCTTTGATTATATGTTGAATGCTTTTATCTCTTGTTTGTCTTTGTCTTTGCAGATCTCTTTCAGGACATCATGGAGAAGTTGTTGGTAGAGATGAGAGGACATTTAGAGCATCAAAGAGCGAGTGATCGAAAGATTTGAGGGACTTCATCAATCAATTCATTAAACCGGTAAGAGGCCTCTTTCATTATATTTTCTTTCAAATGATCAGAACTTAGAGAAAGGTAGCAATTACTGTTTGTTTGTTACTAGGGTTTTTTGAAGTCTAGGGAGATCACTCTTTTTCACAAGAGGGATTTTTCCTCATAACAGGTCAGCATTGTAACTACCTCCTTTTAACCCTTAGTTGGGCTAGTATTAAAATGGGGTACGTTAGAGAGTAGTATCAGGGCTCCCAGTTTCAACACTTGAACTGGAAGGGCATCATAACAGAACTAAAAAGCGAGGCTTTGAAAATGGACCTTGAAGATCCAGTGAGGCCTTAAAACCTCGTATCGAGCATTATAAGTTTGGTTGTTTTCATATTGGTTATTTGTTGGTCCATGTGGCTCCAGAAATGCTAAGAATTCAAAAGTGGCTTTGGAAAAGCTCAAAAAACAAAGTTTCTGGATTGAAGTGAAACTAGGGTCAGATCGAATATCTTGTTTCAAGATTTCCAATGACATGAATATGACCTCAATCTGAGTTCGTAAGTGAAAGTTGTGGTCAGTCAAAGTTTTGGTCAAACTAGGCCCAATGGCAACCACTAACGAAGCAACAATTTGGCATTTACCGACACATGTTTTTCGACCGTCGGAATGGGCGAATTTGTCCGGTAAACCCCAAAATTTGGTAATTTTTTTTTAAATAGTGCTTATATATATATATATATATATATATATATATATATATATATATATATATATATATATATATATATATATATAGATATATATATATATATATATATATATATATATATATAGATATATATATCTATATATATCTATGGATTCATGGGCTGCCACCCCTGACAACCCTCCAACCAACATATTAATATATATGGGTGGCGAGCTGTCAAACCCTAGTACCCCTGACACTTTAAAAAAGGGCCACATGACCTAGCCATTTCGATTTCCATGTATTAAAATGGGCCGACGCGTTTTGAACCTGCGTCGGCGAGTGGCTAGCCCACCCATTGCTGTGACCCAACACTCAACACAAAATGCATATGTAATGACGTGCCAAAAAAATTAATGCAACCACCGTGTATTTTAAATCGTCGCTCCCATATAATACAAACAACAAAACACCATTAAATGCCACGGTTGGGATGGGGTTTGAAACCACACCCATAGGCAAAACAAGTTGGAACTTACCAACGACCCACAACCCTAACCTTGAAAATTCTATTGCCTTCGTAATATTTAAACCATGCTCATTTACCCAACGGGGAGAAGGGACGGAGGAAAGACACATGAGGGAACCATGTGCAGGCACATTTTTCGAAACGAGTATATTAACGGGAATACTCCTTGGAATATTCCATGCAAAATCAGTGAAGAATCTAAAAGATGTAGGTTTTAACCCTATACAAAAATTACCTGCATACAAATTTGAAAAACATAAACAATGGCGAGAGCAGAAAACATAAAACAGATATACACAGATATTTTCCCCTGGATCCCAAAACTGGGACTACAAGATTGATTTTTCATTATATTCCTTTCAATGTTATGATACATATATATACATGCCAAAGCATCCGTAAACCCCAATCCATTAACCATGGATTAGAACATAATCATAGTTCCCTTGATCAGATCTACAAAAATATCATGGACAGAAAACCATCATGCCCAAAAATATGTGCGAAAACCATAGGTAGGTTCGCCCACCTAATATAGGGTCCAAAAAAAAAAATTCCCCATGGCACTGCCCCGGACCCCATAGAGGGGGGATATTGCCCCCCTGTGACCCCTCTAATGTGCCTAGTGCAATGAACAAGGGGAGCTATTACCCCCCACATGTAGGGATAGTCATGGAAAGAATATAACGCACACCCAACAAAAGATTCCCTAGAGGTCAAAATTTCACAATGTTAGATTCATGCTAAGTTTATACTCAAACGAACCAAAATTTCGTAGGGAACACAATGGTGTGGTTCATTTCCTCATATGAGTAGAAAAAGTTCAGGTAGTCAGCAATAAGGAATCTTTGGGGAATCTTCAAGATTCCCAAGGGTCTAGATTTTGATGGTGTCAGAAAGGGGTCAAGTTTATAGTTGTTCGACATGATTCGTGCCACAAATTCAATGACGATGTCTGTTTCTGTAGCTGAGCTTTACTTTTTCAGGCCATCCCTGGAAGTAGAGGTATATGATGCAGTGATGCCAAGTCTTTCTTTTGATTTGGTGAGATGATGTATTTGTTGTTGAGATCCTTGTTACCATTATGTTGAAGGATACTTGTATGTCACATCATGTGACAATTTATTATCTTGTCATGTTGAAGGAGGGCGCATATGAGTGAGAGTTCTTATAGGAGAATTTATTGTGGAGAGACATGTCACTCTGTTGAGGGAGTTTATCCTTGTAATGACAAAGAATATACTATGTACACCATTATCATCTTGCAACATTTAAGGAAGCGACCTCCCCACTCTTGACACCAGGCCTGGAGATGTAACCCACACTGGGTGCACTCCGTTATCAATGTGTGTGTTTTATTTGATTTGATGGTTTTTGTTATGTTTCATCTTCTTTAAAGCATGCACATGTGGCTTTTCATACATTTTCACATGAAATTCTGCTAACATCACAGAGGTAAAAGATCTTGGTTAATTCTGGCAATGGAGAGATCTGGATCAAGTTTGGTATCAGAGCGGTCTTCTTGTTGATGTGAATTGCGAGTGTGAATGATTGAACGTGCAACTAGAAAGAAAATGGAGAACAACATAGATTTCTACGAGGCCTTCTACAGGATGTCCAACATGGTAGATTTAATGTATGTAGATTATCAGGAGAAGATGGAAAGAGAGGAATAGGAGAAATAAAGGGCATAGGATGATGCTCCATATCCATCTTCTAGTTATTATTCATCTTCTTCATTTTATTCTCATCATTCAGATTAGGAGATCAATCAGAGCCTTCAAGCGGATAATGCTGAATTGAGGAGACTTATACAAGAAGAAAAAGAGGAGAAGTAGAAATTGCATCTCTAGTTATGAGCCATAGAAGAGGCCTTGGAAAAATTGAAGCGCAACGAAGGCTTAGTGAAGCCATCATCGCTTGTTTTAGAATCGATAGCTAAGGTAAACAATGTTGATCTTTCTTTAGTTTCATTTTCACGTAACGTTATTTATGTTGGAAGCCTTAAGGTACACATTTCAGGAACTGGTCTGAGACTCCTCTGCAAGACGGGATACACTGAAGGAGAGTGCTTGAAGGTAGTAGAAGCTTCCAAGAAATTTTCAAAACCATCAAAGAAATAGGATGATGGGAACACATCACAATCCTCCCATGACAATGCACATTATAGAGGAAGATTTAAGGAAAGCTCTTATTTCTAGAATCACACCAGAGACAATCAAGAGAGGTATAAAAAGTCTCAGTATTATAAAATTCATTTTGATTACAAGCATATTGTTAATGATGAGTATAAATCATGGAATAGAAAACCATGTAGTTTTTGTGGTTTGCATAACCATGTGGTTGTCGAGTGCTGGAAGAGAATGGCAGCAAGTAATAGGATGAGATCTGAAAGGCCTTCTACACATCAGGGAAATAAGAAGGTTAAGAAGGTCTAAAGGAAGAAGAATTTTTGTAATCATTGCAACAAAGGTGGACATTAAAGAGCCACATGTTGGAGGCTCCATCCAAAGTGGTGTCTCATTGAAAAAGCGTCTGTGGAGAAACCAGTTGGAAAAGTTGTTCAACAAGCGAATCAACTCCAGGATGATGGCCCATTCACTTTGGTGAGTGAGAGATGGTTTTACTAGATACAGTAGTTTGTCATGGCCACATTTTGTAAATCACGTATTGAAATATAATTGTAAAAGTGATGATGTGTTTTCCATCACTTATTAAAGCAATGATGATGTTTTGACCTTTTATTGGTAGTTGGGGTATTAGTTTCTATTATGATGTATACTTGACCAAAGAGTGTATGTTATAAACTCTTAGAAAGTATGGGGATGAATGGGTCATGATTGGTCATGTAGTTTGCAAAGAATGTACTACAACTTTGTAGAGGATGCAGGTGTCGGTTCATCACTTATGGCTCCAAAGAACAAGGGTGAAGGAGAAGGAAGTGTGACCTGTCAGGACACTTGTTGTGCAGACAATGTAACACAATAGTTACAAATTATGTTCATGATTTTGGAGGACCAAAAGCTCCTTAGTGAGGAGGAATGATCCAAATGGCTCCATAAATGCTACAAATTCAGAAGTGGCTTTGGAAAAGCTTAGAAATCAAAGTTTCTAGATTAAAGTGAAACTAGTGTCAGATCGAATATATCGTCGCAAGATTTCCAATGGCGCGAATAGGACCACAATCCGAGTTTGTATGTGAAAGTTATGGCCTGTCAAAGTTTTGTTCAAACTAGGTCAAGTGGCAACCACTAACGAGGCAACAATTTTGCATTTACTGGAACATGGATTCCGATTGCTGGAACAAGAGAATTTGTTGGCTCTTTAATTTGTCTAGTAAACCCCAAAATTTGGTCAAAAACTTTTGAACAATGTTTTCTTATATATATATATGGGTGGCGGGTGATCAAACCGCGCCACCACTGTCACATTAAAAAAAGGCCATGGGACCCAGCCGTTTCAACAATCATGTATTAAAATGGGCCGACGAGGTTTGAACTCGTGCAGGCCGGTGGCCGTCTCGCCCAATGTGGTGGCCCAACACTCAACACAAAACCCATATGTAACGACGCACTAAAAAAAACTAATGGAACCACCGTGTATTTTAAACCACTGCTCCCATATAATACAAATAACAAAACACTGTTAAATTCCACGGTTGGGATGGGGTTTGAACCTATGCCCATCAGAACACCAAGTTTGCAACTTGCCAATGGCCCACAAGCCTGACCTTGAAAATTTAGCCGCCTCCATAATATTTAAACCATGCTCATTTTCTTAGTGGGAAGAAGGGATGGAGGAGAGCCACAAGGTAGAACCAGGTGAGGGCACATTTTTTGAGACGATTATATTTGAGGGGAATATTCTATAGAATATTCCATGCAGAATTGGTGAGGAATGTAAAAGACTCCCCAGAGAGCAAAATTTCACAGTGTCAGATTCTTGCCAAGTTTATACTCAAACGAATTAGAATTTCGTAGGGAATGTGATGATTTGGTCCATTTCGCTATTTGAGTAGCAAAATTTTAGGTAGTCAACAATAAAGAATCTTTGGGGAACTTCGAGATTCTCGAGGGTCCAAATTTTGATAGTGTCATAAAAGGGTCAATTTTATAGTCGTTTGACAATTTTTCGTGCCACGAATTCAATGATGATATCCGTTTCTACAACTGAGATTTGCATTTTTATGCCATCCCCGGAAGTGGAGGTATATGATGCAACGATGCCATGTATTTCTTTTGATTTGCTGAGACGATGTCTTTGTTGTTGAGATCCTTGTTACCATTATGTTGAAGGATACTTGTATGCCACATTATGTGAGAATTTATTATCTTGTCATGCTGAAGGAGGGCCCATATGAGTGAGAGTTCCTATAGGAGAATGTCTCATGGAGAGACATGCCACTCTTGTTGAGGGAGTTTATCCTTGTAATGACAAAGAATATACTATGTACACCATCATCATCTTGCAACTTTTAATGAAGTAGCCTCCCCACTCTTGACACCGGACCCAGAGACGTAACCCACACTGGGTGAACTTCATTATCAATGTGTGTGTGTTATTTGGTTTGATGGTTTTCGTTATGTTTCATCTTATTTAAATCATGCACATGTGGTTTTTCATGTTTTTACACATGAAATTCTGCTAACATCACAAAAGTAAAATATTTTAGTTAATTCTAGTAGTAGAGAGATCTTGATCATGTGTGCAACTTGGTATGTTTTATTTGATATTTGCATGTGGCATAGCAATGATGATTTATATGATTTTATTGATATGATTACACTAATTGAGGTGAATTGTTCAACTAGTTATACACAGACATATTTCCCACAAAAAGCCAAGGTGATAATGTTTATTGTGCATTTACATTTGTTAAAATCTAATAGTTATGTGTGTGTATCGCAAAACATAAAAGACACTAAGGTTTAAAGAGATGAAGTTTAAGGACCACATGAACAACAAAGGGTGGCACAACATAGAACCAATAGACTAAGGAAATAATAGTAAAATGGTGAGATGTAGCTCCGACTAATCAAAATATGGATATGAAGAAGCAAGTATAATTGAAGAGGAAATATCATTTTAACAAAGAGGAATTCCAGACTCTCTTGATTGGATGGACATACTGAGAAGCCTGGGAGAATAAATAAGGAGCTATAAAGCTGACAATGAGAGGCTTATCAAAGGGCAAGAAAAGTAAGTTGAAGTCAATGCAATCATACTACAAAGCATTTCATACCTGTAAAGGAAGATGAAACAATATTTTTGAATCAATCATAGAGAAATGCAAAGCCTATTGGGGCAAGAAGAAAGAACCAATGGGAAAAATGAGAGCAGATATAGAAAGAGGCATCGGTTATCCAATGAAGACACTATGAAAGGAAGCCACTCTGCTAAGCACTCCTAGGAAGAAGTCAAGCACCTATGGGCAATAGTATAAATACACTCATAGTAGGCCACATCATCATCATCATTATCCTCATCATCATGGGAAGAGGAGAGAAAGAGAGTATGTGCCAGAGGATTTTAAAAAGGCTAAGCCTCCCACATTTGATGGCGAAATGAGGAAGTCAAAGGATGTTGAAGCCCGACTGCTAGGAATGAAGAATTTTTTTCGAATCCATAATTACTAAGAGAACATGAAAGCAAGAGTAGCTACTTTCATCCTAAGAAGCAAGGCCGATATATGGTGGGAAGATCTGAAAAATGTAAAGGGATTAAGGGAGGAAGAACTATCCTGGAAGAAGTTTGAGGAATATTTTAGGAACAAACATTGATCTAAGAGATATTTTGACAGAAATGCTAAGGAGTTATATTAACTTAGATTGGATAAAATGATGGATGATCAGTACACCACCAAATTCATAGAGCTGCTAAGGTATGTTCCCTACCTCAAGGAAGAAAAATAAAAGATTCAGAGGTATGTGATTGAGCCACCACAATCCTTCAAGAATATAATTGAATTTGGTGAGCCGAAGACACTAGAGGATGCAATCCAAAAATAAGCATTTCTATGAGCAGTCTAGGCGTAATCCTAAGTATATATCAAACTAGAAATCCAAAGGCAAAGCCGAGTTCAAAGGAAAAGGGAAAAATAAAACTAAGGGAACGAGTGTGACCCCAATTAACTAAGAAAACCAACAGATGTCGAACGCTGCCAGAAGAGGCCATTCTACCTAAGATGAAGTCAAATGTTATGTGAAGGGTCCATATAAGTGTTGGAATTGTGGAGAAAATCACCTAAGGAAAGATTGCCAACAACATAAGAATGCTAGCCTGACACTGTACAATTCACACAAGGAAGAGACAGTCAAGGATGTAGCTTAAAGTATACCAAGAATTTATGAAGTAGTGGATAATTGCTAAGGTGATTATTAGGCAACTATTGTAGAGATGGAAGGTATGCTCCATGACCAAAGCATTTCGAATTTGATTGACCCTAGTTCAAATTTTAGTTACATCATTCACACTATTGTCGAGAAATGCACATTAAAGAAGGAAAAACATGATGAGTCTAGGGTAGTTCAACTAGCCATGGGAAAAAAAGAAGAGTTGAGAATTGGGTGAAGGCTTGCCCAAACAAATTAAATGGGATACCAACAATGACAAACCTCAATGTGTTGTTGTTGGTAACATATAGTGCACTGTTGGCCATGGACTAGTTATATGCACACCGAACAAAGGTTGAATGATTTGACAAGACCACTAAATGCTTGGATGAAGATGAAGAGCCTAAGGTATTATGTGGAAAACTGAAACCTATCTCTATGAGACAAATTTCAGCTATGCAAGGCAAAAGAAGCTACATGAAAGAATGTGTTTTATTTGCTATGCAAATACCCAACAATTTTGAAGCTAAATACAGTGTAGAGAATAATGACAATGATGTTTTGAGGAATTACCCTATTTTACAATGGTTCTCAAATGTACTCCCTAGAGAAATTTCTAGTTTTTCTCCTGTTAAGGCCTCGAAAATTGCTGCAACAACATTGGGATAACCACCCGGTCTAGACCTTAAAACAAATCCTTTTCTATTTGGGATAGTGGCTCCAACTGGTTCAATTAGGTCTAGTTACCTTCTCCCAACTGCTATTAGCTTTAAATATGTCTTTAATTGCTAATAACTAGGGCCATCAGATCAACTCTTCGAGCTGATCAGGCAAGAAGAATGATCCTTAGGTTGTTTTTATGGAACAACCAAACCAATCTAAAGTTTTTCCTCAAAAGAGGACTTCTAGGAATGTAGAATTATTCTAAATGCAAACTAATTCTAAAATCTAAGAAAACGGAACTAAATCTTAATCCTATCTCAATTAGGCAGATAAATATCTAACCCAATTGAGAGCAAGATATTTAAATGATTGGGATTTAAATATTTCTGGCTCATAATGAATATCAAGCTAACAAAGCAGTTCAATTAACTGACATTATGAATACCAAAACACATTCTATTTAGAGGCCTCTTAATTGAAATAATCAACTGATAACATTTAGGAAGTAGTTCAAAAAATGATATTGATTGTTAAATCAATAATTCGAATAATTAAACAAGAATATAAGCAAATAGTTCACAACATATCATTATTTGTTAAATCGATATTAAAAGACAGATTTCTGAGTAAATAGTTACTCAGAAATCAGAATTCAACACATAAGAGCAGAGATAAATAATAACATATGATTGAGACAAATTACTCATACTGACAATAGTTCACAAATATGAATGAAATGTCACATTCCTGTCATTATAAAGTGAAACTAGTATTTAAAACAATAGTATTAAAAATACCAATTTATTGAATGCATTTCTCTGGCTCTGGTCTCCAGCAATCTTTTACAATGCTTGAACTTCTGCTTTTAAAACTAGAGTTGCATTAGTACAAACTCTTCCCATCAAAACATAATTTAGAGTGCAAAAGAAAAATCCTCAATAATCCCTCAGATCTAAGTTTTCTCCACTAACCTACAACTCTAAATCCTTTATACAATAGTCCATTCAAGAATTCGTGAATTGCAGAGAAGAGTAGAAATGCCATGTAATAAGAAATCTGAAAAGTTAATTTCACTATTTATTTATGAACAAATGCACAAAGATAGAAATACCAGATGCACATTGCTCAGTTCATAAAATAAATAGTAACAATTTAGTCTTTCTCACAAAGATGATTCCATGAGTACAATAGTGCAACTTCTCAAAATTCTTTATGAAAATTCCTAAAACAATGTTCCAGTCGTTCTATTGAGAAAAGTATGAAAGTACAACCGTGCAAGCTTTCGTAAACCTTTCTTCATAAAATTCCGGACCTTTATTTCATACAACAAGAAAGATTAAATAGAAAAAAACAATTGAATCTATTGTGTAGAGCATTGAGGGCATTTAAACAGATCCCTTACATAACGCTTAAAGGAAAACAATTTTTCGGTAGAAATTCTTGAATGTGATTTGCTATCTTCATCAACTTTGTTTTTTCCATCGGATTATCTGGATGCTTGTTTTTTTGTTTGAATTGAACTACACTTTATCAACACAACTGTCCTCTTCTGTCATGAACCTGAACATGGAAAACAAGAATCGATAAGCTAAAAATAAATGAGACTGATAAGTGAATTTTATTCGAAACAAATCATGTTTTGCAAGAAACCAGGAAAAACGTAGAGCATAATAAATCTCAATCATAACCATCATGGAGAGGAATGTGGAGTGATGCCTGTGATAAGAGAGGTGGAATTTATGGTCTTATCGTATATTTATTTTAGACCAGGGTAGAACTCAGAATAATCTCAATTGCATGGAGGTCGGGAGTACTTCAAATAAAATCGCAATCGCTTTCGCGGAAAGCTGGATGGCTAACGTTTTTTCTAGAGGGGGTCAGAAGTGGTAAGTGCTTTGTGAAGAGGGGGTCCTGAAAGAACAATGGAGTGACGCGTGGATATATGGCTTGGACAAAAAACCACTTTTCAGATCCCTCCCTTTGAGAAACTTAAATTGAGTTCATGGGGGTCTGAAGTCCTCTTCGCCATTGATTTGGGTAGATCTGAGTCATTTATTAAATCAAGGCAAGTCGGGATTATATATCACAATCGGTGTTAAGGAGTGGCATACTTTAATAGGTGGCTGAAAGACTTGCGATTTGCGATATGAAAGATGATATAAGGGATGACGTGATGGTGAAATCACTATAACGTGGTAGATCCATGTGGAATGGTGACGTGGAGGATGACGTCACGGGTGACATGGATCTGACGTCATATCACAATCGACATTCGAAGCAGAGGCAAAGGAATGGCTTAAGTTTCGTGGCTTTTGCGATTGTGTGGATGCGAGGGATGTATGAAATGACATTTATAATCCTATCAGGTTCGGGCTAATCATATATCGTAATCAGCATGAGGTAGGAGTATGGACTTAAGCCTTTTTTGGAACTTTTATGATAGTCACGGATGCAGGAAATTTACGAATTGTAGTGGATAATCCTGTTGGGTCCGGGCTATCGCATATCGCAATCGATGGCACAGGCATCAAGTCTATGGAACTTGCAATTGCGCAGACACGGGATTTTAATGAAGTGAAGTTTACGATCCCATCGAGTCCTGTCTAATCACAATAGCAAATTAGTGAAGTGAATGAGGCAGGACTCTTTAGTAACTGTGATAGCCACAGACAAAGGAGATTTATGGAATTGTACTAACTTTTTTGCCGGGTCCGGGGTTAATCGCATTTCGCAATTCAGAGTTAGCGGAGGGGTATTTGCCTTTGGAACTTTGTTTATTTACGATGTGGGGAGTCTTAGCCTTTAGATAAGTCAAAGTTTTAAATTATAACTTGTATTTTAATTGAACTCTGACATGTTATTTTTATTTTGATAACCCATATTGTTTAATACTTAAGGTTTTTTTAAGCCTAAGTATAGTTTTGGTCTAGGGGGCTATTAAAATTTGGTTTTTTGGATAATCAAGGTTTAATACTTGGGGTTTTAATTAAAAAACCTAAGTATTAAACTTTGGTTATAGTTCTTTATTAATATTTTTTTTTGTTGATTTTCTATTTTTTATTTTTTTGGTTTTTTAAGTAAATAAAATCAAAGGGTTTTTAAAACTAAAGGGTCCCTATTTTAATATAATAAATTTCATAGGAAATTTATAATATATTAAAATGGGGGTTGTTGAACAGTACAACAATTGGCGATTCACTGGAAGAACCAATTATATCTGATAATAATGAAAAATTTCAAAATTTCAGTAAAAATAATTTAAGAAGTGAAAACTATTTTTCAAAATACCTAGATAAATAAAATTACTCTCGCTATAAAACTCATTAAATTTCAATTTATTTTAAAAATCTTTTGTGAATGAAAAAATCCTATTTACTTGTATCAATCATTAATTAGTTATGAAAATAAAGTAGGGGGCCTTTTACGACATAGCTTATAATGTACTCGTTCATCACAGGTAGAGCCATTGCTGCCAGCAAGCGTTCATAGCCCCAATAGGTTTACCTTTCAACCAATAAAAATCCAGTATCCCATCCATTTAATAGTGCAATAATTAGAGGTAAATTTTATTTTCTTTTTTTGATGCTAAAAAGCCATTGTCCTGGTTTGGTGGCTAGATAATGACAATGCCATTTACCAGTAACAATCAAACTAAACAAGATGGATCATGATGAGACCCCTTGTCTTACAATTAAAAATCATAAGCCATTATCCTGATTTGGTGCTCAGTGTGTTAATGTCAGTTTAATTGGTTCCCTATGAACATGGTAAGCAAGCTTGTGATGATACCTCTTTTCTTTTTAGATTTTTTATATTTTAGAATTACATGCTAAAAAAATTCCTTTTTAATGGATGGGGAGGATTGTAGGCTCCTGAAGAGTTTTGGATGACAAATCCGAGTTGAAATTGTTTTAGTCGTAAGACGGTCTTTACTTTTTAAGGATAACCTTTTTTTACTGAAACTAGAGTAAAATGATATAGTTTTTGAGGTTTTTAAATGATTTTACAATGTAATGGAAAAAATTTCAGAGTTAATATTTTTTTATCTAATTTTCAACTTTCATAATCACTTCCTGAAAAATTCCTACTTTCAAATTGAAAAATCATAAAATGGTTTTCAAGAGATGTTCATGAAAGGCCAAGAGTATGTCATTTAACATTATTATCTAAAAGGAAAAGTAAATGTGATATGATAATTGAATTCTCAAGATATAACCATTCACAAGTATGATGATAAAATCACTCAAAACAAAATCTAAAAGGAGAACTTTACAAAAGTGTTTATGCAAATTTCTTGACAAAAGAGGAAAAATATAATGAAGAAAACATTCCTTCTTATGTCAAAATCTAGATAAGTCGAATTTGCAAAGTTAAAGGAATTTCTTAATAATTCAGTTTGAATGAGGAAATTTTCTATTTATTTATCTTTTTTAAAATCAGAACTTTGAAAAAAGCGTTTTAACCATTTTCTAATCAGAGTAATGCTTTTGAAGAAAAAGAGTAGGGTTTATAACTTCCCCATTTCGCTGATTCGGTGAAATCGTTACTTCTTCTTTGAGCTTGCAATTTGATCTGGCGAAGGTGTGAAAATTTTTGTGAAGAGCTGCAAAAGAGAGTTACATATCAACGAAAAATAAGAAAACAAAACTAAATCTAAAAAGTAAAGAAATGAATGAAAGTGAGTATATGAGACTTACCATTGAATAATTCATCTAATCGTACTGGAAATATATGACTTTCTCCAATGCAAGGAAATTAACTCAAAATCATTATTTATTAAGTCTTATTTAAACTAATCTACTCCTAATTCTAATTTAATGAAGGAAACATGACTATGTATACTCATACTTACAATGTAACCATTCTCTCGTTTTATTACCTACATGTATGTACGAGTCAAACGTTAGTAACCAGATAATGAAAACTATTAAAATGAAACAAAATCTATTTTTTACAGCTAATGTAAAATTATGTACAAAAATAAGTTTATTTACAATTAACTTGTTAGTAAACCTTGTTTTTGGAAAGAATGATCTAAACAAATATTAATGGAATCATAAAAGAATGGAAGTATATTTGTTAGAGAATGAAACTTTCCAAAGGAGATGATGGCAAAGCATGTTGTGAAGGAACACTCTCAAGATTTAAATTTGACTGATGATGAAATGATTGGAATGAATTTTTGAATGTCGAATTAAATTGGAAACGAAATAGTTTTTTATATTCAGGATTATAACAAACCAATTCATCATTTTCACTTAATAAATCTCGATGATATTTGTCAGACCAGGAGGTAACTCCTCAAATCAAATCATGTTATTCATTCAAGTTGTTCATTATTATATACAAGAGGGAGATACTGTTCAGTTCATCTCCCGATGACTCTCCATCTTCTTTATTATTTATTTACATTAATTACAGTTGTTGACCCAATCCCTATGATTAGGTGTCAACATTCCCCCCTTAATCCGAAGGGATGTTGGTGAGTCCAAGCATCGTTCTAAATCTTTCAAGCTTTTCTTTTCAAAGCGCTTTGGTGAAGATGTCTGCAATTTTCTCATTAGTGGAACAATGGCAGAGATGGATTGTTTTGTCCTCAACATGATGTTGAATAAGATGATATTTAGTATTGATGTGCTTCGTTCGATCATGGAACTTTGGGTTCTTGGCCAACTTTATTGCCGAGGTATTGTCAATCATAAGTGGAGTTGATTGTACTTGTTTTACCTGCAAATCTTCAAGAATTTTCCTAAGCCACACAATTCTTTTATTGCCTCAACTACTGCCACATATTCTACCTCTTTTGTGGAATCTGCTTGAACTTATTGTTTGCATGATCTCTAGGACACAGCTCCGGATCCAAGACTCATAACATAACCTGAAGTAGATACCCCAGTTTCTTTGTCTCCATTGAAGTCTGAATCAGAGTATCCAATCAAGATGAAGTCGCCCACCTGTGTATACTTGATTCCAAAGTCTTGAGTTCCCTTCAAGTACTTTAGAACTCTTTTTGCAGTAGACCAATGTCCCTCACAAGGATTTTGCATAAACCTGGAGAGGATTCCAACAACAAATGAAATGTCTGGTCTGGTAGTAGTTAGGTAGTTGAGACTTCCTACAAACTGTCTATACTTTGTTGCATCCTCAAATTCTTTTCTTTCAATGGATGTGAGCTTTAAGTTTTGTTCCATTAGAGTAGTTAGAGGATTGCATTCAGTCATGCCAAACCTGTTCAACAGATCTCCAATGTACTTCTTTTGAGAAAGGAATATGGACTTCGGATGTTGAGTTACTTCAATACCAAGATAGTAATGAACATAGCCCAAATCAATCATTTCAAAACCTTTCCTCAATTCCTTCTTTATGGATGCAATGTAGCTTTCATTGTTCCCTGTCATCAAAAGATCATCTACATATACCACAAGATATACAAATGTTTTTCAAACCTTTTTGACAAACAAAGTTGCATCATTAAGATCATAATGTTTGAAATTGAGTTTCAGAAGATGCTCAGTTAGTTTTTCATACCAGGCTCACGGTGCTTGTTTGAGGCCATACAAGAATTTCACAAGTTTGCATACTTTATGTTCATGTCCTTTCATAACAAATCCTTTAGGCTGGGACATAAAAACATTCAATTTTAGATCTCCATTCAAGAAAGCAGCTTTTACATCCATTTGATGGAATTTCCAACCGTTCTGAGCTGCTAGGGCAAAGAGTGTCCGGATGGTAGCCCATTTTGTCGTGGGGGAAAAAGTCTCCTCATAATCGACCCCTTCCTTCTGTGCAAAACCTTTTGCCACAGGCTTGGCTTTGTGCTTGTCAAGTGAGCCATTGACTTTATAATTGTTCTTGTAGACTCACTTGCAGTGAATTGGTTTGGTTCCCAATGGAGGATCAACCAACTTCCAAGTTCCATTCTTTATCAGGGCATCATACTCCTTTTGCATCGATTCTTTCCATTCATCATGAGAAGCAACTTCTTTGAGGGAAGTTGGTTCAAAATTTGTAGACAAATTCAATTCACAATCATAGGAAACATCCATATCAATAGGTGAATCAGAGTCATCTACATCACCTCCATTTTGCTGGTTTGAATTTCTAGTTCCTGTCTTTCCAACCTCATCAGGATGAACACTTTCAAGTGACTTTGTCAGCCACTTTGGGGGACCTTTCTCAGATGGTCCAGGCTGCTCCGTTGATTGAGTTAGGACTGAATCAAGATTGAGTCTCCCAATTCTATCAATCACATCACTCAAAGTATCATCTGTTGTTGGAGTTTCATGTGGGGGAGAGAGTGCTTCAGAAGAAGATTCCACAAGTTGATCTAGTATAGGAATCCCCCCTTCAAGATGTGGAATCTGATTATCAAATTCTTGAAATTATTTTGCATTTGCGAATCTATCCAAGAGATCAAGTTTCCTCCCAACAACATTGTCGGTTTTGGATGATTCAAGAAATATTACATCTCTGGATACAACAAACTTTTTATTGACTTCATCATAGAGACGGTATGCTTTAGAGGTGTTTGAATACCCCAGGAAGATACACTTATGACTTCTTGCACCAAGTTTGTTTCTATGTACCTTTGGTATCAAGGCATAACATGTGAAACAAAAGACCCTGAGATGCTTTACCGAAGGAATGTGCGATACCACATTTCATAAGGAGTCTTGTTTCTAATAGCATTATATGGACATCTATTCTTTACATATACAACACATAGAACTGCATTAGCCCAAAACATCAATTTTACATTTTTGAAAAACATCATGGATCGTACCATATTTAAGATTGTCCTATTCATTCTTTCAGCTACTTCGTTCTGTTGGGGATTATAAGGCACATTTGTTTGATGTTTGATCCCATGTTGGTGAAGATAGTTTTCAAATTCATTTGAAGTGTATTTTTTTCCATTATCAATGCGAATAGAGCTAATATGAGATTGTGCATCATTTTCAATCCATGTATAAAAGTTCTTGAACGTTTGAAAAGCATCATATTTGTTCTTCAATAAATAAACCCAACACATTCTGGTGTAGTCATCAATAAATGTCATCATATATTTATTTCCATTTGCAGAAGGAATAGGCATTGGACCACATAAATTTGAATGAATGAGTTCAAGTTTTCTATGTGCTCTTGAATGTGAATCATGAAAATACTGTTTGCTATGCTTTCCTAGAATGCAAGCATCACATTGCTTAAGTTTCCTAGGAATTGTAGGCAAACCAGTAACACCATTTTTCTTCAACAAGTGGAGGCTATCATAGTTCAAGTGTCCAAATCTAGCATGCCATAATAAACTTGATGGAAATGTACCTTCTTCATAATGATAATTGTATGAGAAATTTTGTGCACAAGCAAAGGTACCCTGCAGCTTGAGAATCCTTTCTTCTTCTATCCCCGTCATGACAAGTGAGTGGTACGATGATTTTCTCACCTCAAGCTTGCCATCAAACATATGAATGGAGTGTCCTTGCTGGCGGATGTGGACCAAGGACAATAGGTTTCTCCTCAGCTGTGGGAGATATAGAACATGACGCAGAAGAAAGTCTGGAAGACCAGACAATTTAAGCCTGATTGTGCCAAGCCCTGATGGTTTGAGTTTTGATTTGTCTGCAAAGTATACTGCTCCATCAACATTGTCAGTAAATTATTCAAAAAAATATCTTATA
This sequence comes from Pinus tabuliformis, assembly GCA_031772625.1. NCBI lineage: Eukaryota > Viridiplantae > Streptophyta > Pinopsida > Pinales > Pinaceae > Pinus > Pinus tabuliformis. Next base: position 1,334,692,374 of record CM062805.1, read on the forward strand.
AAATTCATGTGGCAAGTTGCTCCTGAATCAAACAACCAATTATTTTTCCAAGAAGCAAATAAAGCATTAAATAAGACTTCATTTACTCCAATATTATAGTGTGCCACAACATAGTGAGTGGATTTAGGTGCTTTACCTTTGTCTTTGTCATTAGTCTTACCTTTGGGTTGGTTTCTTTCCTGCTCAATTCTATCCCAAGGCAGCTTGCATGTGGATGCATCATGTGATCCATCTCTTTTGTAGCGTATGCGGTGCAAATCTGAATTTTCTCCTTGAGAGTGTCTACCCCCCTGCCTCTGAAATTTCTTCCTCTTCCTCTTCGACCACCTCTTCCTCTGGAAGAATCTTGAGCAAGATTCTTTTCTCTATGAGCAAGTCACATAGCCTCTTCACAAGACTCAGGAGTTGTCTTCTTCCCAAAAGCTTTCTCTCTTTTAGCAAATTTTTTCACAAGGGAGTCAAAGGTAATATCTTTGAGATTTCCATTTGCTTGCAATGACTCAAGATAGTTTGAGTAAGTGGGATAAAGTGCCTTGAGAAAAGATATCAGAGGAATATCTAGTTCAACATTAGTGACTTTGATATCATGCATTATAGATTTTACTTTTGATGCAAGAGCAAGAGGATCATTATATTGTAATTCAAGGGTGAAGAGTTTAATCATGAGTTGAACAACTTCAAGTGCAGAGTGTGAGTCATAGAGTTCCTTCAGTTTTTGTAAGGCTTCAAAAGCATTTGAAAATGGAGAAATATGGTGACGCACCTCTTCATTTACTGATGCTGCAATAAATGCATAAGCCTTGCTGTTCTTATTATCCCAAATGGCAAACTCCTTGTCCGAGGTAGGCTGTTCTAGCTCTTTGTCTCTGTCTCCAACACACACTCCTTTCCACATCTCATTGAAAATGGGGGTGTGTTTTATCTTCCATGACCACTTAGGATAGTTCTCCTTGCTAGTGAGAACTACTCCCACAATAGATATGATTGAATGCATTGTAAAATATGAGTGCTGTAAAAATACTTCTGCTGTCAATTAAAAAAAAATTGTACTTCTAGTGGTAAAACAATTACAATATGATATGTATAGAGCAGAGGTAAAAAAAATCGGATTTATTTATATGGAGGAGCGAATTTGTATGGACTGGGAGTGGTGTATGAGTTATATGGAGGCACTGCGAGTGGTGGGACTGACATTGTGAGTTAAGAGGGGCAGCGATAGCATGGTAGGAGGGGCCGTATGGAAGCAGCCATAGTGTGGGAGGAGCAGCGCAGCGTGGGAGGAGGGTGTGTTTAGCTGCAGTGATCAAAGGTATGAACGCTGATACCAAGTGTTCACTGTGGAGTAGCTACTGCACCAGCATTCAACGTGGAGAGCCACCACACTAGTGTTCAACGTGGAGTGAAGAGTCGACTGTGTATTAGCCATTGGAGCGTTCACCATGGAGGAGGGTGTGAGATGGGGTATGGCTGAGGGTGCTGTAGAAGGCAGCATTCAACGAGGAGCGACGTTCACCACAGCGAAGCCACGGTGGGCGCCATGAGATGGGGTATGGCCGAGGGTGCTATAGAAGGCAACATTCGATGAGGAGCGACATTCACCACATCGATACCACGGTTTCGCGGTGTTCACCATAGGATACCATTACCCAAAACTGCCAGCTTCGTTTTGAAGTGTTATACCACGACTGTGTATTCTTGGATGGGAGGTAGCGTCAGGGCTACCAGGATAGCCAAAATCAACAAAAAAATAGTGAGAGAGATGTCAGTCTGCATAGGATTCAGAACATAGGCAGAATAGGTAGAATAGGAGTTACAAATTAAAGAGGGAAGTCAAAAATGGCGTTGGATCTGATACCATGTCAGAACAAGAGGTAACTCCTCAAATCAAATCATGTTATTCATTCAGGTTGTTCATTATTATATACAAGAGGGAGAGACTGTTCAATTCATCTCCCGATGACTCTCCATCTTCTTTATTATTTATTTACATTAATTACAGTTGTTCACCCAATCCATGTGATCAGGTGCCAACAATATTCAATATTGAGAGATTTAACATGCTTGCAAAAAGAAAGGAAAATAAAATAAAAGGATGGAAAAACAATTAAATTGTTATGAAAGATAAAATGAAAAAATAATTTTACAAGGCAATTCTGGAACTTATCGTGGATTTTAGTCAATCAATTGCCACTAAAAGGACATTCCCTGAAAAATTTAAAAATGTGAATTTCTAAAAGAGAATCAGAATGAAATACATTAGAAACTCGCATGATTAACTCATCAAAATTCTTAAAACTAAGTTTGTGTTCAGGAGACAAAATTAAAGCATGTGAATCTTCACGAAATAAATCAATTTTCAAAATTGGCGTAGTTTGTACAAGATGTGATTCTTTATCCTCATTGTCATGATAATCATCATAAATTACCTTCTTCTTATGAAAATTAAATGGCTGATCTGAATTAACAGAATCAGAAAATATAAAAGAAGAGGGTTTTGCAATTAAAGAATTATCATCCAAATGAGTAATAGATGCAGAATTTTCAGAACAAAGATTAGGAAGATTATCATTTGAAAGATTAAGGTAATCATCATTGACTATATTCTGATTTGAAAACACATTAGGATAAAGAAAATAATGCATGCCAGAATATAATGACGGTTGAAATTATTTATCTATATAACTTGTCATATTATAATCTAGGTTTAAGGAAGTTCTTTCAATTAGAGAAACATGTTCTAAATTTTCTGAATTTTCCTTGAAAGAAGATAAATTGATATGTTCATTATCCAAGTCTTGTTGTAGATTAGATTTTACTGGAATTATTGATCGATCACACGTATCATTAAAAATTGTTTCAATTGCATCTTCAAAGAGAAAATGAGAATTGAAATTTTCTAAAGAAGAACGTTGTGATTCAATTACAGTTTCAGGTTCGGGTTCCATAAAACCGTTTAGTGATTCAAGACTAGTTAATGAATTAGATGTGTCTTGTTCTTCATTAATCGATTCATTATTTTCAATATGGGAAGAAACAAGAGAAGTGAAACATTCAATTAAATATTTAGTTGAAGGAAAATCATCTAATTGAAATCTATAACAAAATGACCAAAATCTATTATAAAAATCATCTAAAGATTCACTATCATGCATGTAAAGATTATCTAATTCTAAACACAAACTATTGTAACTTTAATTTTGATGTGCTTTGAGAAATACCTGGCAATTTTTTTTTCCATGAATGAATTGACTTCTCGAGAAGAACCAAGAACCATTTGCAGATCTGTCCTCTGAATTTGAGAGTGGAAAGTCTGTAGATCTCATTATCAACGATTATATTAAAAGATTTACATCTATTAACAAAACCTATAATATGATTTAATGCAGAAATATTACTCTCACCATCGAACTTTAAATGTGACAAGGACTCGATCTGCTTCTTGGGCATGCCTCGTGTAGGCTTAGGTGAATTGAATGCATGACCAAGTGAATGCATATGGGAGCCATGATTAGTTAAAATGATATAAAAACAAAATTTAAACAAAAACTAATTCAAGGCCCTCCTTCTATCGCCATTTATGTTGAGGCCTCGAAAATCGTTGCAACAACATTGAGATAACCACTCGGTCTAGACCTTAAAACAACTCCTTTTCCATTTGGGATAGTGGCTCCAACTAGTTCAATTAGGTCCAGTTACCTTCTCCCAACCGCTATCAGCTTTAAATATGTCTTTAATTGCTAATATCTAGGGCCACCAAATCAATTCTTCGAGCTAATCAGGCAAGAAGAATGATCCTTAAGTTGTTTTTGTGGAACAACCAAACCAATCTAAAGTTTTGTGTCAAAAGAGAACTTCTAGGAATGTAGAATTATTCTAAATGCAAACTAAATCCTAATCATATCTTAATTAGGCAGATAGAGATATAACCCAACTGATAGCAATATATTTAAATGATTGGGATTTAAATATGTCTGGCTTATAATGAATATCAAGCTCACAAAGTAATTCAATTAACTGACATTATGAATATCAAAACACATTCTATTCAGAGGCCTCTTAATTGAAATAATCAATCGATAACATTTAGGAAGTAGTTCACAAAATGATATTGATTGTTAAATCAATAATTCGAATAATTGATCAAAAATATAAGGAAATAGTTCACAACATATCATTATTTGTTAAATCGATATTAAAAGACAGATTTCTGAGTAAATAGTTACTCAGAAATCAGAATTCAACACATAAGAGCAGAGATAAATAATAACATATGATTGAGACAAATTACTCATACCAACAATAGTGCACAAATATGAATAAAATGACACATTCCTACCATTATAAAATGAAACTAGTATTTAAAACAATAGTATTAAAAATACCAATTTATTGAATGCATTTCTCTGGCTCTGGTCTCCAACAATTTTTTACAATGCTTGAACTTCTGCTTTTAAAACTAGAGCTGCAATAGTACAAACTCTGCCCATCAAAACATAATTCAGAGTGAAAAAGAAAAATCCTCAATAATCCCTTAGATATGAGTTTTCTCCTCTAACCTACAACTCTAAATCCTTTATACAATAGTGCATTCAAGAATTCGTGAATTGCAGAGAATAGTAGAAATACCATGTAATAAGCAATTTGAAAAGATAAATTCACCATCCATTTATGAACAAAAGAGAGGAACAAAGATAGAAATACCAGATGCACGTTTCTCAGCTCATAAAAGAAATAACAACAATTTAGTCTTTCTCACAAATATGATTCCAAGAGTACAATAGCGCAATTTCTCAAAATTATTTATGAAAATTCCTAAAACAATGTTCCAGTCATTTTATTGAGAAAAGTATGAAAATACTATCGTGCGAGCTTTCGTAAACCTTTCTTCATAAAATTACGGACCTTTATTTCATACAACAAGTAAGCTTAAATAACAGAAAACAACTGAATCTATTGTGTAGAGCATTGAGGGCATTTAAAAATATCCTTTCAATAACGTTTAAGGAAAACAATTTTTCGGTAGAAATTTCTGAAAGTGATTTGTTGTCTTCATTAAGTTTGTTTGTTCCATTGGATTATCTGGATGCTTGTCTGTCTAATTGAATTGAATTTCCATTTATCAACACAACTGTCCTCTTCTGTCATGAACATGAACAAGGAAAACATGAATCAATAAGCTAAAATAAATGAGACCGATAAGCGAGTTTTATTTGAAAGAAATCACGTTTTGCAAGAAATCAGGAAAATCATAGAGCGTAATAAATCTTGAACATAACCATCATGTAGAGGAATGCAGGGTGCTGTCTATGATAAGAGAGGCAGACTTTACGGTCTTATCGTAAATCGATTTTAGACCTGGGGTAGAACTCAGAATAATCACAATCGCAATTGCATGGAGGCCGAGAGTACTTCAAGTAAAATCGCAATCGCATACCCGGAAGGTGGATGGCCAACGTTTTTTTCGGAGGGGGTCGGAAATGGTAAGTGGTTTGTGAAAAGGGGGGTTTGAAATAACAAAGGAGTGACGCGTGGATATATGCCTTGGATGAAAAACCAATTTTCGGACCCCTCCCTTTAAGAAACTTAAATTAAGCGTAGGGGGGTCCGAAGTCTTCTCCGTCGTTGATCCGGGCATATTTGAGATGTTTATTAAATCAAGGCAAGTTGGGCTTATATATCACAATCAGTGTTAAGGAGTGGAAGACTTTAATAGGTGGACGACAGACTTGTGATTTGCGATATGCGAGATGATATAAGGGATGACGTGATGGTGACGTAACTATAATGTGGCAGATCCATGTGGAATGGTGACATGGAGGATGACGTCACGGGTGACGTGGATCTTATGTCATTGCTAATGTCATGTCGCAATCGACATTCGGAGTAGAGGTAAAGGAATGGCTTAAGTTCCGTGGCTTTTGCGATTGCACGGACACGGGGTATGTATGAAATGACATTTATAATCCTATCGGGTCTGGGCTAATCACATATCACAATCGACATGAGGTAGGAGTAAGGACTTAAGCCTTTTTTGGAACTTTTATGATAGTCGTGGATGTATAAATTTATGAATTGTAGTGGATTATCCCGCAGGGTCCGGGTTATCGCATATCGCAATTGGTGGCGAGGGCTTCAAGTCTATGGAACTTGCGATTGCGCGGACACGGGATTTTAATGAAGTGAAGTTTACAATCCCATCGGGTCCGGTCTAATCGCAATCGTAAATTGGAGAAGGTAATGAGGCAGGACCCTTTGGTAACTGCGATAGCTGCGAACACGGGATATTGATGGAATTGTATTAACTTTGTTGTCAGGTCTTGGGTTAATCGTGTTTCTCAATTCGGAGTTGGCGGAGGGGTATTTGACTCTAGAACTTTGTTTATTTGTAATGCGCGGAGTCTTAGTCTTTAGATAAGTCAGAGTTTTAAATTATAACTCATATTTTAATTGAACTCCGACTTGTTATTTTTATTTTGATAACCCATATTGTTTAATACTTAAGGTTTTTTGAAGCCTAAGTATAGTTTTGGTCTCGGGGGCTATTAAAATTTGGTTTTTTTGATAATTAAGGTTTAATACTTGGGTTTTAATTAAAAAGCCTAAGTATTAAACTTTGGTTATAGTTCTTTATTAACAATTTTTTTTGTTGATTTTCTACATTTTAATTTTTTGGTTTTTTAAGTAAATAAAATCAAAGGCTTTTTAAAACTAAAGGGTCCCTATTTTAATATAATAAATTTCATAGGAAATTTATAATATATTAAAATGGGGGTTGTTGAACAGTACAACACCTCCTCATCGAGAAGTAGACTTTTCTATTGAATTAATGCGAGGACCAAATCCAACATCGAAAGCTTCATATAGAACGAGCACTCCAGAATTAGTTGAATTGAAGATACAACTTGAGAAGATGTTGGAAAAGGGCTATATAAGGTTGAGTGTAACTCCATGGGGAGCACAAGTTCTGTTTGTTAAGAATAAGGATGACACACTCATATTGTGCAATGATTACCGACATATGAATAAAGTGACCATTAATAATAGATATCCATTGTTGCGACTCGATGACTTATTTGACTAGTTAAAAGGAGAAATTGTCTTCTATATGTTGAGAAGTGTAGCAAGAAAGTCTCTATTTGACTTAGGCTTGGTCAAATTGAGAAAACTAGAAATTTCAACATCAGTAGATAGCTTGGAGGCGGTTAACTAAGGTGACATGGCTCTTTTCACTCAATTAGCTAAGTAAATTCGAGTTAAGGGCTTGAATTTCAGTTTTCATATGTTGATTGCTAATTTGTAGCAATCTAGTTCAATTATTTCCAGTTGTATTCAGTTAAACAGTTCTACCTGTTGATATAAATAGTTGGAGGTTAGTTGTGCAGTGGGACAACAGTATAACTCAATGATCATCCGGTTAATTGATCAATCAACCAAAAATATAGTGCATGTAGAGAATTCAAGTTCCCTAACCATGGTGGAGATTCCAAGGCAGTGAAACCTAAGTTGTAGACTAGTCTTGAGTGTACAAGTGTTTCATGCAGTCAGAGATCCAACCTTGGGAATTGCACAATCCATTGGAGGAAAATTCCTAAAAAATAGGGGCCTAATTGCTTAGGATTTGCGCGAGGAAATAGGGGCTCAAGCAGAGGCAGAAATTGACTAAGTTTGGGTCGGAGCTTCTCATTGATCAAAGAGAATAGTTATTCACTTGTAGGTTGAGATCAAAGTGAGAAAACAATTGTAATATATTCTCTATTCATATGATTCATGCAAGCAGGCTTAAGGGGTTTTTACTATTTGGTTCCCCTAGATAAATCCATGTACTTGTGTATGTGATTGATGCATGTTTGCATTTTTTTTTTAAATTGTGAATTAATTGCAGGAGAGCTGTGGAGTAGAATTATCTCTTGATTTAGATTAAATTTCTTGAATAGTTGAAATTTTATCACCAAATTTAGACATGGTATCATAGAAGGTTTCATATTAGAACAATAATTTCAAAGGTGTTCCTCAGGAGGTTCGAATTTACAGCTTCAGTGTAACAGGATTTATTTAGAGTAAGGAGAATGGCCTTCAACAAACTAAGATTAGAGTACACCTTGGAAGGTAGCTCGAATTTCATTGCCTGGAAGGATCACATGGAGGTAGTACTTGATGAAAATGGATTGTTGGAATATGTCAAGACAAACATTCCAAAGCTAGGATCAATTGATGCCCAAAACCTAGCCAAATGGAATAAATATGTAGCCAAGGCGAGGAGAAAAATCTTGGAGGGAGTGCGAGACCACATTGTCTCAAATATGCATGGGAAAGAAACTCCTTTTTCAATGTGGAAGGCACTGAGTAAGCTATTCGAGAATAGCAGTGAGCATAGAAATTTGGCCCTCAAAGACAAACTTCAAAACATCAAGATGCAAAAGAATGATAATATTCCATAGTATCTCACCATATTTACACAAGTTTGGGATGAGCTTGGAGGGGTTGGTGTGAATGTTGTAGAAGATGACCTGGTGAGCTTAGCTCTTCTAGGCCTTCCCAAAAGCTGGAATATGTACTAGGACTCAATGAATGGAAGGGAGAAATTACTGAATTGGAACGCTTATAGTTCGATTTGGTACAAGAAGAAATCTAGAGAAATACTAGAGATGGAAATTCATCCAAGGGAGAGGATGAAGAAATTTTTGCATTGGTTGGAAAGGGAAAGAAGGGAGAAGGGAAGAAATCTCAAATCAAACCAGAATCTAGCCAAGGGGGCCAAGAATAAAGACTTTTCCAAAATAAAATGCTTCAATTGTCATGAATTTGGGAACTATGCTACAAAATGTGCACACAAAAAGTCTAGCAAGAAGAACTCAAGGGGAGCAACAGGTGAAGCACTGGCTTCATAGTTTGAGATCGACTTCACCCTGATCACATACATGGCCTGCACTATGATGGCAAGTGTGTGGTACTTGGACTCAAGTGCCTTGTTCCACATGACACAGTGTAGAGAGTTTTTCAATGACCTGGAGGAGAAAGATCTCTAGATTCATATTGAAATTTGGGACGATGGAAGCTACAGTGATACTGGGATTGGTATAGGAATATTTAAGAGGGATTTGAGATCCCCTCTTCGCCTCAAAGATGTCATGTTTGTTCTAGGCCTACAGAAGAACCTCATCTCTATAGTAGTTTTCGAAGACCACGACTATGATATAATTTTCAGTAAAGGTAAAGACTTTCTGAGGCACATAGGTACTGTTTAGTCAATTTAGTGTCCTAAATTGCTTGCATGAATTATCAACCGAGGTTTGTAGACTGATGAAGTGTGATGCACTATATGTGCTTAGTTAAATTTTCTCTTACTTCGTTGTTTTGTATTTTTATGTTTGTTTTAAGGGTTTCTGTTCTTTGATGTCTAAGAATATACAATCTATGAGAAATTTTACATGGATCTAATGAGTTTTTAAAGGAAGGATAGGTTCCTAAGTTAGTATAATCTCCTAAAAAATGGACCAAGAATCATTTTTAATTAGTTAGGACCTAATAAGAGAAACAATCTATCTTATCTACCATTTAGTCCTAATCCATGGATATAATTCTTACAACCAAAAGTAATACTGATGCAGAGGGTAATTCAATAATTGCATTCATTTAGCCATTCAACCATTCAATTTTGGAACATGATAGAATCAATCTCTTTGAAATGATTTTTTGGAATGTCAAGTGATGCAACTAAATAATGACCTGAAAACAGAAAAGAAAAGACGATAGATTGTAAAAACTGACAATATGCTGAGTAAGCTCAATCACTGCATGAATTAGATATTCAACCAATTAAGTTATAATTGTCATTATTTTGAAATGGTTTTGAGAAAATCTATTAATATAGATAATTGATAGTTCTATGCTAAGAAAATGAGTAATCGAAATAGTAAGGAGCTAAGCAACTATGTATCTCATTTCTTCATTTTTCATTCAGTCATTTCTCATAAAATATCTCAGAAGAATAAGACTTGCACATTTGTGGATTTTATCCTTACATTATTGATTACAAACTGAAATGAAACAAAACTAAAGAAAATGGACTTGCAAAAATAAGAGTAATAGAAATTAAAATGAAAACAACAAGTGAAAAACCTCCTTCAGTGCAGGGGCCCTCTACAACTGATGTGGCTGGTTGACAGCTTATTAAAGATGAACTTTTAAACCACCATTGACAAAACATAGTTTGTATTATCAACAAAATGAAGTCTGAATAGAGTTTTTAACAGAAAGCATGTAATCCCTGCTAGCTTCTAACTCCTTCTCGGTCTCATTTAACTGATATTTATAGAAAAACAACATAATTGTCTAAGAGAAAATCTTGTTACAGGTGGCTTGATCTGAATCTATCATGATTGTTTATAGAAAGACATGCTACAAATGGCTTAATTCGAATTGTAATGAGACTGTTAAACTTTTGAATAGCTATAGGTGGCCTGATCTGCATTAACTCCTCAACTTCTGATTAGCTACAAGTGGCTTAATCCACATTAACTCTTCAACAGAACTGTTAGACTCCTGATTAATTACGAAATATCAAGAGTCCTACTACTACTAGATAACGTATTTGACTCCATCTTTGACCATGAATTTAGGCATGCTTTTCTGTCGATCTGGATCGAGTGAGTAGGATAGAATCCATGTAGAGATGATTATGGAGATGCCCATGTGGCCCAGTTCTTCATTTGACACCTGTAACCTACCAAACCGTGAGATTAGCTATGGAACCCACAGTTAGCTGCAGAATAGGCTGCATTCTGTAGCTAATTTGCAAAAATCTATTAAAATAGCAAGAACATGAAAATATAATATGGTGATCATTTTAATGCTTTACTAAGACAACAAATGGGCCATGGTGATCAGTGAACTTTGACACAAGATATTGGGCCATTTGCATCATGGAGCCTTAAAATTATGCAACGCATTACCACTAGCCTCCCTAAAGGATCACTTGAGAAGTAGGATGTCTGCAAGGGTTGTACCTTGGGGAACTATGTAAAATCCACATTCTATGATTGAGACAACAAAGCACGTGCATTCTTGGAGAGAGTGCACTCTCATGTTTGTGGGACCTTCTTGATAGCCTCTGTTTTCAGACATAAATAATTTTTTATTTTTACTTATGATTTCTCAAGAAAATGTTGGATATTCTTCATGTGGAAGAAGGATGAGACATTCTCAAAATTTGTAGAATTCAAGGCACTAGTTGAAAAAAAGGCTGACAAGAAGGTGAAGGCTCTCAGGAGTGACAATGGAGGTGAGTATGTTTTAAATGACTTCAAGAACTTTTGTGCCAAAGAAGGAACTCGAAGAGAACTGACGGCTCCCCACAAGCCACAAAATAATGGGGTAGCTAAGACAAAGAACTAGAGCATTGTGAGTTGCGAGAGCTATGCTACATGACCAAGGCTTGCCACTGCATTTGTGGGCAGAGGCATGTAACACAACAATCTACTTGCAGAACTGGAGTCCTCATCATATTCTTTGTATGATTAGTTCGGAGGAGGATTTATTAGGAAGAAAGTTGGATGTGTCTCATTTCAAAATTTTTGGAGCCTCTATTTACTGCCATATCTCCAAATATTCTAGGAAGAAACTTGAGCCGACAACAAACTTGGGAGTTTTTGTGGGTTACACCGAAACTCCACACAACTATTAGGTGTAGTTACCTTCACTCATAATGAAAATTGTGCAAAGGTATGTAAAGATTGAAGAGGAGAAAGCAATGAGATACTCCCTTGAGAGGGAACTTTAGATCCCACCAGAATATGAGCTTTTAGCTCCAAAGGAGGAGCCTCAGGAAGTTGTGGAGGAACCACAAATGGAGGAGAAGAGAGTAGGAAAAGTGGAGACATCCACTCAAGCAAAACCATCCAAAGAAGGTAGAAAAATAACTAGGGAAGATGAAATACTGGTGCATGATGCGACGGAGAATGTGGGAGCTCCTTCATATTTGCGCAGGCAAAGGAGGTCACCTGAGACGTACACTGGATACATGGCTCTAATGATTGATCTTGTAGAGACTAAGCCATCCTCTTTTGTTGAAGCTATTGAGAAACCAATTTGGGTTGATGCAATGGTGGAAGAATACAAATCCATAATGAAGAATAGTGTTTGGGAAGTGATCCCAAGACTAGTAGATAAACCAGTTGTGGGTTTGAGATGGATCTTCAAGGTTAAGCACGCAAAAAATGGAAGCGTAGAGAAGTACACGAATATATTTGTGGCCAAATTGTGCTCTCAAGTTGAGGGAATTGACTATGAGGAAACCTTTCCTTCCGTAGCAAGGTATTCATCCATTAGATCAATTCTTGCACTGACTGCATAGATGGGTTGTAAGATCCACCAGATGGATGTAAAAAAAACATTTCTCAATGGTGTTATTTAGGAGGAAGTGTACATAGAGTAACCAAAAGGTTTTGAGATATTTGATTTGGAGTATCATGTGTGTAGGCTTAGGAAAGCATTGTACGGTCTCAAACAGGCACCCCAAGCTTGGTACACTCAAATTGTTAGTTATCTCACTGGATTGGGCTTCACCAAAAGTGAAGCGGATGTGAACCTCTATCATATTTTGGTAGAAGGTAAATTTCTTATCATTCTTTTATATTTTGATGATTTAATATTGATAGGTGATGAGCAGTTGATAAAATCTTGTAAGGAGGACCTTGCAAGGGAATCTGAGATGAAAGACATGGGTCTCATGCACTACTCCTCAGGCTAGAAGTATGGAAAGGTGATGGGATTTTTTTTGTGTCTCAAGGAAAGTATGCCACTAAGATACTACAGAGATTCTGCATGGAGAGCTGTAAGCCCACAGAGACACCTCTAGCGACCATACACATGAAGGAGAATGCCACTTTAGGTGAATAGGTAGATGCTACCATTTACTGGTAGCTAGTGGGTTCACTAATGTATCTTGTGAGTACAAGACCAAATATTTTATGTAGTCAACCAACTATGCCAAGCCATGGTTAGGCCGACCAAATTATATTGGGATGAAATTAAACATGTTTCACGTTAGCTCAGAGGCACTACCCAGTATGGATTATGGTACAGAGAAACATAGGGACTGAAACTATGTGGCTTCACAGATGCAGATTGGGCATGGAATCCTTCTGCCCGAAAGAGTACTGTTAGTGTCAGTCTTTCCAGCCTTCCTCCAGTGATCATATGCTCTTACAAAGTGGTCTCAGAGTGTCAACGTCAAATTTTTTCATTTCAGTGAGTCTTCAAGCAAAATTTGGTCACTAGGCATTAGGTCTAGGGTTTGCTTTCACTCCTTTCAAAGTTTCCAAAATGTCAGTCTATGTCACTATTCAGCTGAGTCTATCATCATTCAGAGGGTTTTCATCATCATGTCAGGTTCCATTGGGTCATTTTACACCTTGTTCATGCTTCAGTTGCGCCTAGGCAAGGTTCATTTCCCTCTCCTGGGGTTTTGAAGGCAATTTCTCTTGAATGGTTAAATCATTAGCAAAGCTTGTATCCAGATGTTCATACACCTTCCCCTATCCTTCATGTACCTTATTAAACACTTCCCATCACTGAGATCCCCCAAATTCCTCATTTTCGCACAAACCCTAGTTTCTTGCTACAACTTGGCAATTTTCTAGGTTGGGCCTGTGTTTTGCCCTTTTGGACCCCTTCCCCTCACTCAATCTCTAAGATTCTAATTTCCCCTACTTCCTAACATCCCTCCCTACTTCCAAAAATTTTCTCAAGAATTTATAAGCCCCTTATCCCCTTCATTTCGCTTCATTTCGACAATTCCCTTGTTCCACACATCAGGATAGGTTTCACTCAAATGATGTTTTTGAGAAATAAAAGATGAATTTTGGAAAACTAAGAGAGGTTTTTGTCCAAAACATGCCAAGGAAGCAAAAAATCCTTCACTTTTTACATAGGTGTCATGGTTTTAGAGAAATGTCAAAAATACCGTTGTCTCAGGAGAATTGAATGCACCTCTGAAGTGACCTTGGGAAAATCAAGTTTTCTCCTACCTTGGTTGGCCAAATGACTTACTTGATGAGTCAAATGATAGCTAGACACAAAATATTTCCAATGAGCTATCATGAGCTCAATTTGGAGTTGAGGAAGGCATTCAAAAGTTGACTGTAACAGCACTCCGCCTTTGGGCAGCCTCATTTGGCACATTTTGACCAGTCTTGGGAGATTTGATTTTTTATAGGGAAAATGAACTCCAAGTTGAAAAATTTCAATTGGGTTGGAAATTAGACTCAAATACCTTTCCAACGAGCTATCTTGTGCCCAATTTGAACACTGGGAAGGCCTCCAAAAGTCTCCTACAAAAAGGTGCTATGCACAGGCTATATGCGCCGCGCCAGTGTATTTTTTCACTGAGAAATGAATCTATATGCGCCGCGCCTTCGATATGCACCACGCCATCAACAACTTCACAAACTTGCTCCAAATCACCTGAAACTTGTGGATCATCACTTGTTCAAGTAGCTTAACCCTCTGTTATTGCTTTTTATCCAAATTTGATGGTGGTTTGATGGTGTTTGTGTATGGTGAGTGTTCAAAAGGAAACCAAACCCTACCTTTGAAATTTCTCAAAGCAAATTGCTGCTTAGGGTTTCAAACTATTGTTTTGTTACCAAGTCCATCCTTTATTCCCTCACCACTCCCTTATTCCATTTTTCTCTTGATTTCCCTATCCCTAAACTCACATATCCCTAAAAAGTTCACTAATCCCATATCCCAAATCTCATTTCTCAAAATTTCACATGCAAATTCCCAAACCCTAGCTACACATTCCTAAACCCTAATCGTTATCCAAAAATCTAAATACTATTCCTTAAACCCCTTGTTCCCCATATCCAAAAATGACATCAAGGCTGTCTCTGCCAATGAAGCAAGGAAATCAATTTTAATCAAACACCATCCTCTGTTCTTCAAGGCAATGATCCATTGTTGACAAAGGCACCTTCAGCCACGAATCAGTTGCATGTACAGCTAAGAAATCAGTTTGAGGCATGAAATCAAAGCTTGATGCAAACACAATCAGGCAATCAAATGCAATCTCCATCTGGTTCACATGTAGAGTTAGCTAGTCAGGGGCAGTCACAAAGTAATAACCAATTTCTTACTCAATTGACACAACAGGCACACTCATCTTTCAAGGACAGCCTTTAGGCCAGATACAGTCTTCTAACTCTAGTCAAATTTTGCCTCAGATATCGGGTTGCCATTCTCAGAATATTAATTACTTGGCCCAGTAAATTTATGATCAAGGTATTCCAAAGCAGATTAATTATCAGCCTTCAAATCAAAGTGATATCTCAGTCAAGCTCCTTGAATCGAAGGGGGCAGAAAAGTTTGCTAGGCACTCTACAAAGTGAGATGAGTGATACGAGGTCAAAGAGACCACTGAACAGGGCTGATAGGGACAAAGCATTGCTGAGACACATGGCTTTCCACTACATGGCGTGGAACAAGGTCTGCAAGGCACGAATAAGGAACCTAAAGGCGAAATTGAAGAAGGAAATCAAAAAGCAAAAGAGGCAAAAAGTGCACGATCAACTCCAAATCTTGGCTGAAGCCTCTTTGGCTGAGCATGGTACTTGATTGGGGACCCCCAGCCCAAATTTCAAGAAATTTGGAGAAAATTTTGTCAATTTTGAAATTTTTGGCACAAAAAACAGGCTTTTTCTCTATATGCGTCGCGCACCTTGCGCGACACTTAGGATTTGGAGCTCCAAATTAAAAATGGCTTGCAGTTTTGGATTTGTCATGATAAATCATGAATTTTGGTACTTGGACAAGAAATTTGCGCAAGTTCTGGGTTACCAAAAGGTCAAAAAACATGCAAAAAATGACCTCACTGCCCCTATTTTGACACACAGGAAGCAGTCTTGGGAGAATGCACTTTTGGAGAGGCAAATGGACACCAAATTGGAAAATTCCACTTGGGTTGGAAAGTAGACAGGTAGGGCTTTCCAACAAGCCAACCTAAGCTCAATTTTGACTTCAGAAAGTACCTCAAAATCAGCAGCAAAGTAGCGCGGCGCATATAGATTTTTTGCCCAATTTTTCATCTTCCAGCTCAGAAATTCGGCCAGTTTGACTAGTCTTGATTTGTGATGTAATTTTTGACTTCTCTTGATGTAATTGATTGAACATGATGTAATTTTGACACTTAGTTACTTGTTCTATAATGAATGAATCAAAGAGTGAAAATTTAATGAATGAATCAGTTTCCTACCTTATAGAGGCAAGTTGTTTTGACTGCCTAGATTGTAGTGCTTTGTTTAGAATTGGTTGAAACAGATCCTAGAATGATGAGCTCGACCCCTAGAGGCAAGGGAAGAGTTTGGCTTGCCTATATTATGTAATTTCTAAGTCATTTTCATGGTTGGACTCTTGGGAAAAGCTTGACACTCTATTGTACATTCACTTCTGCATTTTTGGCAAAGGAAAGACCAGGGTTTTGCAGCACTGTTTGGGATCCATGTGGCTTTATGTGTTGATGGTGTGCTTCTTTCAGTATTTGTAAGTTGTTATGTGTATCATCATACTTCTCTCATCTTTTGCAATTAAACAAATGAAGTGTTAAGGTAGAATCCATAGATTGTTATGCTCTGCCTTTGAATTTGTTTGATTTTTCATGTTTTCATCTGTTTAAGGAGAATCCTTGAAAGCTTCTTGCTCTCCTTAGCTTATCACCAGTCAGATCTAGCCATTCATTTTCTTTAAAAGAATCAAGACAATCGCCTACCTTGCCCCAAGTAGACCTCTGCAAAAACTGTGTCTCATCCCCGCACCCAAAATTGCCTTTCCCTTTGATTCAACAAAAACCTCAAAAATCAACTTCAAACTCCTTGTACTTCATACCTAGCCTAATATCAATTGCCAATTTAGTCATCTCGAGCCTCATTGATTACCTTTTGCCGAGATTGACCCGGAGAGAACCCTCTCTTGTCCTCGTAGGGCTAGCTATGAGGCTTAGCGTGGTTTGATGTGGACCTAGAACCTTGTCTTTTCAGCCTGAGACAAATCTAGGCTCTAACAAGTACATCAAGTGGAATTTTCAGTGTTGGGTCGACAACAATTTCCTGGTACAACAGGAAGAAAAGATTTGTGGTGCTCATCTCGATAGAAGATGAATACATGGTTGCAAGTCAAGAAACATGTGAGGCAATATGGATGAGAAAGATACTTGTGGGAATACTTTGTCAAGAGATGGATCCAACTATTATCTATTATGATAATCAAAGTTGCATTAAGCTCTCTGAGAATCCAATATTTCATGATCGATCCAAGCATATAAATATCTGATATCATCATTTACAGGAAAATGTGTAGAGGAGGATAATGTTGCTACAATACACCCCAATAGAGGAACAAGATGATGACATCTTGACAAAGTCTTTGTCAAGACGGAAGTCTAAATTCCACAGGTGCATGATAGAGGTGGTTGAAAATCCCTTTCTTTCTAAGAGGAAGTGTTGAGAAGTGTAGCAAGAAAGTCTCAATTTGATTTAGCCTTGGTCAAATTGAGAAAATTCAAAGTTTCCACATCAACAGACAACTTGGAGGTAGTTAATTAAGGTGACATGGCTCTTGTCACTCAGTTATCTTAGTAAATTCGAGTTAAGGGCTTGGAGTTTAGTTTGCAAGTGTTGATTGCTAATTTGTAGCAATCCAGTTCAGTTATTTCCAGTTGTATTCAGTTAAACTAGTTCTAACTGTTGATAGAACTAGTTGGAGGTCAGTTGTGCAGTGGGAGACCTTTTGGAGTCCCACAAGGTCTCCCACGTATTCGTGATTATGATCATGCTTTGTTGTAATTTGTGCCCAAAGGAGTGAAATTGAACATATGGTTGCAAAAATGGTAGAGGTTGGTATAATTATCCAACCAAATTTGATAAACAAAGTAAGGGATGAATGGAAGAATGGCGAAGTAGGGTGGGAACTCATTCAAAAGTTGTTGAAGATCCCAGTTCCAACAATATTGCCAAAACTTGAAAAGGAAGGAAAAATCATATTGGAACCTGAAGCATTCACGGAACCGAGAAGTCTATAGCTATGAAATCGATCAATTTCAAAGAATCTTATCAAGTGGAAGAACTTACCCGCTAAATATTCCACATGGAAGGAGGAGAATTTTATACAAAAACATCAAGAACTACTCAAGCGTTGAGGACAACACTTTTTGAAGGTGAGGGGCATGTTAGGTCCCTATACTACTAGTGTAACCCCTTATTGCTATTAGTACAACCCCCTTATTATATTGTTGTGCCCATGTAGTCCCCATATTGTTATTATTGTGCCCCATAGAAGCCACTATTGTTATTATTGTTCCCTTACATTATTATTGTTATGTCGACTCTGATTATATTATGACCCCTTAGAGTCCTAAATATAGAAAGGAGGTATTTTCATTTGTGTAATGTAAAGGAGGTTGCCCCCTCGAAGAGGCTTATTTCTAAGGCATTTATCTCTCTTTTTTATCATTTTTTGAGCTGGTTTCATAACACAAGTTAACTCTATTATCATCCAGTTAATTGATCAATTAACCAAAAATAACTACTGCATGTAGAGAATTCAATTTCCCCAATTGTGTTGGAGATTCCAAGGAAGTGTAACATCAGTTGTAGACTAGTCTTGAGTGTACATGTGTTGCATGCAGTCAGAGATCCATCCTTGGAAATTGTGCAATCAATTGGAGGAAAATTCCCAAAAAATAGGGGTATAATTCCTTAGGATTGTGCAAGGAAATAGGGGCTAAAGTAGAGGAAAAAATTGACTAAGTCTAGGTCAAGGATTCCCATTAAGTGGAGAGAACAATTATTCACTTACAGGTTGAGCTCAAAGTGAGCAAGAAATTGTAATACATTCTCTATTCATCTGATTAATGCAAGAAGGCTTAAGGGGTTTTTACCAGTTGGTTTCCCCTAGATAAATATATGTACTTGTGTATGTTATTGATGCATGTTTGCGAATGTTGTTCTAAATTGTGAATTACTTTGCACAGAGCAATAAAGTAGAATTTTGTCTCTTGATTTAGATTAATTTTCTTGAGCAGATGCAACTCTATCACCAAATTTCCATATGTTATCAGAGTAGGTTTCACATTAGAACAAGAATTTCGAAGGCGTCCCTAAGGAGGTTCGAATATGCAGCTTTAGTGTAGTAGGATTTCTTAAGAGTTGGGAGAATGACCTTCAATAAACTGAGGTTAGAGTATGCCTTGGAAGGAAGCTCAAATTTCATTACCTGGAAGGCTTGCATGGAGGCATTACTCGATGAAAATGGATTGCTGGAATATATCAAGACTAACATTCCAAAACCATGATCAGTGGATGCCCAAAATCGAGCCCAATTGAAGAAAGATGTAGCCAAGGTGAGGTGAATAATCTTGGAGGGAGTACAAGACCACATTGTTTCAAATCTCCATGGGAAAGAAACTCCTTTTGCAATGTGGAAGACACTAACTAAGCTATTTGAGAATAACATTGAACATAGAAATTTGGCCCTCAAAGACAAACTTTGGAACATCAAGATGTAGAAGAATGATGTTATTGTGTAGTATCTCACCATAGTTACACAAGTTCGGGATGAGATTGGAGGGGTTGGTGTGAATGTTACACAATATGACCTGGTGATCCTAGCTCTTCTAGACCTTCCCAAAAGATGACCTAAGTACTAGGAGTCAATAAACGAAAGGGAGAAATTACCGAATTGGGAACACTTATCGTTCGATTTGGTACAAGAAGAAATCAGGCGAAATACCAGAGATGGAAGTTCTTCCAAGGGAGAGGATGAATAAAATTTTGCATTGATTGGAAAGGGAAAGAAGGAAAAAGAGAAGAAATCTCAAACCAAACCATAATCAATCCAAGGGGCCAAGAAGAAAGACTTTTCCAAAATAAAATTCTTCAATTGTCATGAATTCGGGCACTATGCTACAAAGTGTATGCAACAAAATTCTATCAAGAAGAACTCAGGAGGAGAAACAGGTAAAGCATTGGCTTCAGATTTCAAGATAGAATTCACCCCAATCGCATGCATGGCCAACACTATGATGGGAAGTGTGTGGTACTTGGAATCAAGTGCCCCATTCCACATGACATGACAAGGTGTAGAGATTTTTTCAGTGACTTGGAGGAGAAATATCTCCTGATGACTATTGAGCAAAGGGACAATGGAAGCTATAGTGTTATCAAGATTGCTACAATAAGCTTTAAGAGGGAGTTGGGATCCCCTCTTCGCCTCAAAGACATCGTGTTTGTTCCAGGCTTAAAAAAGAACCTAATCTCTATAACATTTTTGGAAGACCACGACTATGATGTAATATTCCATAAAGGTAAATCCTTTATGAGGCACATATCTACTAAACAAGTGAAGCATATCAAGGCTCGTGTGAAGAATCTGTATAAATTTGATGTGGAAGATTGTGCTGCATTAAGCAGTAAGGCAGAGGAAGTGTAGAGTCACGATGTCGGTGAACTCTGGCACAAGATATTGGGCCATTTTCATCATGGCGCTTTAAAATTATGCACAAAATTACCATTGGACTCCCTAAAGGATCACTTGAGTAGCAGGATGTCTACAAGGGCTGTGTTAAAAATAACAACAAGAAATGATAAAAATAGAATCCAAAATATTCCAATTTTAATTTGTCCTTGAATTAAAATTCGAATTTAGTCTCACCAGCTGCTTGAAAATAAATAATTAATTCATTATGGATTAATTAGTTGGAGAAATTCAAGTTAGAAGTCTTTCTGCAGTCATGCAACAGTTATCCCTTAAATTAAGGAGATTATCCCTTAATTAAGGAGATAAGATTGAGTTATATTTGAGTTATAATTAGTTAGCTTAGTTTACTGAGTTAAGTCCAGTTAAATTAGTTCCAAACTATTTGAGGAACTAATTGTGAGTTATCAGTCAATTGATGCATGCATGCAGTCAACAAGTGTACTCCAGATAATTGAATATTCTCTCATCAGAAACTCATGCATGTCTATTATGAGAAAGACCCAGTTGAGCTAAATGCCAAGGATAGGTTACTATTAGTTGCATGTGTTTTCCTATAAAGGAAACTCATCCATGTAGAAGGAATAAGGTTCCTTGAGGATTGCGTAGTTCTGATAGTGTGTTAGAGCAGTGTTACATTGGGTGAAGGAGATCATCCCAGAGGTAGAGGAGAAGGCTTGTGAGAAGCCAAGTTTTCCTGTGAGCATCCAGGAGGATTATACTGAGAGTTGGCTAGCTGTGAGAGCTAAGGCTTTGTATAATTCTAATGTATTTCCACCTTGTATGATAATATAGATAGTGGGGTTTTTAGCTAAGGCTTTCCCCTGAGTATTTTCTGTGTTTCATGTGGATTGATTCTTCTTCTTATTGTTACATGTGTTCAACTTTGATTCAACTCGATCTTTAAGCTTCCGCAAGTTTGATAGTAGAAGTAGATTATAGTATTTTGCTTTGGTATATTGCATTATCGAGCTAATCTACAGTCAGATTTTCTACATAGATCTTGGAGGTAGATTTGTAGATAATTTGGAGGAAATTCTACTACCTTGGGGAAGTATGTAAAATCCACATTCCATGATTGAGACAACAAAGCAAATGTAGTCTTGGAAAGATTCCATTCTAATATTTGTGGACCCTTATCAACAGCCTCCACTGCTAGACATAAATAATTCGTTATTTTTATTGATGATTTCTCAAGAAAGTGTTAGATCTTATTCATGCAGAAGAAGGATGAGACATTCTCAAAATTTGTAGAATTCAAGGCACTAGTTAAGAAAGAGATTGATAAGAAGGTGAAGGATATCGGGGCAACAATGGAGGTGAGTATGTTTTGAATGAAATCAAGGAATTTTGTGCCAAAGAAGGAATTCGAAGAGAAATGACAACTCCCCACAACCCACAGTAGAATGGGGTAGCTGGGAGGAAGAACCAAACCATTGTGGGAGCTGCGAGAGCTATGCTACATGACCAAGACCTGCCACTGTATTTGTGGGCAGAGGCATGTAACACAACAATCTACTTGCAGAATCGGAGTCCTCATTGGATTCTTGGTATGATTAGACCAGAGGAGGATTTCACACGGAGAAAGTTAGATGTGTGTCATTTCATAGTTTTTGGAGGCACTGTTTACTGCCATGTCTCCAAAGATTCAAGGAAGAAACTTGAGTTGACAACAAAGTTGGGAGTTTTAGTGGGTTACAAAGAAACTCCACAAAATTACCTGGTGTACTTACCTTCCCTCAGAATGACAATTGTGCAAAGGGATGTAAAGGTTGATGAGGAGAAAACAATGAGATGCTCTCTTGAGAGGGAGCTTCAGATCCCACCAGAAGAGGATATTTTAGCTCCAAAGGAGGAGCCTCAAGAAGTTGTTGAGCAACCACAAATGGAGGAGCAGAGAGGAGGTAGATTAGATATATCCACTCAAACAAAAACATCTAGAGAAGGTAGAAAAAGAACCAGGGAAGATGAAATATTGGTGTAGGATGCGAGGGAGAATGTGGGAGCTACTTCAAATTTTCATAGGCAAAGGAGGTCACCTGAGAGGTACGCTAGCTACATGGATCTAATGACTGAGCTTATAGAGACTAAGCCATCCTCTATTGAGGAAGAAATTGAGCAACCAATTTGGGTTGATGCAATGATGGAAGAATACGAATCCACCATGAAGAATAATGTCTGGAAAGTGGTCCCAAGACTAGTGGATAAATCAATTATGGACTCAAGATGGATATTCAAGGTTAAGCATGCAACAAATAGAAGCATAAAGAAGTATAAGGCTAGATTTGTGGCCAAATGATGCTCTCAAATTGAGGGAATTGACTATGAGGAAACCTTTTCTCCCATAGTAAGGTATTCATCAATTAGATAAATTCTCACACTGGTTGCGCTGATGGGGTGGAAGATCCACCTAATGGATGTAAAAACAACATTTCTCAATGGTGTTATTCAGGAGGAGGTGAACATACAGAAAACAGAAGGTTTTGAGACATTTGATTGGGAGGATCATGTGTGCAAGCTCAGGAAAGCATTATACGGTCTGAAACAGGCACCCGGAGATTGGTACACTCAGATTGATAGTTATCTCACTAGATTGGGCTTCACCAAAAGTGAAGTGGATGCGAACCTCTATCATATTTTGGTAGAAGGTAATTTTCTTATCATTGTTTTATATGTTGATGATTTAATATTTATAGGCGATGAGAAACTAATCAACTCTTGCAAGGAGGACCTTACAAGGGAATTTGAGATGAAAGACATGGGTCTCATGCACTACTTCCTTGCGCTGGAATTATGGCAAGGTGATGCGAAATTGTTTGTGTCTCAAGGAAAGTATGCCACTGAGATACTAAAAAGATTCTACATGGAGAGTTGTAAGCCCATGGAGACACATTTAGTGACCAACTGGAGGAAGGAGAATTCCACTTCAGATGAAGAGGTTTGCCACCATTTACTGGAAGCTAGTGGGTTCACTAATGTATCTTGTAAACACACGAATATATATGTTCTATGCATTCAACCAATTGAGCGAAGCTATGGTTAGGTCAATCAAATTATATTGGAAGGAAATTAAGCATGTTTTATGGTACCTTAGAAGCACTACCCAGTATGGATTATGGTACAAACGAATAGAGGGAGTGAATTTGTGTGGCTTCATAGATGGATATTGGGCAGGGAGTCCATTCAAACGAAAGAGTACATTAGGTGGAATTTTCAGTGTTGGGTCCACAACAATTTCCTGGTACAACAGGAAGCAGAGGTTTGTGGTGCTCATCTTGGCAGAAGATGAATACATGGTTGCAAGTCAAGCAACATGTGAGGAAATCTATATGAGAAAGATACTTGTGGGACTGTTTGGTCAGGAGATGGATCCAACTTTGACCTGTTACGATAATCAGAGTTTCATTAAGCTCTTTGAGAATCCGGTATTTCATGATTGATTCAAGCATACAGATATATGGTATCATCATTTACGAGACTATGTGTAGAGGAGGATAATGTTGCTACAATACATTCCAACATAGGAACAAGATTCTGACATATTGAAAAAGACTTTTTCAAGAGGGAAGTTCGAATTCCACAGGTGCAGAATAGAGGTGGTTGAAAATCCCTTTCTTACTAAGAGGGAGTGTTGAGAAGTGTAGCAAGAAAGTCTCAATTTGACTTAGCCTTGGTCAAATTGAGGAAATTCGAAATTTCCACATCAATAGACAACTCGGAGGCAGTTAATTGAGGTGACATGGATCTTGTCACTCAGTTGGATCAATAAATTCGAGTTAATGGCTTAGAGTTCAATTTTCATGTGATGATTTCTAATTTGTAGCAATCTAGTTCAGTTATTTCTAGTTGTATTTAGTTAAACTAGTTCTAACTATTGATAGAACTAGTTGGAGGTTAGCTATGTCATGGGATAACAGTATAACTTAGTTATCATCTAGTTAACTCATCAATTAACCAAAAATATCTAGTGCATGAAGAATATTTGAGTTCCCCAACTGTGGTGGAGATTCCAAGGTAGCGTAACATTAGTTGTAGACTAGTCTTAAGTGTACAGGTGTTAAATGCAGTTAGAGAACCAACCTTGGGAATTGCGCAATCAATTGGAGGAAAATTCCTAAAAAATAGGGGCCTAATTTATCAAGATTTGTGCAAGGAAATAGGGGTTCAAGCAAAGGTAGAAATTGACTAAGTCCAGGTCAAAGCTTCACATTGAGCAGAGAGAACAATTATTCACTTACAAGTTTAGCTCAGAGTGAGCAAGTAATTTTAATACATTATCTATTCATCTGATTAATGCAAGAAGGCTTAAGGGTTTTTTACCAATTGGTTTTCCCTAGATAAATCTATGTACTTGTGAATTAATTTCCATAGAGCAGTATACATAATTGTTTCCCTTGATTTAGATTAAATTTATTGAGTAGTTGTAATTCTATCACCAAATTTCTACACTCTAAAATCAATCTAAGATCAGGCTATCATCAAGTTTGTATAAAGGACGATGACATCTATAAAACAACCTTTAGAACAAGGTATGGGCATTATTAATTTATGGTAGTTCCTTTTGGACTTACCAATGCACCTACAACTTTTACGTGCCTTATGAGCAAAGTGTTGCGCCCTTATTTGGATAAGTTTGTCATAATCTTTGTGGATGACATTTTGGTCTATTCAAAGACTAGGGAGAAGCATGAAAATCATTTGAATGCAGTACTACAATTTCTAAGAGAACATAAGATTTATACAAAGCTTAGTAAGTGTAATTTATTTTAGTCACAGATTCATTACTTGGGACACATTGTCTTAAGAGAGGGAGTAGCAATTGATCTAGAGAAGGTCAAGGTTATTATGGAATGGCCAACACCTAGAAATGTGGTTGAAGTTAGGTCCTTCATGGTACTGGAAGGCTATTATAGGAGATTTAATATGAATTCAGCGAGTGAGGTGGCACAAATTTTCATAAAGGAAATCGTACGACTTCATGGATTTCCCAAGAAAATTATCTCGGATAGAGATGCTAAATCCACCTCAAAATTTTGGAGAGAATTATTTGTAATATTGGGAACAGATCTAGTAATCAACAGAACATACCATCCTCAAACCGATGGGAAAATGGAGAGAAAAAATAGAATTCTTGAAGACATGCTAAGAATGTATGTAATCCACCAGCATAAGAAGTGGGAAGAATACCTTCCATTTATGGAATTCACATATAATAATGGGTATCAAGAATCTCTAAAAAATGAGCCCATTTGAAGCACTTTATGGGAGGGGTTGTAACACTCCTTCCAACCGGAGCGATGCAATGAGTAGGGTCCTCATTGGGCTTGATATGATGAAAGACATGGAGTAGGAAATGCTAGCCATTAGAAGAAATTTAAAAGTGGCATAGGACACAGAAAAGCTATGTGAACCAACATAGAGTGAAAAAAGAGTTCCAAGCAAGGGAACATGTATTCCTATGAGTTAGACCCAAGAAGAGCTTTTTGAAATTTGTATCGTGCATCAAAATGACACCATGTATTTATGGTCCATTTGAAGTGCTTGAAAGAATAGGGCAGGTGGCATATATACTGGATTTTCTTCCATCAATTAGAGTACATGATGTTTTCCATGTTTCATTACTTAAAATATATGTGCAAGATGCCAATCATGTAATTGATTGGTTTGTGTTACAGGTAGAACCTGAGGGAGAGTTCCAACCGAAATATTTATCATCCTAGATCATAGGAAACTCACACTCCAGAATCGAGTGATCGAGAAAGTCAAAGTGAAATGGAAGCACTTCGGGCCCAAGGAAGCCTGTTGGTGAGGTAAATCCCCTATGCGGACAGAGGCGATCCCCACTAGCCCAGAATGGGTCTAGCAACAATCAAACAATGCTAACACGCAGGTTCCTAATTACAAATTAAAGGTAAATGATGAGAGCCTACTTGGATTCCAACGGTAGTGTTGTAGAAGAGTCGAAACTCCCGTTCCTTTGCTCCGGCCGGTCACAATCCTCATGATATTCGTGAATGGACACCTGCACATGCAAAGAACGACACAAATACAAGCGTAAAATCCAATAGATGCAATTATATATCGGTCAGAAAAGATATAACTCAAACATCATTACAATGAACAACAAGAGTGGAACCATAATGATAGTCATCTATTATTGGTAAACAACAAAGAAGAATACAACCATAGTTTTGACGTCAAATCCTCCTTTGGCTGGGTGATCAGCTACATATGTCTTGCAAAGCTTGTCGGGATTGGGAACAAGCCTCTCTCTCTTTGATTATGAATGCAAAGAAGACTCTTACAACAATCTCTTAGACTTCTGAAAGTATAATTCTCCCTATGCTCGAACTAGCTTGTCAAAGGCAACGGAACAAGCTTTTATAGATGGAGGAGAAGGAGATAAGATCAATCACACCATCTATGGGATTGGGTTTATCCTCAAAAAGCTATTATGGATAGAGGAAAGGGAGATAAGATTAATCACGACATCCATGGGATTGGCATTATCCTTAAAAAGCTTCATGAGTCGAAAGGAAAGAACCTTCGCGCGTGCGTTTGTTAAAAAGCTTTCCCAAACTCGGTTGGCGCGAGTATATCTCTGAGACAGAGTGCCAACTGGCGCGTCCTCTTTGGAGGATTTCCCCTATTGGCGCGAGTAGTACACTGTGGATCCGCGCTAATGGAAAAAGGGAACTTTTTAAGGATATTCTGCAGGAGATGTCTTCAGGGCATATGAAGTCCATACTTAGAGGAATATAATGCAAGTGTTTTCAAGTTATGTCACTTCTCACAGGTCCCGGAATGAGTCCTCCAAAGTGCGGGAGAGGGGTGACAGGGATGGTGACAAATGGTGACAAATTAATGTGTAACAGATGCCCCCTAAAGCATGAGGCCCGAGAGAGAGAGGGGTGAAATGCATTACAAGAACACATGCAACTGAAAATGCTGTCGCCAGAGAATCTGCATAGAGAGGTACAACTGATATCTCAAGTACATGATATATGTGGTATGGGCGCAACCATCCATAACAGAGTACATAATAATCTAGATCCAATGTATGGGCGCAGCCATCTGGTGAGGATCGATGAATAGACTCAGGCATGGTCGCAGCCATCTAGTGAATGAGTCATGTAATAATCACAATAATCCACAAAATCGCAGCCTGGATTCCAACAGACAAAATCCAGGGTCTTGTGCTCCATCTCGACCCGAACAAAAGTACAAGTTCAAGCATGCGAATACATGAGTTGAAGTCAAACATGCATGAACATCATCTGATTACCAGTCAATAATGAAAACTGTTAACAGACGCGAGAGGTACCACCAATAATGACAATGGCCCTCAAGGTACTATAGGTACAATCTACGGCGTGCGAATCAGTGAGCTGGCGTCGAACACCCGTAGAATCATTCGATCGGAGACCAATGATGAAAACCTCACGTCGAACACGAAGAACCTGCCGTTGAGGCATGCAAGCTCCAAGGCACCGGAAGGGAGTCTCTAGATCAGCTTCCTGGATAATGAGCTGAAGTCGACAGGAAGTGACCTTGATTGAAGGTGGGCCATAGTGTTTCCCACATCATTGACACGAGACAGAGGAAGAATGTTGTGGTGAATCAGAATTATGTGAGCTATCAGAGGGAGGTTGTTATTCTGCAGAGGTCAACTTCTCTTGAACATATCGGCGGCATGACAGTGGACTTGGCAGTATTTGACAGCAATGGATCAAAGGTCATGGTGACGAGGCAATGAGGAGATGAGAGGTCAAACAGGATCACCCAAACCCACGGAGGCAAGTGAAAAACGAGATGAGATGTCCCCACCCAGACACGAATGCAAATAAAGTGCCATGTTCAAGAGCGACATACTGCCGACACGACAATAATTATGGTTCCATTTTCCCCCACCATTTCTGGCGAGTACCCCAGTTATTTTTATTAACAAGCTTGAAGGGGATAACATATGCTTGTGAGGCGTCATTTCGACGGAATCTAATGTCATCAGGTTTTAACAAGTCTGACAGAGGAAGAACTCGGCGTCTTTTCATGTTTAGAGAGTTTGAAAAGACAGCAAAAAAGAAAACTCCAAGGGTGTCCTTTTTCGTAAAGTTGTGTCTCTCGAGCTCGAAAAAGTATAAAACAATGCTCGAAAGAACCACCCGACCATTACAATCGAGGAGTACTTTTCATGTTTAGTGACTTCGACCTGAAAAAGTAGAAAAGCGACCGAAATCACATTGTTTCATAACCATTAACGAGCCTGAAACGACAAGGACCCGACAATCTTTTCGTTTTTACACGGTCGGAAAAGAGTTTAAAGATGACTACCCCTTATTTACGTTTAGCGAGTCAAGAGGAATAACTCGGCAATCTTTTCGTCTTTAAACGGTCGGAAAAGAGCTGAAAGCAGACCTCCATTTTTATTCTCTTTAACGAGTCAAAAAGGGAAAAATACTCGGCAATCTTTTCATTTTTTACGAGTCAGAAAAGAGCTTAAAAGGAGACTCGTCCTGGAGGAACGAGTGGTATGAAGGGTAGCAATTGGTTCCGGAAATGGTGGAATTGCTCAAAACATATAATGGTCAAGAGGTTGGCTAATAAAACCACTCATCGCTGCGGTTCCTCAATAAAGGATAAACAACCAAGTGAAAGCATATGATCAGCCAAAGAGATGGTAGCAATGGAATGAAACAACCAAGGCTCATCTAACAGAATTTAGCGAAATAACGGCAATCACGAGATGTAAAATGGGTATGGGTTCATTTTTACACAAGCTTGAACCATGGAGAACTCTGCTTGGATTTGGGTATGGGTTCATTTTTACACAAGCTTGAACCATGGAGAACTCTGCTTGGATTCGGTTTCATGTTTACACAAGCTTGAAATGAAAAACTATGCTTGTTATAAGTTCGCATGCCCCCAGCATAATAACGCAAAATGAGGTACATGCCCTCCAAGCTTCATTGCATTCAACAAAGTGGATGGAATGAAGGTTCACTCTCGAGATCTATGAAAGACTCGACTTGTATTTTACGAGATCTTAATCAAAGACTCGATTTGGAAAGGAGGAGATGTTTCATTTTTTAATGAGGTTGACCTAGGAAAAGAACTATCCTCATAACCCTTATTTCATTTTTTAATTAGCTTGACACAAGATCAGGAACTATGCTCGGCCAGACCTAGTTTCATTTTTTAAGGAGCTTGACATAGGAAAACGAACTATGCTCGGCCAGACCTAGTTTCATTTTTTAAGGAGCTTGACATAGGAAAACGAACTATGCTCCGCCAGACCTAGTTTCATTTTTTAAGGAGCTTGACATAGGAAAACAAACTATGCTCCGCCAGACCTAGTTTCATTTTTTAAGGAGCTTGACATAGGAAAACGAACTATGCTCCACCAGACCTAGTTTCATTTTTTAAGGAGCTTGACATAGGAAAACGAACTATGCTCCACCAGACCTAGTTTCATTTTTTAAGGAGCTTGACATAGGAAAACGAACTATGCTCCGCCAGACCTAGTTTCATTTTTTAAGGAGCTTGACATAGGAAAACAAACTATGCTCCGCCAGACCTAGTTTCATTTTTTAAGGAGCTTGACATAGGAAAATGAACTATGCTCCACCAGACCTAGTTTCATTTTTTAAGGAGCTTGACATAGGAAAACGAACTATGCTCCGCCCTAACTTCATTAGAATGAACAGGAAGTCGGGGCTTCCAAGAGTGCCACTCCGGGTGGAAGGGTAATATCTCAGAAGTCAGGACCCAATGCCCTCAGGACACTATGCACGATGGCGGCATCACTGGATCCAGGCACGGGATAAGTGGCCACATAGTTGATCTGTGGTGGGGCAGATGCAATTGGTGGATGAAAACCAGGAGGGGATGACGACTGCACAGGAGGCACCGGGGACGAACGAACGATAATTGATCTATAGTCACCATCCTTCTATCGTGTGGAAAGCAAACCACATGGAAAAGTGAAGAGACCAGGGCCCCCATGGCATAAACATAGTCACGGCCAAGGAGAAGACTGAAATCTAAAGCACCTTGGGTAACCGATACGTCTATATAGATGGTTTTGCCTCCCAAAGTAATAGGGAATTTTGGAAGGATCCCTAATGGTTGACTAGTTCCTCCGTCAAAAGCCGTCAGATTCGGCGTGTTAGCACAAGCTGTGGGGAACCCAAAGCTTGCCAAGTAGTGGCAGGCATAAGACTGACAGATGCACCCTCATCCAAAATAGTTCCAGGTATTGCCGTATTATAGGCGTGTACGGTGACCCAGAAAGGCACATGGGATGGAAGGCGGGAGGTGGTCAAACGAATCCAGTCGAAGGAAACGACTGAACTACTTGGTGGGAGAATCGTATGACTGCCCCCCTGCTCTAAAAGAACTGAAGCAGGACTCTCGGGAACAGTTGGGATAGGAGAGTCATTTCCGGACTCAGGAGAATCTGAGGAGATGAGAAGAACATGGGAATGATGCTCTTCTGAAACAGAGTGGTCGACGGGTGGTGAACTCGAGTCGACACTCTTTCTGACCAATGGTTGGTCTGGAACAGGCTTGGCACAACCAGGTTCGGGAAGAGGGGCCTGGACACGAGAAGAATTTAAATCAATCTCTTTGTCAACAGGGGGACGATATGCGGTTGCAGAAAGACGTTGATAGCCAACGAGTAGTTGGGGTGAAGGAGCTGTAAGACTTTCCAAGACAACAGAGGCTTTATCCATGAGCGGACAAAGGTGAAGGGGATGATTGCCTTCACAAAGTCTACAAGGGATTCGAATCTTCCCTTTTCCCTTACCATTTCCAGCTAATAGAGTAGAAAAGCTGTGAGCTTCAGAGGATGATGAGGGGCGGGCCGGATCATGAGACCATACTTCTAAGACCCTGGGAATGCCAGGACAATCGCGCAGAAGATGGTCATCCTTGCATAATCTACAAGGAAATTTGACTTTCCGCGGAGGCGCAGAAGGTGGCCCGATGGGAGGTGTACTCGAGGGACTAGCTGTAGTTTTAGCCTCTCCCTTAGGAGACTTCTTCTTCTTCGTCTTCTTCTTCTTATTCTTAGTCACCTGGTTACTCGAATCTAGACTTTCACCAAGCGAAGTAGAAGATGAGGACGTAGAAACAGGCGAAGAAGGGGAGAGGTCCACCTTAGAATCAACATGATGTTGTTCAGGTGGAGGGACTGATTGACCAGAAGTTGAGATGGTAGGGACCAAAGAGGTTGGGAACAACCAAAAAGGCAACCCAACAGTTAATCTTGGGAGGGACAACGTTGCCATGTAAGGAGCACCAACATTCCTAAAAGGAGCGAAATGACCAGGGTTTCCGTCAGAGGGGATCCCTGGGTTGGTGAACCCTGGAAAGGTTTCCATCGAAAAAGAAGCCTACTCAAGCTAACGTAAACAAGATCTAACCGGGTAAATGTGAATCGCGGCCGAATAAATTTTAAGACAAAGGAACTAAACTTGACCTTTTCATGTTTTAAGAGTCGAGAAAAGGACGAAAGGTGACTCTAGTTTCCTTCGAATGTTTAGTGAGCCCGAAGTGACAAATGCTCAGGTGAGCCTTTTCTTTTAGGGAGTCCGAAAAGGATCAAAAGTGACTACTCTGGAGAAACTATGCAAAGGGTTTACCAAACAAATCTGTAAAACTGCATATACACCTTAGTAATCATATGAAAACTAAGGACTTTCCGTACGGCAGTCAATCTTCCCGAATGCTGTGTTCAGTGCGTTACGGCTTGTAAGGCGGTAGACACAGCTTCCTGTGGATAAAGGATGATAACCTAGTGGGGTCTCCCCATATACTCGACGGTACGTGGGAGCACGAATCCATGCTAGAACACTATTGAGTCACAAAAGGAGGAATCACCCAACCTTAATGTGAAACAACAGTGACTAGGTTTAACGACGCCAGAACACGTCTCTAGCCTAGACCTCTAGATGTATGCATTAAGTTCCAATGCGTTTTTAGATTCATTCAGTTCATTTTACGATTGATCTTTGATTAGGTTTCAGTTTCCAGGTCCTACCGTATGTAATCTCTCACAATTTCCTAAATGCAAGCTATATGCCAAAATATATCATTTCATTCGATGAATGCTAGCTACGAGAGAGTTGAGATCTTTCAATCAAACAAAATGATCATAAAACAATCAACAATGACTCTAATGCAGCTAATGGCAATAAACGAAACTTTTCTTTAAAGTCACTAATCACTAATAACAATGAAAAGCTCTAATTTCTATTAACTACTGCAACGCAAAAGAGATTGTTCATTTTCTTTTCGATGGCAAAATGCACTAAACAAATTTTGAGAGATAATAACAAAGAGTAAAAGAAACAAATTTCACTCAATGAAAACACAATCAAGTCCTTGAAACACCAAGACAATCTTTCAAACCAAGAAAAATCACAAAGACCTCAATGAGCTATGTAATCTAAGCCCAAACGAAGCCAAGCGAAATCCAAACGCAAAAGAGGTAAATTGCTCGAAGAACACAATAAAAAGTTTTGACAACCACTAGACAAGTGAAAAAAGTAGCCAAGAAGTCGACTGGACAATCAAAGAACCAAAAACTCCCACGGAAGGCTCGATGCACAAAGCCACTAGATTCCCTAGGGCTAGAATGTGAAATCGATGGAAAGAGGCAAACACTCGAAGGATGAAGGTCAAAACCAGTCAAACAAAGCTCCGACACACTCCAGTATTTGAAAAAGATGTGACAAGACAGAAATCCAAGCTCAGAAGGCTTCCAGACAAGCAAACTGGAAAAGTTCACAGGCCTGGCGCGAGTGTCAGGCTGTAACTCGCGCTTTTAAGGGATTGGCGCGAGTTGTTTTAGTGCAACATGCGCCCACTGGCGTGACTGTCAGGCAAAAAATCACACTAATCAAGTTTGCTAGCTTAAAAATAAAAACAAGCAGTCCAAGGCTTGATCAGCAGTATCCAGACAGACAAGGCAGCAAGAGACGACTAAAAATTCAACCCAGAAAGCTTATCTAAGCAAGCAAAACAAGAGAAAATCACAGGGAAAGACAAATTCCAAGTTGTTCGGTTCGTAAACCAAACCAGAGATTGACTGAAGTGGCTTTGATCTACTTCGCTAATGCAAAGCAATAGCGTTTCGAAGGCTATCTGGCCGTACTTCAGGCTCCATCCAAAGTTTACAAATCAAACAACAAATAGTATCCCCAGCGGAGTCGCCAAATTGTTGGTGAGGTAAATCCCCTCTGCAGACAGAGGCGATCCCCACTAGCCCAGAATGGGTCTAGCAACAATCAAACAATGCTAACACGCAGGTTCCTAATTACAAATTAAAGGTAAATGATGAGAGCCTACTTGGATTCCAACGCTAGTGTTGTAGAAGAGTCGACACTCCCGTTCCTTTGCTCTGGCTGGTCACGATCCTCACGATCTTCGTGAATGGACACCTGCACATGCAAAGAACGACACAAATACAAGCATAAAATCCAATAGATGCAATTATATATCGGTCAGAAAAGATATAAATCAAACATCATTACAATGAACAACAAGAGTGGAACCATAATGATAGTCATCTATTATTGATAAACAACAAAGAAGAATACAACCATAGTTCTGACGTCAAATCCTCTGGCTGGGTGATCAACTACATATGTCTTGCAAAGCTTGTCGGGATTGGGAACAAGCCTCTCTCTCTTTGATTATGAATGCAAAGAAGACTCTTACAGCAATCTCTTAGACTTCTGAAAGTATAATTCTCCCTATACTCGAACTAGCTTGTCAAAGGCAACAGAACAAGCTTTTATAGATGGAGGAGAAGGAGATAAGATCAATCACACCATCTATGGGATTGGGTTTATCCTCAAAAAGCTATTATGGATAGAGGAAAGGGAGATAAGATTAATCACGACATCCATGGGATTGGCATTATCCTTAAAAAGCTTCATGAGTCGAAAGGAAAGAACCTTCGCGCGTGCGTTTGTTAAAAAGCTTTCCCAAACTCAATTGGCGCGAGTATATCTCTGAGACAGAGTGCCAACTGGCGCGTCCTCTTTGGAGGATTTCCCCTATTGGCGCGAGTAGTACACTGTGGATCCACACTAATGGAAAAAGGGAACTTTTTAAGGATATTCTGTAGGAGATGTCTTCAGGGCATATGAAGTCCATACTTAGAGGAATATAATGCAAGTGTTTTCAAGTTATGTCACTTCTCACAGGTCCCGGAATGAGTCCTCCAAAGTGTGGGAGAGGGGTGACAGGGACGGTGACAAATGGTGACAAATTACTGTGTAACAAAGCCACATGGGAAATGATTGACCTGATGCAGGCAATGCATCCTTTCTTAGTTGATGAGTAAATAAAATGTAAATACATTTTAAATGTTGTACAAAGTTGAGTATATAAAGCTCATAATCAATAATGCTTGGTTTAAAGCATGTTTTGTTGTATATGGTTGTTGAAAACTAAGGATGGTGTTCCCCACCCCAAAGGGGATAGGACTGTGACATTCCCTGGTTAATAGTTCACTCATTGTAAATAATTGTAATTATTTGAATGACTGAGAGAGGGACACAAATTCCATTGCTTGAGGGAAAAATTGTTTTAGATATCATTCTTGGTTGGTGTAAATGGTCTTAATGGGATAAATGTGCAATAAGTTTAACCAAGAAGAAAAGGACAGGTCTAGGTGTCCTTAGCCTCTAACAACAAGTAAGAAATAACAAAGTATTCAAGATTGAAATGGGTTGCGTTGTCTAAGAAATGGATTGCGTGGAAAACTGGAAAAGGATGGATGGTATGTTGGATTAAAAGAACATTCATTCACACGCTCATTATCTCTCATGAAGGAGAACATGAATATGCATAGAGAACTAGTTCCCTCATGGAGGTTTTCTTGTAGAATGAGTGGAGGTGAGAGTGCAGAGAAGGAATCAACTAAAATTTGTTGTTCTTAAGCATTAGAGAGATTAAAATCCAGCTGAAGAATCCTCACAGAGGCTTGATGGATGAAAACATTATTGAGAGAAGTGGATTTCCTAAAGGATAAAAAAACACTGAAAGCTTGTGGAATGATGAACCCCTGGCTAGGAGAGAAGAACCCAAGTATTTGGGGAGTTGATGAACCATCAGGTGATGGCAACACTTTTGCTTACTCTCACTAAGGAATCATCTATTAAAATAACTTTTGCACTCCTACGATGGCTTCTTCACTAGTGAAACTTCCTTTACTATGGACTCTCTTCTCCTGAAAGTGAGTTGAACTCTCTGTAATGTAGTATCCTGACATGGATGCATATTATGTATAAAAGGTCTAAAAAGCCTGAGTGGAAGTTTATGTAGCTAGTACATGAAGGAAGAGTGGCCTTATGGTATCTTATTTCAATTGTTTATTTGTTGAAAATTTCCCTTGGAAATCACTCCTCCTCAAGTTTTGGGATATGGCTTGGGGGTGGCAACTACAAGTAATAGTGGTTGTAGCTCATCTATGGTTGGGTGAGAGTTTAAGTCCCACTCTTAGTGGTTAACCTATTTTCTACATGAGATAATTATTTAATCATGCTCTTGATGTTTTGAATGACATGTACATGTGAACGATAATGGATCAATGGTCCCACTGATATTAAGGAATGTGAATTCATGTGTGTTAATGAATATTTGGTTTCTGATATGCATGTTTGAAGAATGGTTGAATTCCTTAAAATGTTGTGTGAGCATAAATTGTTGTGTTACTTTCATGATATCAATTCACATGATCTGCTATATTGTCTGCTAACCAGTTTCTCTATGTATGTGAGTTGATTGATTGTAAGAGGCAAGTTTATATGTTGTGCAAGGGAGATTCTCAAGTTCTTTGTGATTCTAAAGAAAGACCCATGAATGAACATTCATTGAGTGCATATTTTGGGGCATGTTATTTTTCTAAGTTCCTTCATTAAAACTCCTGTGCATCTTTCAACAAGTTATTTGAATGTTGTGACATTTATGTAAAACTAGGAAGGAACATAGAAAAATTATAAGTGTAAAAGGATTGTAAAATAGGCCCGAGTTCGCTTGTAGGACCTACCAAGTCGGGGTCAGGAGGGTTGGTTGAAAAGGTTAAATATCATGTAAATTCGCGTCTGAACAAAGCTATGTAGGATGATAATGTGGGTGGGCTCGCTATTCGGGAGTTAGGACAGTGGGATTCATGGTGCCTAGTTGGCCCCGGAGGAAAGTTTGGGTAGGATCTCTAGGTTGGGGATCGAGTCAATCTCCAAGTCGGAGGTTGGGCCCTCTAGTTAATTTAAAGTTTTGTGGGGTTGTGGAATAGGACGACCTTCAATTATTCAGAGGAGCATGCTTATCCACATAGATTTTTCCACAATGGAGGAGTGTGCGGATCATGTGCCACAAGGGTTATTATGTGATTTCCACGTGGGAATCATTAGTGATGTGGCAATGTTGTAATTAACCTATTTTTGAATGGCCATACCTTTTGATCTGTAAGTTGGTTCGAGGTCAATTTTATATTATTGGTAAAGGTATCAAAGAGATGAACACAATGATGTTATCCATTTTAAGTTCTAAAGAAGGTGGAAGAGAGAAAAATTTTAGACCCCACTTCCATAACGGGACCATGGATATTGGGTCAACATTGTAACTACCTCCTTTTAACCCTAAATTGGGCCGAGATTTCGAGGGGGTACATTACATAGATTTAGATGAGTTTGTGAAAATTGTGTTGAGTATACATTTATTTATGGGGAACTAGAATGTTTAACCACCCTTGTTTCCTTTCCCATTTAATGTACAAACTCATCTTAGTTTCACATAGTTCCCACATATACCCACACTTGATAATGATGGATGGGATCTGTTGTAACAACTACAACAAACCCTCTCTTTTTCTTTAAGTGTCACCTCTACCTAGATAAAAATGAGGGTCCACCTAATGAAGAAAATCAGTATACTCATTATAGGCTTGATTGACCTTTCCTCAGTTGAAATCACCTTTGTGTTGCCCCTCCCACCCCTCGATACGAGTTCTAGAAATTTTTTTGAGATGTTGCTCAACCCAACGATATAGGGCTAGAAGATGCCCTCTCCAATGATACAATTCTAGGAAGATAATTGTTCTAGCGATACAATGCTCTACAAATTGTTTTCCCAACAACATGACACTCAAAAGGTTGACTTAATCCATCAAATTGGTCTTGTAAACTTGCTTCCTCCAATGCCATATCACCCTAATGATGATTATTCTAGTGACATAACATTGTGATACTCATCAACATGATGACATAACAATCAAGGGATGACTCAATTCAAACTTTTCTCTTTTAGACTTTCCTTTTCAAGCACTGTATCACCCCAATGATGACTTAGCCAGTGATACATCTCTTCAAAATGACTCAACTTGGCTTGAGGACTCCTTAATTATCCTTTTTCCAGTGCCATATCACTCCACTAATTGTTATATCAGTGATATAGTTCTCCTATATTTGTTAGTTAATCAACATAACTCACTAAAATTGACTTAGAACTTACTCTTCAAGCTTCCTTATTGTAGTTTGTGTCACTATGTTCATGATCAGGCCAATAATATATTGCTCAAATAATTCTCAGACCAGTGATACATCACTAAGATGATACTCAACCCAATGATAAAACCTATCACTTTTGCCTCTTTTACATATCACACTAAGCCTTAACCTTTATCTAATGTATTTTTGGCTTGAATATTAGTGTAATGATAATTTAAGAAGAATTATAACTTGGTTTTTCACACCTAAACTCAAGTAAACTCTTTAAAAAGGCCCCATATTTACCTCTTTTCTCATTTTTCTTAGTGATATCTACCTCTTATGAGATTGAGATTATCGATTAGGATGAGAACTTCCTCACTCCTCGTCAATTCCACCTATTAGCCAACTCAGCTCAGGTATGGTAAAATAATTCCCACTCAACTATTGATTTTTTGTTTTACTTGTTTCTTATGTGAATGACATCACCAATCTCTATCGATGGCCTATATTTTTCTCTCACACATACACTATATTGACTAGATTCACACCATTTTTCCATTAATTAAGCAACACGACACACTTTACCCAGCCCATGGGCTTCCCTATTATGTTTTCCATTGAACCCTAGCCTTTCAAACTCCCCATCCATTAAGAAAACACCATATACACCATGATTTAACCCTAGCAAGAAACTTCAGTGAATGTGGAAGAGATACACACCCATAGCTAGCCATACTCATTTCTTATTTGATTGAGCCCCAGGATTGTGTCCTAGTAGCCATGGGATTATTTTTTGGCCCTTAGATTGATATTTTATGACAATAAAACCCCTAAATTTTTCTTTCTCCCTGTCCATTAACATTCAACACTTCTCACTTCAATTCTTAGAATTATCCTCACCAAGTCATGCAGGGTTTATCCTTTACACACACTCTCTATGCCCTAGACCCAACTTCAATATTAAAATTTGGCTCCAGTCTCAGTCACCAACATAATGGCCGTTTCTCTTTAGGGCATGATCACATAAATTTCTCTCCCAGAAACCCTAGAATCAACCTCCATAATGTTGAGAAATATTTATGGAGTGATATGAAGCCATCCTAGTCAATATTGTGATTTCATGAGCTATGGTGTCATTCAAAATGCTATCCCTAGTCAATCTTACTAGCCTTGTTGTTCCTTCACCATAGAGACCTACAATCACTAGATTGGTTTAAAATCAAAAGAATGAACTAGTAAATGAATGCAACTATCCTCCAGATTAGACCTTAAAGTTCCTTGGATTTAATGTCGTGAGCTAATTTGTATAATGGGAATTATTTTTTTAAAGGGTTATGAAAGGAGGTTATGTACATGTCTTGGAAAAGGGTTTGCAAAGCCTCTGCGGTTTAGATCTCAAATGAAGAGTCACACACCAACTCATGTGGTCCTGATTTCATGGAAAATTCATGCTTTATTGACATGCATACAACATATGCATGGCCAAAAGTGTACCAATTTTTCCAGATAAAGAACCTTCCTCATGATAACTTGGACTAAAAAATATACATGGTTGTTAGAAGGTATTCACTACACAAGGTGATTGCCCATCCCCTTGTATTTCCATCTGCAAAGGAAATTGAGTCACTTGTGAAACACATTAATATTAAGGAAGCCACAATTAGGGATAGTCATGGAAACCCTATCTTATCATTCAATTCCATAGACATTAAGATGTATTACAAGGTCCCTAAGGAAGAAATGACCTTGGATGAGGACTAGCAATCAAATTTTAAGATCTTTCCATGAGAGCTATTGAAAACATGGTGGACCAATAAAGGAACCTTTAAGTCTTAGCCAAACAAGGAGTATACTATCAATTTGTTTAAGTCTCCCTTTTAGATGGTGGTTGCCATGTTATGAAGGTTGTATGGCTAGTCCAACAAAGAGACCTTCTATGAAAGATGGGTTCCATTGATGTACTTTGCAACATTTAAAGGAAGTATTTTTAATTGGGTTAACATCCTCTCTATCCCCTTGAACGAAAACATTATACAAGCCTATAATCAAAAGGAAGTCAAACAACCAAAATTATTCATGGCCTCCTACTTTTTGGATATCGTTTGTGACAAGCATGCATTTGAAAAAATGGGTTGGAAGTGGAAAATTCAAGAGGATCCAATCCACATCTATTACAAAGTCCTCTAGAAGTTTCACTACATCTAGTTATACACCAAAATACGACAGAACTTCTTGATCCCACTCTATGAAATCCCATACAATGTACATGCTCCATGCATGTCTCAAAGAGTTGAGAATGTGATTAAGATAATTGGTGATTAGTTTGTTGATCAAGATGATACATATAGGAGGATATTTGGAGCAATAAAACCTCCTCATCTAATTCCCAAAGTTGTAACTAACCAAGTGATATTGCAAGAAATAACATATCAGATATGTACATGAGTAGGTGTAGCACTCTCATGTGACAAGAAGGCTCCTTGGCCACACATGCCTTGACACCTAGGCTCCTATCAATTGAAGTAAGTGAAATAATCCAGAGTAGAATATGACACCCTAAAACTCTTCCATTTTGGAGACTTGACATTCCACACATATGATCCCAAATTTGTCCTAAAAAATCATTGCAAGGCATGAAAATACAAATGGGACTTCCAATTAAAGACATGGGTTGAGGAAGATAAACAAAAAATTCCTTAATTTTCTTAGAAGGTATTTTTAGGATAGGCTATAATTCTTATCAAATGAAAATAGAGAAAACCTAAGTCAAGAGAAAATAACTTGCTAAGAAGCAACCTGAATAACCTAGGAACTTGAGCTCAAGCAGAAGGAATAGGAAGAGATGAGGAAGGAGAAAGAATTAAAAGGAAAAGTATAGGAATAAAAGAGAAAAGCATAGGAAAAATAAGAGAAGAGACAACAATAATAAGTTTAGGCAAAAGAAAAGGAAGAAGCTCTTAAG
Source organism: Pinus tabuliformis (assembly GCA_031772625.1). Classification (NCBI taxonomy): domain Eukaryota; kingdom Viridiplantae; phylum Streptophyta; class Pinopsida; order Pinales; family Pinaceae; genus Pinus; species Pinus tabuliformis. Next base: position 1,334,733,366 of record CM062805.1, read on the forward strand.
GTCCGATAGGAAACATATGAATAGGACATTCACTAGCGAATAACTTCTATGGAAATTGACCTAGTTCAACCAGAAGCTCCTATCATCACAAGTGGTGACTTACCATTTACAAATATGGGCATCACACTAACTAGGAAAAGGAAAGTGGCTTGGACAGGTTCATATATGATCACACTCTGAACAAGATAGTGGAACACAAGGAGAAGACACTGTCACCTCTTCATCTTCCTCCAGTGCTAGTCACTAGAGAAAGGACCATTTTGCTAAACAACAAAAAAGATCCACTTTTTATGGCCTCAATAGGCACAACATTCTCTCAAGCCATTGAGAGAAATGTGAAAGACCTTGAAAAATTGAAGTAGAATGATGACTACACAATATAGCTAGAGCAATAGGTCAAGTTATTGAAGGCCGAAAATAGAAATTTGAAGCAAGAAGGCACTAACATGGAAGATTACAGGCCTTATGAATATGAAGTGCATGAATATTACAAGGCCATGGTCATATAAATCTACCCATGCTTCCATTAGATCCATAACATATCCACCAAGTTATTACCACACTGGTAATTAGCTAAATAAATAGGAACTCAACTTCAAGGAGCATGGAATGTTGTGAATTAGTTAGAGAAATGGCCTAAGGAATATCCGCAAGCTACACTAGAAGTCCCTAAGATCAATGAAGATGAATTGAAATATTCCTCCATTGATATCGATAGTGCCTTGATGATCCAATAAAAGTTGGAAGAGACATATCGAAATCTGTAACTTAGTACCAACATAATTATTCCTTAACCCAAAATTTAATCAATATGAATAGGTTTCCAACTTTTAAAGCCCATGGAGAAGCCATGCCATATGAAGAAGTAGCACTACAACAAAACAGGCAATTTGCGCCAGATTTAGCACCAGATTCTAGTGCATTTTTTTCTCAATTGGGATGAGCAACCTGGCGCTCAATCTGGCTCTATTGTACAATTTTTAAAGCGTCCTTTTTTGCACCAAATTTTGCATCTTTTTTACGCCAAATTTTCCATCATTTTCTGCATCATATTTTGCACCAAGATTTTCATTTGGTTTTACAACAGGTTTTGCTTCTAGTTTTGTGCCTTTTTTTGCATCTATTTTTGCATCATTTTTTTCTTCCTCTTTTGTGGAATTCTTTGCTTCTATTTTTGTGTCATAATTTGCATCGATTTTTACACCATCTTTGACATCTTATTTAGCACCTTTTTTTACATCCAATTTGTGCCAATTTTTGCATCTGGTCTTATGCCATCTTTTTCTTCTAATTTTGTACTTATTTTTACATCTATTTTTGTGCCAATTTTTCTGCCTTTTTTTACACCATCTTTTCCATCCAATTTTGCACCATATGTTGAATCTGATTTAGTGCCAAATTTTGCATGCATTTTTGCACCATTTTTTGCATCCACTTTTGCATTTTATTTATCTCCCTTTTTTGCATCCTATTTTGCACCATATTTTGCATCATTTGTTGCATCCAATTTAGCATCATTTTTAACACCATTTCTTGCATCCAATTTTTCATCCTTTTGAGCATCTAAATTTCCATCCTATGTTGAACCATATATTGCATCCACCTTTGCATCCCATTTTGTGTCTATTGTTACGTTCACTTTTGAGCCATTTTTTCGTCTACTTTTGCATTTGTTTTTGCACCAAGTTTTAAATGATTTGTTGCATCATTTTACATCCAATGTTGCATCTCAATTTGCATCCAAAATTGAGCCATTTTTATGCCCATTTTTGCACTATTTTTTCTTCTTTTGTGTCCAATTTTGCACCATTTTTTATGTCCAAATTTGCATCCTTTTTGGTATCTAGTTTTTCATCCTTTTTGGCTTCCAAATTTGCATTCTTTTTTCTGCCACATTTTGTGTCCACATTTGCATCTCATTTTGCACCTAGATTTTAGTTGGAATTTTCATCTAGTTATGCATCATCTTTGACATCCTTGGTTTCACCATTTTTTAGTCCCATTTTGCATCTTGTTTTGTGTCTTTTCTTACATCCTTTTTGCATCCTAATTTTACACCATTCTTTGCATCCTCATTTTGGTGTCCATTTTTGCATCCTTGTTTGCACCCAATTCGGTATCCTTTCATATGCCCTATTTTGTTCCCTTCTTTGTGTCTAGTGTTGCACCCTTTTTTAATTTTACTTTAAAAACCTTTTTGTGTCATTGTTTGCATATTGTTTTGATGGCTAGTTTAACATCCAATTCTACTCCCAATTTTTCATCCATGGTTAAATCCACTTTTGGCTTCTTGTTTAGAGTTTTACTTTTATTTCCATTTATGACCACCTCTATGGGTTCATTTTACTAAGTTCATTTACATAGTGAAATATATTAAATTTTCTAAATATCATTTTGCTGTAGGATTTAATGCATGGTTAGATGAAAACAAAACCCTCTCAGTTTATCTCAGAAACCTAGGACAAAACAATTAAGAGAAAGGTTGTTCTAAGGCTTAGGATTCTTAGTAGATCAAGATGTAGAGTATAGATTAAGAAAAAGAGAATGAATTCTTGTGAGTCCTCACATGCAGGTCTTCTTGGAGTTTTTCGTATAGCCAAGAAGCGCTCCTAGCTAGCTCCAAAGCTTGGTCCTACACGTAAGAGAGAGAATAAAGCAACCTTCACAACATAATATCTTAATAATCAAAACTATAAAAAACATATAAATATTATTGAATAAATAAATATAAACCAAAAACCCATGCATACATTAGTTAAATAGAAGAAGTAAAGAATGAATAGAAACATATGGAAGGAAGAACAACTGATCTATATGAATAAAGGAGTTGGAGGAAAGTTACAACAATCAGATATAGTTGCAACATCACCTCCCCCAACTCATAGCTCCAAATCTCTCCCTCTCAAGACAGATCTCAAGAGCGTGACAATACAAAATTCCCATCATTTTTTCAATGGCCAAGCCTCTAATATATAGGAAAGTGGAGGCTATGAAGATTTCCAAAATTCCTCATTAGTTCAATTTGGGAAAAATATTTTGGGTGAATAATGTTTCCTCATATAAAGAGGAATTTTCCACTTTTTAGATGCTTTTGTGCTTAGGAAAAAGCTTCCCCATGCTTTATGGCTCTTTCCCACTTTTGTATGCTTTTATTTTTTAGGAAAAAGCTAAAGATGAGGATAAAGAGATTACATTCCACCATATGTTTCCGAAAGTGACCAAGAATGTCAAATTCAAATTCTAGTTTGCTTATGTTTTAGTTTTTTTTTAAATATATATTTAGTTTTAGTATTTTTTTTTTTCTAGAAAAATATATTTAGTTTTTGGTATATTTTTCTATAAGAAAAATTATAATTTGTTTTTATAAAAATGGATTTTAAACATTCCATTCATGCTAAATTTGTGATTTTATGATAGGAGTTTAAATTATATATAGTAAAGTAACTTAATGTCATGTGTCGTGTTGCTGAGATGGGTGTTATACATCTCTTTCTTGCTAAGTTATAGAATGTGCTTGGGTTTTCTTAATGCAATAAAACTAATTATGTTCTTCATGATATCTTGAAATGTTCATCTTGAACCAGGCTAATAAAACAATAAAGTTAAAATAGGTTTTCCATTGTCCTTTATAGATCTTTGTCCCCATTAATCTTGGTCTTAATAGATTAATTGTCTTGTGGTGGCCTTGAGTGGTCACTTCCATTAGTTGCATGCTTTGTAGTTTTCAGTTAGTGACATTTTTTAGGCTTGATAATATGTTATTTAATTTATCAAAATGTGTTATTGTCCATATTATTGTTAAATATTAATATTAAATATGCTGATTTTTAAGCATGTTTTAGCAAAACTTTCCCAAAATGTTTATAGATTGTATTTTATAATGCAATGATTCTTTGCTTGATGAAATTGTTTGGATATTTTTTTTAATGATTCATTGATTGATGAAATTGTTATGGATATTTTTTTTAGTATATTAAATTGTATGTGATAAAGTCAAAAATCACCTCTTTTTTAGATTTTCATTGATCAATTTCCCTTAAGGCCATCAAGTTCACCATTTGGTCCCAGGTTAAGGAAATATAGGAGTCATGAAGTGGAATTGTCCAAGCACTTAAATCTTGAGACATGTTTCTTTTTAGTCACTTTATACTTTCTTTCTATGTAAATTTTTGATGAAAATAGTCTTGGAACATGAGGGGCGTCAATAGTAAGCGAAAACAAACTCCTAAAAGAAAAATGGTATGCAAAGCACCCATAAATAATGTTGATATAAGAAGCAAAAATATTAAGTGAGGTTCAACCTCATATAATTAGAAAATGGGGGAGGAATTTCCAAGTAGTAGTGATTGATGCTTAGAGATACTTGGGTGGAATGGTTATTATTTGAAATGATTAATACATCAAGGTTACCAATATGTTTACCTCTTTTCGCATTATGACAATACAATTTTAGTTAATTGACATTGAGGACTACTACCATGTATCCAATGTCTATGACTCCAATATCGCAAATGGAAAACCTCTATTTCTCAATTCTATTTCTAGCACAAGTAATTTATACTCCCCATCTCCATGGATTGTTGGGAGTGACTTCAATATTATAAGTGTCTCGAGGAAAAGAAAGAATGAATCGAAATGTTTAACAAGACATTTTGTAAGCTATACCATTAAAGCCACAAAGTAGTCTCCATTAAAGTTGTCAAGAAATGAGTCTCCAACCCACACATGTGGATCAATGAGATGTAATACATGTGTGTGTGGTTACGAACTCAATACACCTCTATAATAACTCCACAAACTTATGCATTTCACTCTGTCACATAAATTGACAATAGTGTGACATAAGTAAACCAAGAGTAGACATGAAAGCCTTAGGAAACAAACATTCCTTAGATCCTCAATTAGGTGCTTAAATGATGAAGTGAAAATGCAAGGAGAAAAGAAGAATTCATGATTTAACCATCACATACATGTGATCAAGTGTGACTAGGAGTGAATATATTCATATATTTTCCAAAGAGGGAGTGAATACATGAGTTACCATTTATTGGCCCTTATTTTTCTTTCTTTTTCATTTTCTTATATATAGGACTTAGGGAATAAGGTTTTCATAAGTTTGGCACAACTCATAGATATAAGATTTACATGAATTTTCACTTCAACCTTAGAGTTTAGACATAGATAAATCAATATAGTGTATGTTTAATGATTTTGGCTTTCACTTTTTTATTGTATTTCATCACAAATACAAAAGGGGAAATATTTTGCCACAAATCTATGAATGCTTAATCATAAAGTCGTCATGTGATGAAAACAAATTAATGATGTTATTCTCTACGAAAATGATGGGTATTCTTGAGAAAATCTTATGCTTGTGGATGTTTCCTCCCTGGTTGAGAGGGAGTGAGGGTAGACACCATGTTATCCATGTGTCATGTACTATGGCTAGGATTAACAATCGTAAGCCCAGTAAAGGCACTAGTAGGGATAATGGTGGATTGGATAAACATCTGGGACCAATATTCTTTGAGAATTTGGACATTGACTAGGACTAATCGCCATAAGTCAAGTACATTAATCCAAGATAAGAATAGTCATGAGGATTGACATTTTCTGGTGTCAAATATTATGATAGTGGATTAGGAAATGATCATGTGAGGACATACCTGGTAAACATCTTGGTGGGGTAGGTGCCTTGAAAGGCAGTGGTGTCCAAATTTATGCCTCCCAACATTGTGCTCTAATCTAATGGAGAGATAAACTTGTTAGTCAAGGCCTTACTATTTTGAAAATTTTGGCTATGATGATGTAAATAATCATTGATGCTTATCAATCTAGATCCCTTCTTATATGAATATTTCAACTTGAGAGTACTTTTTTGTCTCATTATGAGTACCTCGCTAGTTTAGAGGGAGGGTGATCATCTTCATTATTTCCATCATCACCACCATCAATGTGATCATTATTGTCATCATTTCATTATCATCATAATCACCATTCATGTCTTCTTCATGATCATCATCATCATCATGATTTTGTATATTGTCGTCAATTGTTCATAATTATAGGTATCATAAGAAATATCACCAACCTTAGGACACATGATATATGAAAGAAAAATAACCACTTTATTTTTTAGAAATGATTGATGATCATCAACATCACTACCATTATCATCGTCATTATAATTGTCATCATCCCCATCATCATAACTAATATAAGTTTTATCATAATTTTTGTCATCTTCATCATGAACATCATAATCATCATTCATGCCATTATTGTTCTTGATTATGACCAAGATGAAAATAATGATAATGATGATCAGATGATGATGACTTGGAAGATGATGCCAAAGATAATTATTATGATTTTTACCATGATAACATTTAAAAGTTGGGAGGAATGGCCAAGGTCATTAGCATCATCATCATTGTCATTGTAACTCCCATCGTCTTTATCATCATTGTCATTATCATAACAATCGCAATTCATGTCATCGTCATCATCTTCATTATCATCATCGTTATAATTATTGACATTGTCATCAATTGTTCATAATTTTCAATGTCATAAGAAATATAATCAATGCAAAAGATATGATGTGTGTTGGAAAATGGATGCAAAAGTAAACAAAAAAATGGGGGTAAAAATAGACGTAAATTTGGATGAAGAGTGGACACAACATAAGTAGATGCAGAACAAGACAGAAAAATTGAACAAAAGTGGATGAAAAAGTAGATGCAATAGTTCATACAAACTTGAACACAAAATAGGACTCAAACATGGATGAAAAAGTGGAAGAAAACATGGGCACAATAGTAGGCATAAAACTTAGCATGAATTGTGGTGAAACAAATGTGGATACTCCAATGAATGTAAAAAAAAAGGGACACAAACTTGAATGCAAAAAGGAGGAAAACTTGGATGAAAAAAGGGATGTAAACATGGGCCAAACATGGGTGCAATATTGAACATAAAATTAGTTGCAAAACTAGACAAATCAAAAGTGGATGTAAAAGTAAATTCGAAATGGGATGCAAAAAACATAAACAATATTTGATGCAAACTTGGTCACAAAAGAGGATGCAAATATGGATGCAATAGTGGAAGAAAATGTGGGTTGCAATGATAGGCATAAGATATGGCACAAATAATAGCACAAAAAAGGTGGATGTAATAATAGACACAAAAAATATGCAAACTTAGATGCAAGACAAGATGTTATAAGGGATGTAAAAGTGGATGGAAACACGGGTGCAACATGAGAAACAAAATTGGATGCAAAATATGGATGAAATGGAAGTACATGCAAAAGAAGATACAAAATGAGATGCAAAACCCAACACAAAAGTGGATGCAAAAATAGATGAAATATTTTATGCAAAAGAGGATGTGAAGATGGATGCAAAATTGGAAGCAAATGTGGGTACAACAGTATGTGCAAAACATGGAACAAATTTTGTCACAACAAAAGTAGATGTAATGATAGATGCAAAAAAAGAAGCAAATGAAGATGAAAAATAGGATGCAAAAAGGGATGTAAAAGTGGGTGTAAACATGGGTGCAACAATGGATGTAAAATAGCTTTTGCAACTTATTTGAAAGAGCAATTTTGTCCCAACAATTAGACTTGTAGCATAAAGAACATGGTTAATACATATGACTCGACCAAAAACTAGTTACTACCAAAATTCAACCAAAAAAAATATTACTGCATAAAAATAGAATTAAAAACAAAAAAAATAAAAACAAAAATTTCCCAAATTAAAAATAAATAAATGATAAACTTTTTTTTACCAAAATTTAGTGATTTTTTTAGTGCTAATACTAACATCACCATTACAACAAGATATTTTTTTAGTGCTAATACTGCCATTACAACAAGATATAAGAGGGATATAATGCAAAAAGTTTAATAATAATATGTATGTAGAAGATGGTCTTCAGACTGGTGAATTCATGATAATCAATGGGACTACAGTCAAAATAATTGGATGTTATTTACTTTTTTACATAGATTGTCAAAATAATTGCATAAATCGATTTTTTTTAACCAAAATTTAACAAAAACTTTGCTAGTGCTAACATTAGAACCACCATTACAACAAGATATCTTTCTAGTGTTGACAACACCATTATAGTAAGATACCTCAAGAGAGACATAAAATTTAAAAAGTATGATAGTAATATGTATCCAGAAGATGGTAGTGAAACTATTAATTGTTCATTCTCATTATCATAATCATTGTCATCATCATCACCATCATCCTTGTCATCGTTATTGCCATCATTACATTATCATCATAATCACCATTCATGCCATCATCATCAGCTCCATCATCATCATCATTATGGACATTGTTTGCAATTGTTTATAATTATAGACGTTGTAAGAAATATCATCAACCCAAAAAATGTGATCAGTGCTAGAAAAGGGTTGTTTAGGACACATTGATATACGTAAGAGAAATAACAACTCTATTTTTGAGAGATGATCGATGATCATCATCATCACCACCATTATCATCGTCATTGTCATTTTTATCATCCCCATCATCATCATTAATGTAATTTCTATCAACATTGTTGTAATCATCATCATCATTCATGCCATTATTGTTTTTGATGATGACCTAGATGAAAATGATGATGATGACACCAAAGATAATGCTTATGCTTATGACAATGACAACATCTAAAATTGGGAAGATTCGCCAAGGTCGTTAGCGTCGTCATCATCATAATCATTGCCATCATCATCATTAATGTCATTGTAACCACTATCGTCTTTATCATCATAATCACAATTCATGTCATCGCCATCATCTTCATTTTCATCATTGTCAATATTATTGACATTGTCATCAATTGTTCATAATTGTCAATGCCATAAGGAATATCATCAATGCAGAAAATATGATGAGTGTTAGAAAAGGGATGCAAAAGCGAACATAGAAATGGGGGCAACAATAGAAGTAAAATTGGATGAAAAGTGGATACAACATAAGTAGATGCACAACAACATGAAAAACCTAACACAAAAGTGGATGCAAAAGTAGATGCAGTTGTCAATGCAAACTTGGATGCAAACATGAAGGCAAAAGTGGAAGCAAACATGGGTCCAATGGTAGGTGTAAAACTTGGCACAAACTGTGGTGAAACAAATGTGGATGCAACAACGGACACAAAAGTAGATGCAAAAATGGATGAAACAAAAGTGGATACAATAGGGGATGCAAAAACATACACAATATCTGATGCAAACTTGAACACAAAAGAGGATGCAAATGTGGATGCAAACGTGGAAGCAAATGTGGTTGCAATGGTAGGCGCAAGATATGGTGCAACAAAAGTGGATGTAACAATAGACAAAAAATATGCAAAATAAGATGAAAAAATGGATGTAAAAGTGGAAGCAAACATTGATGCAACAGACAAAACAAAATTGGATGAAAAAAATGGATACAATGGAAGTAGATGCAAAAGTAGATACAAAACGAGATGCAAAACCCAATGCATAAACTTGACACAAAAGTGGATGCAAAAGTAGATGCAATATTTGATGCAAAAGAGGATGTGAACATGGATGCAAAATTGGAAGCAAACGTGGATACAATAGTGAGTGCAAAACATGGTGCAAATTATGGCATAAAAAAAGTGGATGTAATGATAGATGAAAAAAAAGAATCAAAGTATGATGCAAATGAAGATGTAAAAAGGGATGCAAAAAGTGAAATTTAAAATGGGTGTAACAGTGGATGCAAAATTGTATGCAAAAGTGGATGCAATAGAAGTCGATGCAAAAGTAGATGCAAAACGAGACACAAAACCCGATGCAAATCCTGGTCCAAAATTGGATACAAAAAGGGATGCAAAAATAGATGTAGTAGTTGATGAAAACCTAGATGCAAATGAGGATGCAAACGTGGATGCAAAATTATAATCAAAAGTGGGTGCAAAAGGAGGTGCCAAACTAGGCGCCAATTATGGCACAAAAATATTAGATGCAATAGTGGGTACAATAATAGATGCAAAAGAGGATGTAAATATGGATGCCAAACAAGATGGAAAAGTGGATGCAACAAAAGTAGATGCAAAATTATATGCAAAACTAGACACAAAACTCGATGTAAAACGTGGCGCAAAAGTGATGCACAAATGGATGAAAAAATGGATGCAAAAAATGATTTAAAAAAGGATGCAAAAAGGATGCAAAAGTCGATGCAAAAGTTGATGCAAGTGTAGGTGCAAAAAGTGGATGCAAATGAGGATGCAAAAGTATGTCAAACAAAAATAGATGCCAAAATTGATGCAAAACCTGGAACAAAACCTGGTGCAAAGGATGACACAAAACTTGGCATAAAATTTGGTGCAAAACGTGGTGCAAAACCTATTGCAATACCTGGTGCTAAACTTGGTGTAAGATTTGGTGCAAAACTTGATGCAAATTTTGTGTCAAGTTTTGCACCATATTTGATAAATGGATGCAAATAGCACCAAAAATGGGCTCTAGATGCAAAAAAAGAAGTAAAAAGGGACGCTAATCGCTGGTTTTGTTGTAGTGTAGATAGGGAGATGGAAGATATGTTGATTGCTATAGAATTATCTTTTAGTGTTTGCACCAAGAAACTCACAAAAGAAAATATCAAACAACACATTGTGGATCCATCAAAACAACAATTCTTTTTGAATTCCTTCATGGTCTCATTGGAGAAGGATATACAATATCTCTCCCAGAGAACATCAAAACACTATGTCATCATGGGTTGTTACCTAATATGATTAAGATGATTTTCTCGTACTATGAGATATGGGTAACCTATCTTCATGAAGTCTTGGGGGTCCCTATGGAAGATCCAATCACATTGTAGCAATTGTAATTTTTAGTTTCTAGGAGTTTACAAATGATTTCTCTTAATTTATATGAAAATAATGATAATTTGAAGATATTATAACTACCCCATCGGAGCCCAATAATACCAAAATGTGGTTACTAATGTAGGCTTATAAATGATGTAAAACTCCTAGTGATAGGGACTTTTTTGGATATTTCAACTTTTTTACTTTTAAACATTTGGTTCTCTAGTAAATTTCTAAAGATTTTAAAAGATAGGATCTAGGAAGCTGGTGGATTCCATATTATTGAAAAATAATATTGAGAATCCTGAGAAGGCCATTGCCAAAATTGTGACATAGTATACATTTTGATTTTGCTTGAAACTAATCTCAAGTAGTTTAATTTAAATGTGCATTTTGTGAGATTTAATACTATTTTGTGAACTAAATACTTCTTTGTCACATTGTTACTAATTCTTTAATGTTGTTTTCTTCAATGAGTATTTGTTAGAACATAAACAATCTATTCTTTATTTTACCTAACAGTTAAACATTCCAGTGCCATGAAATTAGCTAACTATTTGCTTGATTCAACTATTTTCGCGTTTAGTATCTCGTCTCTTCGTGTTCATCTATATTTTAACATTTTTCTAGTTTACAATAGTTTATTTCCACAGTTAGATGTAGTTTAGTTTTCATACTCTCTGTTGGGATAATCACTCAATATCTCACAACATTATAAAAATAAAACATGGTTACCATGCCATACTACAGTTGGGTCTTATACCAAAGGGTGTGTGGTCTAATTGAGACCTCATACTGGAGAGAAACCTCATGAATATTGTTGGGTCATTTATCCCTGTCAATAGTTAATTTTCCACCAAAAGGAGGGCCTAAAATGCATGGTTGGTAAGAATCCCCCTTCATACCATGCAAACATTCCTAGCGAAGATAACCCCTCCCAATATCCACATACCCTTCCCATCTATACCAAGAATATTGAAAGGGAAAGAAGTTACAAATATGTTCCCTTTGAACCTGATAATGTTAAACCCTCTAATGAATCTTTGTATTTTGTCTTTTCCACTGAAGTGAACACCCTCATGCATTATTGTTGATTTTAAACTAGGGAATCACTTAGAAAAAAATTATTTTTTTCACATCATCAAATCACCATTAGCATTATCTATTTACTTATTTGAACAATTATAAGAAAATCATTCATAGGCATAAAGAAGCAGTAAAAAAGATTACAATGAAAACATTAAGAAACCATGAGACACAAGACACAGAAATTGGTCACGTAGCCAAGGCAAAACCCACAAGGGGAAACCCATAAATATTTGCTTATGTGAGAGACAAAGTTCTAGATTCATTACTACATTAGAAATAACCACAATAGAAAATAATAGCCAAACCAGTAACCAAGATTGTGATCAAGTGCCATGCAAAAAGTCATTTTCCTGAAATTTCGACCCTCCCTAGAATTTTGGCCTCCTCCTTAAATTTCAACCCTCCTGTAATTTCGTTGGATTAGAGATGCATGAGACAAAATTGATCTGTCCAAATACGAGAAATAATATCATTTAAATATCCTTCAAATGGGGGTCAAATGGGTGCCTCTAAGGGGCCCAATCGATCTAATTATGAGGCCGACTTGAAATAAATTTGGAGGCAAATTTAAAAATTAAAATTTTCATTTCTTTTTCAAGATGAAAATACTGACCATGGCTACCATATTTTCCAACACTCCCTCTTAGCCAAGGATATACTTTTCATTCCCTCTCTCAATATCATTCTTCCTGAACAATCATAGGTCTTAAGGCCCACAACCTAAGGAAAATATCATAAATACAAATCTCTCTCTGTTTCAGGATCGATCTCCCCGACCAATTATAGGTCTCACAACCCACAACCTATGGGAGAGATCATCAATCTCCCTGACCAATTATAGGTCTCACAACCCACAATCCTCATCGTGGGAGCATGAGGGTGGAGGTGGTTTAATCTCCGAGAAGCCTTAGTTGTTTTTTTCTTGAGTCCCACATTCATGCTTGGAATATGGAACAGGGGTGATTGGTTGAAAGAAATATTTGGTTCAACTCAATCTATGGTCGGGTGGTACGTGGAAGTTCATGACTTGGTTTGCTTTTGCATATGTTAATAACATATCTTTTCCTCTTGTATTTCATGAGTACTAGTACTTGTTATTATGTGGATTTGATTGTTGTTCTATCATGGTTATTATTTTGGTTATATGCTGGTTATAAGAATGGTTTCATAACAGGTTCTAGTTATGGCTCTTGAAATGTTTTGATTATTTGATGAATGGTTATTGAATGCACAAGCTAACAAGTGTTATTGCAACTATTATGAGAGGGAATTATACCTTCTTGATTATTCTAAGATAAGTATTAGACCCCTATGTTCAAATATGCATTCATGACCTATAAATTACGTGTTTTCATTATGTTTGACGAAACGAATGTCATGGTTAAGCTTAGATAGGTCAAGTATTTGATCAAGTTTTGTATGAATGGTTTTGTCCTGATGTTATTTATGATTCTGGAGAGTCTCATCGAGTTCTGGGTAGTGGTTCGGAGGCTGACTTGGAATTTAAGCTCATAATCCAGGACCACACCCTCTGAACTAAAGATTTTAGGTCACAATGGTTACCTCATAGGCTTATGCATGCGATTGAAGGCCCTCAACCATATGGAAGCCTTGTCATGCATGCGGTTGGGAGCCCAGGTCACTGAAAAGGTAGTTTAGCTTAGGGTTTGGTCAGCTGGGGTGGTCCCTTGGCACTTGATGTTTTGTAAGCCCCATAGGATGTCAATTTATGGTGAGTAAAGTTCCAGTTTGTCGACTCCACTTCCTTAACTATACTTAGGAGGTTGAGTCATGTCATAGTAGCCCTCAGCTCATGTTCACCCCGACAGGCCAGTAAAAGTGGACAAATGTGGGAGGTGTGGTTACAATGTCCATTTAAACACATCACAATACTGTTTGAATAAGTGAATAAACACTTGTCATTCTTATGGAGAACAACATGTACCGAGGTTTACATACTTCAGATCTTCTTGAGTTCCTACATTAACTTGTTCAGATGATATTTTCGATCCCTGTGTCTTTGTAATGATTGGTCCCCTAAATCGATTCTGTAGGTCATACAATTTCTACAAGGACACCACACCTTTAGGCATAATGTTTCCTTTCATTTCATTAGATGTCTCTTGCAAAGCCTTATTGTGCTCATCCTCTTCTATGGCAACATCTTTGAATACATTTGCATTAGCCATAAAATGCAGTTTCTGTTGGTCGTCACTAAAAACATGGAAATTAGTGACATTGTCAAGCCCATATGGTTTATATATAATTTCAATATAAAAACCATCTCTCAATGTGACATCCTAGCAACTTTATTTGCTAATGCATCTTCTTCGACATTTCTAAGCCTAGGAACAAAAATGATATTAAGAGATTTAAAATGATTAATTAAATGCCATACATCCTGCTGGTAGTTTTTAAGATCTTTTCCGATGAATCCTTTTTTTTAGCCTTGGTTGAATAAGGCTGAGACTTCCTTATAGTCTCCTTAAACACTTTTGATTCATTGTCATCGGTAATAACTCCAATAACATGCAAGTATTTCTCTATAACGATTGCTTCTGCAAAGTTTAGTGCCAATGTTTCCTTTGCAACTCTCTTAATGAATGAGGAAATGTTGGTGGGAAATGTGACTGTGTAATAATCAATAGTAATTGAATCATGCGGTTGCATGCCTAGGGGAAGCTTGTTCAATATGCGATTAAATTTTTGATTAAAACATTTCAATTTCTCCTTTTCCCCCATCTTACTATTTACGAACTCTTTCAATAACATGACGGGAGTCTTGTCATTAGTGAATTTCTCCAAAAATAACTTCTTAAACTCCCTCCAACAGTGGAACGAATTGACAAGCATATTATGGTACCATGCTGCTACTATACCTTCTAGTGTAAAAGCCTAGAAGTAACATCATCATACTGTACCTATAACATGTAGATGCATGTAGAAATTGTCAATGTGATCTTCTGCCTTTGTCTTCTTATCTGGATCAAAATTTGATAACAAATTTTTTGGAGGTCTGGGAATTTTATGAATATTATTGAGAACAGCAAGGAGCCCTTGGACCATCCAATCTAGGTCCTAGTCATCAATGCCTTTGTCTTTAGATTCGTCCTCCTTTTTGGAGTCTAACAAGCCTTCTCTTTGACTACCTAAACCATCGCTAAACTCAAAAACTTTATCAAAATAACAATGTCTTCCTCATACCTTCGTTAACGGGTGAAAATGGCTCTTGCCAAGCTATGTAATCAGAGGATTCCACTAACTCTTCAAGGGTGGAAAAAACCAAATCTTCCACAATTGAAACTAATAATCCTGTACGAGTTGTTTCTTTCTTCTTCGGATGATGCAAGATATTTTGAGCAATAGGAAGTAAATTGATAGATTTTGCAAAACGACGGGTTATAGGTCAAAGCGCTCAGATTTTTTCATAGGTAACCTCATATGAAAACTCCAGACTAGGATGAGAAGACCCTCCTACTTCAAGAATATGAGTTGGAATGGTGCTCAGAATATTTCTACCTTGTCCATAAGATGAATGGTTATGGTGTGTGGAGTTTTCATCCATACAAAACAATTCACCCTCCTTCTAGTGCCAAAATGTTGACGATGCTTGATATCGCTAACACACAAGGGATCTCCCCGATATGAGGTCCCACTTAGACCTCATAAAGTTTGGTGTAGGAGTCCCATCTGAAATATGAATCGACTACCATTTACTTAAATATATGCTTGGATTTAGTTGTTAGCATGAGAGAGAATCATGTATGTGCGTTTGAATGAGCAAGAGAGTGTGCCTTGTGAATGTTTGATTTCAAATGTATCAAGGTTATTTCACTGCAGAGGGGAAAGAAAGTGAGCCTCTAAGAGAGAAGTAATAGTAATACCCTAATGGAGACACACACACATGAGAAAGGCTCATCTAACATCAAGTAAAATAGTTCACATAGATGTGACTATCGTTTTAAACATTACAACACATTAGCAATAAGTTAAGCACCAAAGTCACTGAAATAGTTCAATTACATCAATACATGTGAAAGAAAACATGAATCATAAACATTCAAAGAATAGTCTTAGAAGTATTCACAATCCATGTGTAAAATGTGCTGGCTAGAAGGCTTCAAGTATTAAGCAAAAGTTCCAAGATAAATAAATACAATGAACATCACTAGCTCTAATAGCGGAGCATTAAAGTGACTACTTTCAGCCCAAAAATACCAAGTCTATCTCTCTAATGCCTTGTGGGAGAAGCCAATGTTAAAAGTCCTTTCCATGAGAAATAAGGATCCTTTTATAACTTGAGGCATGGCCTTTCACATCCCCATGACTCTTGACTTTCCAACTCCTGATGACCTTTGGACTTCTACAACCGTTGGAGTTCCAAATGACTTTTGGAATTGCATACGTTTCTTGGTATCACATGTATTTTGGACTTCCATGACTCTTTTGTCCATACATGAATCTTGGACTTACACTTATTTGTCTTTACATTGATTACATCAATACATCATAACCTCCATATCATCATGTGGTGAAGATGTGACATGTCACTATCCCTGATGACTGGGGCTAATAGTGACTGTTGACATGGATTTTCTTCAATAGTGACATGGTTGCCACTTGTGTCTTCATTTTCATGCAACCTCTGATCATTGATGCATTCACCCTCCAAAGGGTATTTGATCTAATCGAGTCTTTAGAGTGCTTTGATAATCAATATTTCAACATGTTCTTTGTTATTTGATGCTTCCTTTGTTTGCCTTATTTTCCTGGTCTTCCTCATGCGTGCTTGCTGGAATACCTGTATCTATAATCACTCATGGCAAGTAAACATCAACCAGAAAATATCATATTCTAACATGTTTTATGTAGAGATTTTATGTTCATGTCTTATTAGCACGTTTGAAAGGAACAAGGAGAGATTATAGGTGAAAGTGCACACTTCAAAAGGCTAAAGGTCTGAAGGGAGGAGGCTTCAGGGATTTCGCATGCACTCATGCAATCAAGAGAAAGGGGTAATCAAGATAGGGTGCATGGCTCGAGTTTGAAGGATGAAGGAGAAGGATTCAGGCTTCCCAAGTGCACTGTGCACTCTAGGGGGAGAGGGAGTGTGTAGGGTGCACTCTTGGAGGCTGAAGTAGGGGGTTCAAGTCTTTGGGGTATGCTCATGCGCTCAAGAGGCCCAGGAGGGCATATAGTGCAAGTCTGAAAGCCAAAGGAGGAAGATTCGTGCCTTTGAAGTGCACTCATGCACTCAAAGGGTCAAGAGGGAGCATGAAGCATTATGGAAGGATGAAAGGTGGATCATAAGGTCTTGAAGGTGTGCCCATGCACTCAAGGAGGGAGCATTCCTTCAGATTGAAGGAGTGCACTCAAAGGAAGACTTAGTCTCTCAAGGGTGCAATTTAGAACAAGGAAGGGGAAAAGGATTAGGGAGTGCGCTTTGCATTCTAGGAGGGTGCACGACACACTTTTGAACAATGAAGGATTCCTGATCAAGGCTTCAGAGTGCACTCATTCACTCTTTTCCTTAATGGGTTCACTTTGAAACCAAAATTTGTCTAATTTTGGAAGATAGGAAAATGGGTGAACACGATGAGTTTAGACATAAATTCAAGTGTTACACATACCAAATCATCAAGAAAACTTAGAAAATATTGAATAATGATAAGTAAACATCAAATGCCACTTTACAAAAATTCCCCAAGCACAACGGGTGAAGTGTGTGCAACTACGATAAAAAAGTGTCGTTTTACAACAACAAAGATGTTATGACCATGAAATACACCAAAGATGTTCTAATCAATGTGACAACACTTGAGAACACTCAAGAACACTTGAAACATATAGGATGACATGAAAGAATACTTGAAGACCAAGGTGACACTTGATAAGATGATAAAGTAAGCTCCAAAATTTGAATGTCGAGGAATTTTGGAGGGTGTTGTAGCAGAGACAATAGGTACTTATCTTATTGAAGGTGTATTGCATTTGGTTTTATGATCGTAGTTGGCTTGTGAACTATTTTGTAGACTAACTTGTGATGCTCTTATGTTCTTGGGTGTCTATTTTAGAATGGTACTATTATTTTTCTTCTTAAGGCTCACTCTCTTTCTCCCTGCAATGAAAGTACATTGTATACATCACAACTGTATGCTTCACAGTGTCAACTTACTTTCTTGTTTCAAAGAATGTTTGTATAACCTCTTATGTTAATAATGACAACCAAGGCAAATCCCTAAGGATAATGGAAACCATTTTAATTTCCGGTTGGGGCTCCTACTCCAAAATATGTGAGTTCTCATTGGGACTTCACATTGGGGAGACCGCCTTGGTTGAAAAATTTATAGTACCGTTAACACATTCTTGAGGGTCAATCCACCATATGCCATTTGGCCCCTTTTTTTTCCTTACCTGTCGTCTATTAGATATTTCATTTTTAGGTTTACAATAGAAAATATGTATCTATGTGTTACCTCCAAGACAATTATTTTCCCCACTAACTTAAGGTTCCCACCCCCCTTCACACACACATATATACACACACTTTACAATACTTATGCAATTTGGACAATATTTACACTTTACAAAGTGACAAAGGAGGCATATATATTTATCATAGAAAGTATCTACAAAAATAACCAAAAAGAAATATATGCATATTTACCATTTTTGAACTGTAGACAATCTTTAGAAAACTAACCAAGAAGGTATTTACAATGGCCATGCAAAGTAACCAAGACAACGTTTACCATATCTACATGAGTACACAATGATCAGGAAAATTAACACTTTTATAGAATGACCTAGCTCATTACAGTTATCCCCTTGGCCCTGTGATCTTTCAGTGTTTCCAACATTCACACATTGTCGTTGGTTCCCACCTTCCAAATTATATCCCTCAGGATTTTCTTCTTCTGAACTAGCTCAAATCTGTGGGCTTGTCATCTCTTGTCTTCCAAAAACGTCTGCAAAGTCATTTAAAGTCACATTAGCCAACTCTTTGACTGAACTTACTAAGAATCCTTTAAGTTTTTTGGGATATTTTTTCACTTGTATGTGGGTTATATTAGCCACACTAGGAATAATTCCAAGAGTCTTAGCAACTGATGAGTAATGGGGTGTAGACCTCTCAGCTGATCAAAGGTGATTTTGTAGGTAACTTTTGGAATGTCAAGCATGTCTTGGAGGGGAGGTGGTTGTGTATTATTAAGAGGAGTATCATTGAAAGGTGGTCCTTGAGGAGGGTGTTGAGGAGGGGGTTGATTACTTTCTTGTTGAGAAGCCTCGGGATAAGGACAAGAATTTCTACTAGCCATAAAAAAGAGGGGTCCTCATTTTAGTGCCAAAATCTGTTGATGGGATGGAATGTTCCGCCAACAACAAGGAGATCTCCCTAGTGTGTAATCCCAACTAGACTCTACACCATTTGGTTTAGGACTCCCATCCGGTATATTAGCATGAAAACCATCATGTTTCTTATTAGTTCACTTGGATGAAACAAACAACAATCGTTAGAGAACAAAATAAAACCTTTAATAAATGCAAATGAGTAACTTATGGAAATAAAGCATGTGGAATGCTATGCATATAACAATGAGTAAGTAGTAGTGACATGAATCCTAAGAGAAGTAATGTTAGAAAAACCTCAAATAATATCGATGTATTCAATATAAATTAGTTCATTGATCATAAATAAGTTCATAATCAACATCCTAATGAAAGCATGTAAAGGCACACAATATGATACATAATATATACTCAAATAAATGAAACAGTTCACCAACATAAGCATAAAATATGCTTGACACATACCATCTGATCACCACAAGAGAAATACGACAATTATTGATAACACATGAAAATATTGCACACATAGGCATCAAGAGCTGAAATAATCATAACATCATCACATGAAAAGTCCATGAGATACATAAGTGGAAGTGAAAAACCACCACTTGCATTCACCAAAAGGTCCACTAGCTCTCAAACAATGTACACCAATTTAGTCCAAAATTAAATATCCTTTACATCGAGCCATGAGGATATATTTATAGAAAATGGGGTGACCTTTCATCTACCCCTATGACTCTTGAGTTACCCCATGACCTTTCATATTCCCACATGACTCTCTACTCTAATCTCTATTCTACTATTAACATATTACATGAAAGAAATAAAATATTGTCAATCTACTAATCTAGTAATAGATATGTCTATGACATACAAATGTAATTCCTGTACTAGATATGTATGCCAAACCTTATATTCCTTTGCAATACCAATGACCTTATGTTGTAATTCGTACCCATTCATATGAATAAATTCTATGGCATCTAGAAATAAAGTGGAATTCTTTTCCTTCACTTGATTCGATAGGGTCACGAGCTTCATGTATATCCTTACAGGCTCCACCACATATTGGGCAATTGCCTCCTTGGTAAATTACAAGTTTTATGTAGTAGCAGCTTGTTTGAAGGGGCTTATAAATGCTTGGATTTCTTTCTTGACCTCTTATTGTGTCATTGTTTCACCCAATGAACCAACATAATGGATTTTATGCACATGAATAAGAGATTCTATCTCACCAAGTAAATACCTGTATGAGGCTATTACCTTGTCCAAATATTTTTCTAATTTGTCATGTGAATGAACCTTGATGTAGACTGCAACCTTATTTTCTTCTGTTGTTATCCAATCTTTCTTTGGAAGTGCTTATAGTGCATTTGGATACTGCATGGTCCACTCTTGTATGCTCTCGATAGTTGCAGTGCCTAGTTTAAGGATCGCTCCACTTTCCTTAGATTCTGCATGCATAGCTGGGAATGGTGATAAAAATTTATGTAACTTCATCGTCTATTGGTAAACAAAGTCCATGACATCTTCCAATATTGTTACTTCTCCTTGAATGGATTCATGCAACTCTTTGATGTGTGCATGAGACATAAGCAAGGCATGGTTCTCATTCTGCACCCGTGTAACCCTTGTTCAAAGGCAACAAGCTTGGTCTGTATATCGAAAACCTGTTTGTTCAATCTACTCACATTTAACTACATGGCTGTCACACAAGAAGTACCAACTAAGGAAATCATTTCTGGGTTTATGATGGTATTTATGATAATTTCATTCTAGGAGACCATGGATATGAGCTTAGTTGGATTCTTTTCATATGTCACTCAATAAATGAATAATCATAATATTGAATGCATATAGCTATTTAATGATTGAATCATCTTCTCATCCTCAAAAGATAGAGTTTATTCTAAATAAATAACTTGTTAACCAATGATTTCAAGTAATATACATTTCCTAATTTATCCCACAGTTTCTTGCAATTTCTTCCCTTGAGACATTCAACAACACTACATTTGAAAGATAAAGTTGAATCATAATCCTTGTTTTTCTTTCTAGTGTCTCCCATTCTTTTGTTAAAATGCTAATTGAGGGTGCTACGATTCACAATAATACATTATTGTCGATCTATGATGAGATCCTCCATTTTAAGCTTTGAAACCTCAAAATTATGGCCATTAAACTTATCAATCTCAATTCTTGTAGTGTTAGCCATCCTTTTTTAACTAAAGTTTTGTCCTAAGACTCCCACTCTAATAGGGTTATCTAAAATATAATCAAGAATTAAATTCTTGAATATATCTAAGTTCAAGATCCTCAACCTTGATAATAAGGGCATTGCTTTGCAACCAAAATGAAGTTTGATACTAGATGTTGCAGATACCAAAAGTCCAAATATAGAGTCGACTAGAAGCTCAATTAAAATAAAACTTTAATTTCACATGAGTGAACTTAAAGAACAACAATTTACAATGGGAACAAATATTCATGACACAACACATATATTTCACCATAGAAACCCTTAACTGGGAAAACTAGTTAATCTTTGGGTTTCACTACTCTTATATTCTAGACTAAATATCAAAGCTAGATTAAAATGAACATTGAACTTTGTCCAAAACTAAGACCAATGTGGTCATACATCACCCGATCTATACTGATTGTGAATGTTCATCATATCATCTCTCAATAACATTACATCATGCTCTATTTATAGGTACAAAAAACCATAATTCATAGCTTCTTGAATCAATACTCGTGATTGAATATCATTATCCAAGATCTAGGGAATCTCATGACTCCTAACTAATTTTTGACCAGTTCCAACTTTAGTCAGTTCTGTGCGAATACTAGTTGACTGCCAATTTCGATTGACTATAAGTGTGCACCCAATTATGATCCCTTCAATTACTCCAATCATTTATTGGCTTTTGTTGGTTGCTTGACTATACGTCGAATTCGATTGAGGTAACTTCTCTCATCTCGATCTTCATCCTATGGACTCATTGTTGACTTGTACTATCATCGACTTGAGTTTGACCATCCCATCGACTTGTTGTTCCTCGTCAATTGTTCTTGACTAGTTGCGGTTAATTTCTAATTATGTTATCTAGTCACCAACTCAACTACAATTAACTGAAATTAATTGCATATAGTACAATACCTCAACATATATGAGTAAAATAAAAATGGACAAAATCAATTTTTTGATTTTTTTTTTTTTTCAACTGAGATTAAGTACAAATAGAACAATACCTCAACACATATGAGTTAAATAAAAATAGACAAAATCAAATTTTTGATAATTTTTTCAAATTAATTAATTTTTTTTTGAATATTATAAAGGAATGCATCATTCTTTTCATACCAAACATAAAGCTAAACCATAACATTAAAAACAAAATATTATTAAAATATAATTCAATTAAAACTATTCATAAAAGTTATAATTTTCTTTTATTATATATATATATATATATAAAATAAATGTATAATTTCTTTAATGTTTATAATTGAAATATAACCTTAAAAATATTATTAACAAAAATTGATTTTATTATTAACCTTAATAAACATATTTCAATATAAAATTATATACATATTCATAAAGTAATTTCAATATACAACAATATATATTCATAAAATAATTGAAAATAAAAAAATTATGATGATGATGATGATGATGGTTAACGTCCACTGAGATCAAATAATGGTCTATCGGACCTAAAGAAACAAATTATCTATTTTGATTTAAGATTTTATTCCTATGCTCAAAAAGCTTGGAGAGAAGCCTCCCGAGCTCACTATAATTTTGACATTGTAAAATGCTAGGAAGGTCAGTATTGTAACAAAGATTGTGAAACTGAGATCTAATGTGGTTATACGCAGGGCACTCTAAGAGGAAGTGGTTTTCATCCTCGATGTTTCTATTCTCACATATATGGCAGATCCTTTCCGTCCATGGCGTTTTAGGAACTGCCCAACGACCTGTTTCACTATGAAGTTCATGAGTATTCGTTCTAATCTTTGCTATATTAATTTTTTTCTTTGAGCTAGTTAAAATAGAGAGATACTTTTGATCTTCTAGGGTGGGGTTGATGACCTTCTTATAATAACTTAATTTTCTTTTAACCGCTAAATCTTTCTCACACCACATTTTTTCTTTGAACTTAGAAGTAACAATATCTTTAATGTTATTTATGTTTTGCAATGCATCATTTTCGTTGATCTCCCAATAGTTTAACCATACTCTTGTGTCTTTATGCCACCCTTGATTGAGCCTTAGGTGGTTTTGGCTAGAATTTAAAGCTAGCTTAGGAAGTCTATGATCGTCTATGTTACTAATTTTGTGCTTGTACAACAGAAACCTAATCATAGCTAGGCTCTCAATAGGGGAAAGACCTGCTTCTATAAGGAGATTAGGATAGGGTGTATTACTTTTAATTTTCAGGGTATAAGTTATAAAACGCTTCTGGATTTGCTCAATCTTTCTCCATGATTCTCTGGAGATGCTGCAACCCCAAACCTCACAGCCATATAAGATAACATGAGTGACTAAAGTTTCAAAGAGGAACTTCTTTTTATCCCACATTACGAGGTTTGCTATTTTACAATTATTTTCAAGACCAAAGTAAGCTTTCCACCCCCCATTAATCCTTTTCTCAATGCTATGGTTCTAGTTGAGCTTGTGATGAATATCAATTCCTAGGTACTTGTAAGAATACACTTCCTCCAAGTTATTATTGTCATACATAAAATTAGCGTAAGTGTCTTTCTTGGATTTGATAATCATAACTTTTGTTTTGTCAATGTTAACTTTTGTTTTTGTCAGTGTATATATATATATATCAGTTTAATTTGCAATTTAAATTCGGTTAGTTTTAATTTTATTATTAATTTTTGGTTAATTCTAAATTTATTATTAAATTTTTTTAATAATCTTCATTAAGATTCTAAAAACTATACTTAAAATAAATTTTTTTGTGACGAGTTTTATATAAAAAACGCATGATAGATGGAGAGTAAAAATATAAAACAAAACTATATTTTTCTTAATCCTATCTCATTATGGTGTAGAGAAACTGACCGCAAGTTTTATTATCCTCTTTTATGTCAAAGAAAAAATATATGCATACAACAGTTCTTTCACAGCGCACGGATCATTGCAATGATAAAATAAAATAATGCATAGTTTGGCCAATTTGCGCCCGACCAACTGCAGCCACAAATAAAATTAACATGTATTAAAGGAAAACGGCGTGGACCAAAAAAAAAGAAGTCATCCAACCTGAAGCTATTAGTTGAAACTCCTATGGCATTTATAATATCAAGACTTCAATCTAAAAATAAAATGTTGTCATAATTCTAGGATATTAATTAAGATCTGCTTATTTATAATGGATTTTTTCACAATTAAACCTAAGCTTAAGATTAAACGTGGAGAATTTGGTAGCATGATTGCATTTATGGGTAATTTATATATTATATAAAACGATAATTTATGGAGATAATTTGGTCTTAAAGATGAATCACACTGGTTGGTTCGAAAGGCGTAGATCAAATATTTTCAATGTGATTTTTTGACGATTTTTTTTTTTTTTTTTTCATTAACAGGTTTTTTAATGGTTTAATGAAAATAATAAATTGATTTTTCTTATTTGTTAACATAATAATTTTTTTAATTTTGAGAATTTTTATATGATTTTCTTTATGTTAGTATAAAGATGATACATTTATAATAAAATAGATCTATTTATTAGTTTGATTAATGAACATATCTGTTTAGTGGTTAGTTATGGAATCTCAAATGTGTGGTTACTAAGGCTACGATGAGTTTGTTACATTCATATTTTAATATGAATGTGACTGATTTTGGGCTTTTTAAGTGTTAAGGTGCCCATGAGAGAGATTTGTCCTTCTCACTTTTTAAGAGATTATGAATTTATTCAAAAAACATGAACTATATATTATTATTGCTTGAAATGTTTAGAGTTCTCCTATAGTTTTATTTAAAAGTGGGTTCAAATTTGTTTTATTTTTTCTTAAAATCCTCCTCTCCATGCCATCCCTATAGTGATTAATGGGTTTGGCAAACTTTTCGAGAATAGTTCAACATTATTTGAGAAATGTTTAAAATAATATAAATAATGAGAGGCACATTCTACATCCCACTATGAGGGAGATGTGTAATTTTTTTCTGAGCAACCTAGAGTTGACATGTATATTTTAAAATATAAATAAAATATACTCTAAATGAAATAACTATCTCGACTATAATAAAAATAAAAATGAATAAAGTATTATAAAACAACCATAATCTTACTTTAAAGCTAAAAGGAAAAAAATATTTTATTTGCCTTAAAAATATTTCAATAAAGGACTCAAATAAATTGTTTGAATATCCATGTTAACTAACATGTTTCAATATCCAATATATATGTGTGTGGGGACCATAGTAAAATATTTCAATTTCCAAAAGAAGAAGTAATTAAAAGTAAAAACTTTCAGTTACAATTCATGTGACATTTAAAAAATATTCAATGTAGGTCATAAATAAAATTTTTTACAAACAAGGTTGAACTATATTGACATGTATTAAAAAATATATTAATAACACAAAAACATTTTAATATGGACAAGATGGTCCATAAATAAAATATTTCATTGTCAACTATGCATGTAAATTATATAAGTCAATTTGTTTATTTCTAGTTTATGCTTTTACAATGTACTCAAATAATCTAGTTATGCATCTAACACTGACACTCCTCAATTTTGGATTAATTATTTTATAGGTAGATGGTCAAGAATATGTGGTTTCTGGCAGTTTGAGACCACCTAACTGGTGACAAATGCACTTGTTTTAGTTGATTTTTTAAGGTAATACAATATAGACTTACATTTTTTAATTTTTAATTTTTAATTTTTTTATTATTGAGATCAATTAATAAAACATATTTTTATGGTTAAAACATTTAAAAACATTTCAAGTGGGCTCACTATCTTGTATTTTATCCTTTTTTAGGTGTGTATCCATCTTAATCATGGATTTATCAAATGTTGAGAGATTAAAATTCTTGAATTGCATACTTTTTTTCAACTTTTACACTTTAAAAGAACTTTTCATATCAAGTGATTTGATCCCTCTCAACTTTTTATAAATACTTAGTTAATATAAATTCTACAATGAAAGAGAATAAATCCCTTGAACAACACCAACATATACACAAAAAAAAATAAAAAATGTTTAAACATAAAATTGATTATATATAAAAATATATTTATATTAATTTTATGAAAAATAAATTTATATTTTTTTAATTCTTCATTATTATAACAAATTTTTTTATTATTATTTTAAGAAAAAGCTAATATATTTTTTCTTTTTCTTCTCCTCATATATATATATATATGTGCTGAAGTTGAGAAACAAAATTATTGCAACTAAAAAATACAAAGTTTGGCCAATTGGCAGGGGACCAACAGCAGTAACAAATATAATTTAGATGTATTAAAGGAACTCCAACTCAAGAAACTAATATGATCACAGTAAGAGGAAATTCAGAATATAAATCCATAATACTGAGATTACATGTTTTTCACCAAGATACCAATATCTCACACATATATCTGTTTATAACCAACACTACAAATTAAAACCATTACATGGTCCTGACCATATCTGTTTATAGCCAACCGTACAAATTGAAACCATCACATGATCTGAACAAACTGTGAAACTATCTGTCCAACAGTATTTACATCATTTGACAAGAAAATAAAGTGGTGTTGAGATAGATAACGTAGAGGTAGAGAAGGAAGTAGCAAAGCCCTAAAATCACGCTAACATGTGCACATATATGCAGTGAATATGTGATTATTTACACTCATCAGACGAAGAGAAAGCTTAGAACGAGCACCACCAAGCAACTGGCCATGATCACAACCTGAGATGACAGACGCTGGCTATCAGAACCGTTAAATGCAAAGCTGTTGACAAAGGGTTGGTTTAATGCCTGGGCCAAAGAATTCTGCCCGTTCAACAATGGCTGGTTCAAACCCGGTTGAACATTTAATGGAGAGAAGGGCTGATTGACGAAACCGGGTTGGTTAATCAATGGCTGGTTCACTAATGGAAATTGCTGCCCGATTGGGGAGTTTACGGGCAGCTGATTAACTAAGGGCTGGCCGTTCAAAGGAGTGTAGGGTTGGGCGTTCAATGGCTGATTTACTGGAGATAAAGGCTCATCGCTTAATGGAGAGCTGGAGCCGTCTTCACAGGAAGCCATGCTCAGAATGTTCATGAAAACTGACACCCAAATCAAAATATTAATGGCTGCAGCTTGCAAAGATTTCTCCATGGTGGGTTCAGCTATAATTACCAAACAGAATCTGCAGGCAATGCGGATGTAATATTTTTGTATTCAGCTGGAGCTCCTGAATGAAATCTGGTGACTGGTCTTCGTTTGCTTGAAGGCAAGAGAGGAGGACAACATACATATATACAAACATAACGCAGCCTTAAATTGTATAGCATACAGAGTTGATAGTGGCGCAGGTTGTTGGAGTATCAATAGTGGAGGATTTGGTTATGGTGGTAGTGCAGGTGACAGAGCTAAACGTTGGATTCATGTGGTTAAGTATTAGTCCATGAGAGAAAATAAAGGAGTTGGCGATGGAAGAAGAACGGAGAGTTTAAATTACTAATTTATTTGATCAGGTGAACAGCAAGTGGAATTGAACAGCACCAGCCGTTCACAACAAGGATTCTGAATATTACAGAGAAAACCTAACATCAGTGGAGATCGAGTAGAACGACTCCACTTGTGACGTTAATATCTTTAAAATTAGCTGACTCACCCCATTCTTCGTCAGCTCTCTGAAGGTTGGTGAAGTCTTTACTATGACGTGATTCATACAGAAAATATT
Source organism: Pinus tabuliformis (assembly GCA_031772625.1). Lineage (NCBI taxonomy): Eukaryota > Viridiplantae > Streptophyta > Pinopsida > Pinales > Pinaceae > Pinus > Pinus tabuliformis. Next base: position 1,334,761,599 of record CM062805.1, read on the forward strand.
TTTGTTTTTTTAGAGCTTTCAATTTCAGAAGTGGGTGTTATACATGTATTAGTAATTTTAAATAAGATTGTAAAAAATAAAAGAAGCCGGGAACTGAAGCTATTAATTAGTTGAAACTCCCAAATAAGATTGTAAAAAATAAAAGAAGCAGGGCACTGAAGCTATTAATTAGTTGAAACTCCCAAATATATTATATGACATCTATAATATTAAGACTTCAAGATAAAAATAAAAATAAACTGCTTTAATTCTAGGATTTTAATATAAACGTATACTCGTTTATGGTCGATTTTTAAGATAATCTTGAATATCGAAGGCTTAAGCTTAAAGGTTGAAGCTTAGGCAGCATGGTTGTACCTATGGGTTATTATTATGCTATATAAAATACTGATTTATAAGTACAGAGTAATTAAAAAATACTGATTTATAAGTACAGAGTAATTAAATTAAAGAGTTTTTTAATTGTTTAATGGAAATAATAGAATTTAATTTTCTTATTTTGTCGGTACATTAATGATAGATTTAGAATTCAATAAAATGGTTCTATTTATTAGTTTGATTAATGAACATATTTATTTAGTGGTCAGATATAGAATCTTAAATGTGTCATTACCAAGGTTACTGTTATCACAAAATCACACACTAACGGCTGCCTATCAGTAAGATAATGTGTAACTATTTCAAACCTAGCTTTGGACTAAGGCTTAGCCTCCTTAGTCTGAGACGGCTCTCTCACAGATTATGAATGTTGATCACTAACAAGGAAAGATGGCTAACTCTTTAACAAACACATGAAAATAAGCTGGCTGGACAGATATCAGATTGATTCCCATTGGGCTTATGGAGTCTCACACATCTCAGCAAACCAAAATACTATTTTTCATGGAAGTCAGGGCTCTTTACATCTATGCTCAAACATAACTAACATAAAACACAGTCTGCCATAACATACAGGAAGTCAGAGCATGTGGGCATGAGTTCTGAGTGATTATGCAATAACAGAACTGTAAAAGAACACTAAAATAACAAGCCACCATACATTTGAACAATGAGATCTATTGAGAATCCTGAGGCAAAAACAACAGTCATTTGTATTCCTGAAACATGCTTTACATAAACCAAAATAGACTTGTTCTCTATCAAAGTATCCAACCCCTATTACATCCAAGTTTGATCCATATATAGGAATACATGCTTAACCACCTCGAGCTTCCTCCTCCAGCATGAGGGGAGCATCGAAGGTTGCTATTAACTATCCTTATCTACTGTATAACTAATTCATTAATTACATGATTGCTGAACTGTAATTACAAATGGTCTTAATTTACTCAAAACTCAAAATCTGTCCTCCTCGTAGCATGATGCTTTTCTGACTCTTGACACATGTCCTCTATCTGTTTTGGTTGAGGTATCTTGGAGGAGAATACACTGAACGAGCTGGCTTTGGATTCTAGTTGCGCAGATGGCTCATTAATTAACCAAGAGAAGTGCTCTGTTTTTACGGTCCCTGTCTCCCATCATTCTTCATCACTTAAAGAACATGTCCCCTGCTCTTTAATTCTTCATAAACAACGCATATCACCATACTCTCCAATGAGCTGGAAGCCTTGTGAGCTGAACAAGCGTACAAACAAAAATCTCCGATAACCTTAACAGAAACCCTAACAATTCGGTCATAAAGTACCTTTAACGAGACTTGAGCTAGAAACAAAATATTTCACCTTTTCCAAAATGCACATCTGTCATTCTCTGAATAGCTAGGAGAGTCTTTTAAGGTTTCCCTTATGTCCTTGAGGCTTTTCCTTCAAAAATTTGCTGACCTCATCATTAAACTCCTTGTTTTTCTTATAAAACAACACCTACAGCAATTTCGTAGCGCGCTACGAAACTGCTGTTTTTGCTAAAACAGAATGCATTTGCACTAAAGCTTCCTTTGCTTGAACTTTTGACTTTTCAAACTTCCTCTACAGGTGTTAAAGACTTAGATGACTTCAAAATAGTGGAACTCAAACAAAATTGACCAAAACTGAAAATATCACCTTTTCCTCAAATCAATGAGCTAGCTGACCTAGCCGTATCTTCAAATTTGAAATCTCCTTCTTTAAAGCTTTGTTTTTAGCTCTCAGGGTCAGGTTCATTTTTCTGAGGAGTTTAGCTTGCTTGAGGGCTGGGACCGTCCAGGTATATACATCAGCCACGGAATCTGTCTGACCCACTAGGTTTTTGCTGCCCTTTAACACAACTCTTTTATAGTTGGCATACCTAACTGCACGCTCCTTAATCACATTTTTGGCTTTGACAATTTCTTCTTTGGTTGCTCCCACCTGATCCTTTATGGCTGTTTCCACTTGACTCTTTATGGCAATCACATTTCCTCCTTGGGTGATGATGACCTTCTTATTCTTGTCTTTATGTTTGACTGCCTCCACTGTTTTTGTCAATACTTCAATTACCTCTGTTCTGGGTGACTTTACAGCTTTCTTTGCTTTATGCACTTTCTCCTTTACAGCTTCTTCTCCTTTATGCACTTTCTCAGCCTCTTTAATTTGTTTCCTTGTAACTGGCCTTCTTGGCTTGAACATAAACTCCTCACTAGGCTCATCAAACCTTAATCTTTTCGAAGCTTTTGATTTCTTAGTGCTCTCAGGAGAAGATTGGGTCAAATCAATATGCATGGGTTCAAGATGCACTGGTTCTTCCTGCTCAAATTCAATAGCCTCAAGTAGGTCACTTAGGCTGGCCTTTGAAATTGGACTTTCTTCCACAGCTACTGATTTACCTTTCTCCTTGCTTAGTTGACCCCTAGTTTTAACTCTTGATGCTTTTTCAGATTCAGCTGATCCATGAAAATCCTTCTTTTGCTTGACTTTTTCCTTTGATGATGACTGTGGTGGCTGAGGTGGCTCTTTAATAACCAAGGCTTTGACTGGTTTGTTCAACTGAGATTTAACCTTCTTTTTCTCCCTAGCCTCCTTTCTAAGCTCAGCAATAGTAGGTTCCTCCATTAACTCTTCTCTTCCTCTAAGTGGCTGTGGGGTGAGGCCTGTCTTACTCTGGAAACCGGCCACATAGATGAAAGAATCCCAATCCCTACCAATCTTCTGCAAACCATCCATCACTAACAGTTTAACTAGGCCATGATGAAATAGTGATGACTCACAATCATCCTTCCTCAATTGAATTTTATCACACATCTTACTGAGGCTTCGAAACAAGTAAAATGGGAGATCTATAGATGCTTTACCCGTGAAATGCAGCAACAACTTGAAATGATATGAATAAAATTTGTTATATCTGCCCTCACAAGTTAAATATTTTTGAATACAAGTAAGAAGCATAGCATAACTCTCCTTAACATAACTTCTAGGTACAGCCTTGGTTAAATCTTCATTCACATAGGCTTCCTTCAAGAATACTTTACAGGGGCTCATATCAAATTTGAAATTTTTGAACCACTCCTGCCCTCCTCTAGGAATCTCAGTTACCCTAGCAATAGCCTCTGGAGATACTGGGAATTCTAACATAGATACCTTGGAACTTAAGCCTATAAAATTCAAGGCAAATTCTTTTGTTACCTGAGTGTGTCCTCCCTTCAGCTTTTCACAAAAACTCCAGCAACCAGCGTCTTTGAAGGCCTTTTTAACACCTTCCTCCCTTAATGTCAAATCCAATCCTTCGGGCTCTGCCCTTTGACACCTTCCGGACCGATGCTCCTTCTTCTCCATTACACCTTGAAAACTTTTGCACAGAGAAACACCGGCAGCTTCAACTCGAAAAGCAAATTCAAACTTTAGAACACAGGCTCGCTTGCAATGCAGCTCTCTTGAAAAAGAAACTCGGGCTCATTTCAATTCAAATATCTTAACATATAAGCTGGCCACTTCATGTAATATTAACAGAACATCATGACACAACTATGCATGACAAAAACATTTGAATGAACTTAATGTGCATGACTATGAACCTATTGGTGGAATGATGGCTCGTAAGTGCTTGGAAGGTACACTAACTGACAACAACCGACCGGACACAATGACTCATCCCCAGACCTGACATTTCGAAGATCTGCGCTGCAAAATCCCCGAATCCGCGATTTCGTAGCGCAGACAATTATAACTTAGCGACATGTGCTGCGAAATGGCTGGCGCTACGAAAAGGCTAAAACATTATTGCGCTTCAAAATCAGCCAATCAAACTGCGCTACGAAACTGCGAAAAGGACAAATGACATATACGAGATAAGACATGTCTTAATCGATCACGATGGAGGATGACTAACGGTTTTGAAAATGATTCTCATCAATATCATTGAAAAACATGACCCCTAAGTAGTAAACATAGGATAACAACCATTTGACATCCATTTTTAACAATGAAATTTTGGACTCAACTTATATACATGTGACTGCAGTTCTCAGTGATAACAGTTACCATGTTTTTGTTACATTCCTACTTTAATATGAATGCAACTCTTTTTAGATCTTATTATTTGTGAAATCTTTAAAATTATATAAATAGTAAGAGGCACATTCTACATCCCTGTATGAGGGAGCTGTGTAATTCCTTCTCTACTCAACCTCTAGTTGACACAGGTCTATTTTAAAATAAAAATAAAATGTACTCTAAATAAAATAACTATTTAAACTGTAATAAAAATAGAAATGAATAAAGAATTATAAAACAACCATAATCCCACTTTAAAGCTAAAATAAAAAAATATTTTATTTGCCTTATAAATATTTCAATATAAGACTTAAAAAATTGTTGGAATATCCATGGTACAATTGGATAAAATGTTTATTAGGAATGGTGTGAGTGGTACAATTGGATAAAATGTTTATCATGAATGGTGCGAGGTTGAGATTGGTTAGTGAGGTTAATAAGAATTGATTAAATAGGTTATCATTGTAGTAACTTAATTTATGTGTGCTACCATGAATCTATTTCAATTTGGTGGAGGAGCTAGGGTTACGATTTCTCTATGATGGGGGAATCTCAAGGCCGAGGGTTTGGTGGTCCAGTGGGAGTTTACAGTTCAAATTCTGGAGTGGGTAGATATAGTGGTGCACCATCGTATTCGGCTAGGTGGGGCAATGGTGAGTATGCATGAGGGTATGGGCCTATGGGGTATGTTGGGACTCCTAGTGATTATGCGCCTAACATGCCTGGTGGCTACATAAATGGAGGTTATGGCAGCCCTAGTGGTGGGTATGACATGGATGGGTATGTAGGGGTCCCAACACCTCCTCCCAGTGGAGCTTTTGGGGGTGGGATGACCCCCCCTTAGGTGGCTATATATGGGAATGCGCCTACTGTAGGTCCCCATAGCTCGTTGGGGGAGATACAATGAAGGTTGACAGTCCTGAGGCGAATTCTATCGGCTATGGCCAAAAGGGACTTATGGGCGTTGACTACGGTGGGAAGTTTCCTAGCAGAGTACGTAGTTACGAAAATGGACCTGTGACAATGTATTCTAATGCCCCTGGTGGATACGCTACAGGTTATGGTGTGATGGTCGTACCTTATAAAATGGGAATGCGTGGAGGCTACAAAGATACTCATGGGGCTCCCGATGGGTACCTAGATACAACATGGAAGATAGGTGTGGGGTTGACAGTTCAGGCAGTGTAGCTCCGGGTGGGTATGGAGTTGGTGGTGGCAGAGCTCCTCATGTTGATGGGATGATGAATGATCATTGTGGCTATGAAGGAGGAAGCTATATTGTAGCAGGGCGACATGGTTAGACAGGTCCCAATGGGCGATTTACGCCCTACTTTGAATCCACAAAATAACTTCTTTAACCTGATTTGTTGTGATGAAGAGGCCCATTGGAGCATCTCTAGGCTTTTCTTGTTTTTCTTGCCGATTAGAGTATCTTCTGGGATTGTTTTTTCCTTGGCAGTTAGAGTAAATTTCGGTTTGTTTCTTGCTAGTCATAGTATCTTTCGACATCGACATAATAATGACCGGTTGCTTGTTGTTGGGCTATATCTAGTACTCCCTATAGGGTTCTTTGACGGGCCCGCGTGTCATGTTTCTTATTTTTTTCACATTTTGGTGCCCTAGGGCTAGTTGTTCCTAGGTTTCCTGTATGATGTTGAATATCAGTTATATGTTATATGGAGAATATACCCACACATATACTATAGGCATGCTCACATATACTAGAGGCATGCTATATGTAAACATGTTTTTATTTAATAGAAAGTTGTTGGTTTATACATATATATTAAAATATTTCAATTAAAAAGTAATTAAAACTTCCTAGTACTAGAGAAATGTGCAATTCATTCCATTCTTAATATAAAATTAATATATAGCATTTAAAAAATATTAATAATAATAAAAATATTCAATGTAGGTCATAAATATCCCAAAATATATTAATAACGAAAAAATATTTTAATATGGACAACGTTGTCCATAAGTAAAAAATTTCAATGTCAACTATGCATGTAAATTATATAAATCAATTGGTTTATCCATTTTGTGCTTTTAGGATGTACTCATAGATAAACTAATTATGCTTGTAATGTTGATACTCCTTGAATTTGGACAAATTATTCTATAGGTAGGTGGTCAATAATATGTGGTTTCCTATTGGATAGATTAAGACCACCTACCTAGTAATAAATACATTGATGGATGTACTTATTTTACTTGATTTTCTAAGGTTATCTCTCTCTCTCTCTCTATATGGTTAAAGCATTGTAAGAATATATCAATTAATAAAATAATTTTTTATGGTTTAAACCTTTAAAATTTTTTCAAGTGGCCTCACTATTTTACATTTTAGTGTTTTTTAGATGTGTGTATCCATTTTAATCATAGATTTATCAAGTGCTAAGAGGGATCAAATTTATTAAATTGCATACCTTTTTCAACTTTTACACCCTAAAAAAACTTAAATTTGACCCTCTCAACTTTTGATAAATATTTAATTAATATTAATCCTACCAATAAAAAAAATATGTCCCTTAAACAACACTAACATATACTTTTAAACCATAACAAAAAAAATGTTTAAACATAAAAGTGATTAAAAGTAAAAATACATTATTATTAATTTTATGAGAAATAAAATTTATATTTATATTTTATATTTTTATTATTATAATATATATATATATATATAATTTTATCTTCTTCATATATAATGAACAACTAAAATATAAATACAACAATGCAGGGAAGGGGAGAGTAAAATATATGTACGCTGAATTTAAGAAACACAATTATATTTTTGTTAACCCTCTCTCATTTTGATTTGAAAAAAAAATATGAATAAGAGGGCTATTTTTATTGTCCTCCATTAGTTAAAAGAAGAGAAAAGAAAAATAAAATGTAGGTGCTGGTATGTTGGCACTACCAAAAAAAATCGAAGTTTGGCCCATTGGCGGGCAACCAACTACAGTCACAAAGAGAATTAAGGTGTATTAAAGGAACTCAAACTCAGGAAACTAATATGTTCATAGTAAGTAAGAGGAAATTCAGACTATATATCCATAATACTGAGATTACATGTTTTTCACCAAGATACCAATATCTCACACATATATCTGTTTATAACCAGCACTACAAATTAAAACCATTACATGGTCGTGATCATATCTGTTTATAACCAACCATACAAATTGAAACCATTACATGGTCCTGAACAAACTGTGAAACTATTTGCCGAACAGTATTTACAAAGTTTGACAAGAAAATAAAGCGGTATTGAGATAGTTAACGTAGAGGTAGAGAAGGAAGTAGCAAAGTCCTAAAATCACGCTAACATGTGCACATATATGCAGTGAATATGTGATTATTTACACTCATCAGACGAAGAGAAAACTTAGAAGGAGCACCATCAAGCAACTGGCCATGATCACAACCTGAGATGACAGACGCTGGCTATCAGAACCGTTAAATGCAAAGCTGTTGACAAAGGGTTGGTTTAATGCCTGGGCCAAAGAATTCTGCCCGTTCAACAATGGCTGGTTCAAACCCGGTTGGACATTTAATGGAGAGAAGGGCTGATTGACGAAGCCGGGTTGGTTAATCAATGGCTGGTTCACTAATGGAAATTGCTGCCCGATTGGGGAGTTTACGGGCAGCTGATTAACAAAGGGCTGCCCGTTCAAAGGAGTGTAGGGTTGGGCGTTCAATGGCTGATTTACTGGAGATAAAGGCTCATCGCTTATTGGAGAGCTGGAGCCGTCTTCACAGCGAACCATGCTCAGAATGTTCATGAAAAGTGACACTCCAATCAAAATATTAATGGCTGTAGTTTGCAAAGATTTCTCCATGGTGAATTCAGCTATAATTACTAAACAGAATCTGCAGGCAATGTGGATATAATATTTCTGTAGATCAACTGGAGCTCCTGAATGAAATCCGGTGATTGGTTGTCGTTTGCTTGAAGGCAAGAGGGGAGGAGAACATGCATATATAGAAACATAACGCAGCCTTGAAAAGTGCAGCAGAGAGAGTCGATAGTGGTGCAGGTGAAAGAGCTAAACTTTGCATTCATGTGGTTCAGTATTAGTCGAAAAGAGACAATAAAGGAGTTGGCGATGGTGGAAGCACGTAGAGTTTAAATTACTAATTTATTTGATCAGGTGAACGGCAAGTAGAATTGAACAGCACCAGCCGTTCACAGTAGTGAATGTTACAGAGAAAACCTAACATCAGTGGAGATCCAGTAGAACGACTCCACTTGTGACGTGAATATCTTTAAATTAGCTGACTCACCCCATTCTTCGTCAGCTTTCCGAATATTGGTGAAGTCTTTAGTATTACATAAATCCTCTCCGACAAACTCTCGAAGATATTGAAGTCTAACTTCGAGAGGGGTTAAATTTATCAGTATTTTTCTTTGTATTGATAACTCTAATAACTTTTACTTATTTTTAGAACTTTCGATTTCATAAGTGGATTATATATATATATAATTAAATTTTAAATAAGATGGTAAAAAATAAAAGAAGTCAGGGAAACTGAAGCGGTTGGTTGAAACGCCTATCAAGAATGTTTCAATATTATTTGTGAAATATTTAAAATTGCATAAATATTAAGAGGCACATTCTACATTCCAGTATGAGGGAGATGTGTAATTCCTTCTATACTCAACCTCTAGTTGGCACATGTCTATTTTAAAACAAAATAAAATATACTCTAAATAAAATAACTATTTAGACTATAATAAAAATAGAAATGAATAAAACATTATAAAAAAACCATAATCCCACTTTAAAGTTAAAAGATAAAATTTATATTTTCCTTATAAATATTTCAATACAAGATTTAAAAAGTTGTTGGAATATCCATAGTACAAGTGGATAAAATGTTTATCACTAATGACGCGAGTTTGAGACTGGTTACCAAGGTTCATACAAATTGATTGAATATGTTATCATTGTAGTAACTTAATTTATCTGTGCTACCATGAATCTATTTCAATTTGGTGGAGGAGCTAGGGTTACAGTTTCTCTATGATGAGGGGCTCTCAAGGCCGAGGGTTTGGTGGTCCAGCGAAGGTTTACGGTTCAAATTTTGGAGCGGGTAGATATGGTAGTGCGCCACTACATTCGTCTAGGTGGGGCAATGGTGAGTATGTAGGAGAGTATGGGCCTATGAGGTATGTTGGGACTCTTGGCAATTATGTGCCTAACACGTTTAGTGGCTACATAAATGGAGGTTATGACAGTGGTGTAAGTTATGGCAGTCCCAGTGGTGGGTATGACATGGATGGGTATGTAGGGTTCCCAACGCTTCCTCTCAGTGGATGTTTTGGGGGTGGGTTGACCCCCCCTTAGGTGGCTGGATATGGGAATGTGCCTATTGTAGGTCCCCATAGCTCGTTGGGGGAGATACAACAGACGTCGATAGTCTTGAGGTGAATTCTATCGTCTATCGTCCAATGGACTTATGGGCATTGACTACAGTGGGAAGTATCCTAACAGAGTGCCTAGTTATGGAAATGGACTATGGCAGCGTATTCTACTGCCCCTAGTGGATATGGTACAAGTTGTGGTGTGACGGTCGTGCCTTATAAAATGGGAATGGGTGGAGGCTACGAAGAATCTCATGGGGTTCCCGGTGGGTACCGAGATACAACATGGAAGACAGGTGAGGGGTTGATGTTTCAAACGGTGCAATTGTGGTTGGGTATGGAGTTGGTGGTGGTAGAGCTCCTCATGTTGATGGGATGATGAATTATCATTCTGGCTATGGAGGAGGAAGCTATAGTGCAACAGGGCGACAAGGCTAGAGAGGTCTCAATGGGCGATTTAAGCCCTATCTTGATTGCACATAGTAACTTCTTTAGCCTGATTTGTTGTGATAAAGAGGCCTATCGTAGAATCTCCAGGATTTTCTTATTTTTCTTGTCGATTAGAGTATCTTCTGGGATTGTTTTTTCCTTGGTAGTTAGAGTAACTTCTGGTTTGTTTCTTGCCAATCAGAGTATCTTTTGGCATTGACATAATAATGAGTGGTTGTCTATTGTTGGGCTATTTCTAGTACTCCCTACGGGGTTCTTTGATAGGCTTGCGTGCCATGTTTCTTATTTTTTTCACAGTTTGGTGCCTAGTTATGGAAATGGACTATGGCGGCATATTCTACTGCCCCTAATGGATATGGTACAAGTTATAGTGTGACGGATGTGCCTTATAAAATTTGATAGGCTGACGTGCCATGTTTCTTATTTTTTTCACAGTTTGGTGCCTAGTTATGGAAATGGACTATGGCGATGTATTCTACTGCCCCTAGTGGATATCGTACAAGTTATGGTGTGACGGTCGTGCCTTATAATATGGGAATGGGTGGCAGTTAGAGTAACTTCTGGTTTGTTTCTTGCTAGTCAGAGTATCTTTTGGCATTGACATAATAATGAGTGGTTGTCTGTTGTTGGGCTATATCTAGTACTCCCTATGGGGTTCTTTGATAGGCTTGCATGCCATGTTTCTTATTTTTTTCACAGTTTGGTGCCTAGTTATGGAAATGGACTATGGTGGCGTATTCTACTACCCCTAGTGGATATGGTACAAGTTATGGTGTGACGGTCGTGCCTTATAAAATGGGAATGGGTGGTAGTTAGAGTAACTTTTGGTTTGTTTCTTGCCAGTCAGAGTATCTTTTGGCATTGACATAATAATGAGTGGTTTCTTGTTGTTGGGCTATATCTAGTACTCCCTACGGGGTTCTTTGATAGGCTTGCATGCCATGTTTCTTATCTTTTTCACAGTTTGGTGCCTAGTTATGGAAATGAACTATGGCGACGTATTCTACTACCCCTAGTGGATATGGTACAAGTTATGGTGTGACGGTTGTGCCTTATAAAATGGGAATGGGTGGTAGTTAGAGTAACTTCTGGTTTGTTTCCTGTCAGTCAGAGTATCTTTTGGCATTGACATAATAATGAGTGGTTGTCTGTTGTTGGGCTATATCTAGTACTCCCTACGGGGTTCTTTGATAGGCTTGCATGCCATGTTTCAGGGTGCAGAAACTTGGTTCCAGCATCCCCCCCATACTTCTTCGGGTGAGACTTCGGTCCACGCTTCGTAGGCTGATGCCGAAAGGGCTAGTAGTGTAGGGATTTGTTTGCCTAACTAACGCTAAACCTGGGTCAGGCCCCACCAAGCCAACAAATGGTTCCGTTGCCAAGACCAGAATCTGCATAAGAGATGTGTGTTGTCGTATCACTGGAATCCAACTAAGAAAGAGATCAAAGACTGGTTGGATAGGAAGATCCACGAATTCACGACGTAGGAGAACAGAAGTCTGTGACTAGAAAAGGAATAGTGGCTAGACAGGTAGCTATATACAGAAATACATGAGATCTTTTTTAGTTCCTTTTAGGTTGAATTATACGAGTGGATCATGAAACTAGCAAATAACCAAGGAAGGTGGAGACTTGACTGTCCTATTGTCTAGACCCCGGAGTTAGTACAGAGATTGGAAGCCTCTGAGGATAAGATCGCTCGTGCTGTCAATCATTGGCTTGATCGCATCATAGGATGATTTATGACTGGATTCACGGTCGATACCTCAGTTAGCTACAGCGAGGCGGAGCGACGCTTTTTAAAAGGTCCACGAGGTAAGTACTTGAAGTCTTTGAATACCTGGATTAAGATGTTATTGTGTGAAAATTGGGTTATGCAGCTACCTTGATCTTCGGAGCTACGCGAAGTGGAAAAAATTTCAGGAATGAAGGAAGAAAGGGTCCTAAATATAGTCCATTGATTTCACCTCCATTGGGTGACGAAGAGGGAGTAGCACAGGCTTCTCCGTGAAGTGCTATTCAGTTAATAAGACAAGGATTCCCGCGACTGCCACCTCCACCCACACCACCTCTAAATTCACCACCGTCACCTGCGACTTCACTCGTACCACCTCCACCTCCACCGCTGTTCAACATGGCAAATTTAGTGAAGCTGACTTTGTTTAAAGGCTTGGGAAATGAGGACCTAGACCAGTTCTGGTTCATGGTGAAAGCTGTACAGGAATCTCAAGGCGTTATAGATGATCACTTGAGGAAGGCAACACTGGTTAGTGCACTGCAGGATTGCGCGCTAACTGGTACATTAAGTACTCTAATGATAGCCCAAATGTTGGAGTGGTAGTCATCCAGACCATGTTGAACAAAGAATTCAGTAGGCCTAAATCTGAGGCACAGTCAATTATGGGGTTCAAAGAAATTGTGATGAAGCTAGGCAAGACACCTTGGGAATTAGATTAGAGGTTGAAGTGTCAAATCCGCGAAGCTAATATGAACTTAACAGATGAACAACATTGCGAGTGGTTTGTGGCTTCGCTCCTGCCACACTTAAGGGTTGCGCTGTCACAACAGAAGATAACGACTCAGGTAGAGGCCTTGGAGATTGCAGTGAGACTGCATGAAACACTAATGCAATAACCAAATCTAGGGGTTCAACAGATCCATTCGCAATTGAAAATCTTTGCTTGGAGATGCAAATTTTGAAGCAGGATAGAACAGTTCGACCAAAGGTGCGTGAAGAGGTAAGGTGCCTGAAATGCAAGGGTAAGGGGCATGACAAAGACCATTGCCCGATCTTTGTGAACTACATGGCAGGAGGAGGACCAATGCCTTTGAGGCCGAAAGCTCAAGCAGGACCAAGCGCGGGGCCTGCATTGTGGTGCGCTATATGTCAAGTAGCAGGAAAATATGCCACAAATAACTATCATTTGCTGCAGAAGTTTGTACAAATGCCACAACAACTATTCTGCAACTTTTATAAGTCGGTAGGGAATGATGAGTGCGACTGTAGGAGCTATGAATTGATGATGGATAGAACATCCACCTATAGGGTTTAGGCATAAACACGTCCCCCTGACTAGAGCACAGGGTGGCATGAACAGGCTTTCATGGGTGCGGACGAGGCTGAGGCGGAGGAGGACCTGACAGAGGTCGGGGACAACTGATCTGCTACAATTGCGGGGGACTAGGACACTATGCCCACGATTGCACTAACACAACACATCCGTCGTGAAAATATTTCACTTTGTTTGATCATGAAATAGAGGACTACCTTACGCTGATAGCAAGGATACGCGACAAAGGGGCGCTACCACCTCAGCCGACTGAGAACCTGCAGATGATGAGGTATGAGCCTCGCGAAGAGGATTCGAATGCGAATATAGTGCTCTGAAGTGGAATTTAAATGGGGGATGATAAGGGGAAACAACCCGAAGACAGCGCATGGGTTCACAAAGCTCCAACGAAGGAGGATAAATTCGATTTGGAGCGTGCACGCAAAACAATCATGGAAGCAAAGAAGAATTTCGCTGAGGCCTCCACCTCAGGAAGCAAGGATAAGTCTGATTAGGAGATGGACCCTTCTATGCTTACAAACTTCCTAGAGATCTGCATGGAGTTTCTACGCGATAGCAAGGCTGTAAAAGGATTATAGGAGCTTATAAATAGATGTGCTGGAAACACTCCGGGTGAACCGCGTGTGGTTCAAAAAATTGGTAAGCATAAAACAAGGACAGGATGAGAGATGAGGCTAACCATGCAGATAAGAAGGTATGAAATGGATTAGGTTATTTTAGATCTGGGGTCAGATGTGAAAATCCTACTGAAGAATACTTAGGAACAGATGGGAAGACTTGCGCTGCAGTGATCTCCGATTCAGTTAAGGATGGAAAATTAGCAGAAGATCATCCCCATGGGGCGGCTGCAAGGGGTGACTGTAGATATTGAGGGCACGAGCGTGCTGGCTGGCTTTGAAGTAATAGAAATTATGGATGATAACAACCCCTACCCTGTGCTCCTTGACATTGATTGGGCTACTGATATGAACGGGGTAATCAACCTAAAGAAGCGAAATATGATATTTGAGAAGAAATTTCTCCGTGTAATAGTACCCCTAGATCTTGCTGAAGGATTGCGCTATATTGAACCAGTTTGCGATTATGAGAGCGATGATGATTTAGACTGTATTTATAAGATAACAACGTGAGACCAAGATTGGGTGAATCCAACAGCGGATGGACGAATTACATGGGGTCGCAAGAGTTCCTGCACCTCAAACTCTAATGAAGAATTAGAGTGCTGGCAAAATTGGTTACATGAAGTAGCCACACTAAGCTATAACATGATGACCCAGTCGCTGCGTTGTGTGTTGTCAGAGGTAAGAAATCTTCCCACTTATGATGGCCTGGATGATGTAGATATATTCTTGGATGCATTTGAGAGGGAGGTACTAGAGAAGCAACACTTCCAAGATTTGGATTGGGCACTGCACGCTACACCCACAAGGTGGTGGGGTACGCACAAGGGTAGCTTTGATGATTGGTGCAAGTGTAGAAGAGTGATGAGAACATGCTTTGGGAAGCCAAAGGTACAAATGACAGAAAAATATGATGGGCAGGATGATCCGCGTGCGCACTTGGTCAAATGGGCTCAAGCTTATGGAGAGAAGCCCCAACCTGAATGGCTGCACTTATTCTGTCACACCTTGGATGTCATCCCGATGAACTGGTACTTAGAAACATAGCTCCGCCATGGTATAGGTGAATGGGATATTCTGCACGAGGGATTCATAATGACATTCATATTTGAAGATGGGTTTGACTGTATCGACGAAGTGCTACAAGAAGTAAAAGCAACAATCTTTAGGATACCACAGGATCCTTTGGACTTGATTCAAACTGATTGGGCTACTCAACTGAGTCACGCACTCGAATGCTATAATGTAACCACTGAAGAAGGATGAGGATCCATGAAAATTTAACATCCCTGAAATAGAAGGTCACTGCGAGGTTGAAGAACCGCAAATTGAGAATCTTGATATAATTGCGCCCCTAAAAACGAAACAAGTAAATATAAGTATGGAGGCAGAACCCAAATTTGCAAAGATTGGAGTTTACTGGGATGACGCGATGGTGGATGAAGTCGTTGATTTCTTCACGAATACCAGGATTTGTTCCCTACCAGATTTACAGATCTAAAAGGGATAATCGGGGACCTGGGTGTTATGAAGATCACGTTGAAGCCCGACGCGAAACCGGTTAAGAAAAGACCTTACTGTCTTAATCTGAAGTATAAGGAGAAGGTTCGCTTAGAGCTAGACAAGATGCTCACGACAGACATCATTGAGCCTGTGGAAGAATTTGATTGGGTGAGCCCAATGGTGGTACTGGAGAAGAAGCAAAAGGATGAAATAAGGATATGCGTAGATCTCAGGAAGTTGGATGATGCTTGTATACATGATCCTTTCTCGACTCCATTCACTGATAAAGTCTTGGACAATGTAGGTGGCCATGAAGCATATTCCTTCACTGATGGATTCTCTGGGTACCATCAGATCAAAATCGAACCGGAGCATAGGAGCAAGATGACCTTTACAACTGAGTGGGGATGTTTTCAGTACACTATAATGCCTTTCAGATTGAAGAATGCACCCGCTATTTTCTCGCGCATAGTTGTTGCAGCGTTCAAGGAATTTATTCACAAGTTCCTGGAAGTATACTTTGATGACTGGACTGTGTTTGGGTTGGTGAAATGCCATGTGGTAAGTCTACGCTCGATGCTGGATACTTGTTGAAGATACCATATCGCACTCAATTTGAAGAAGTGCTTGTTTTGTGTTCCTTTTGGGACCCTGTTGGGTCATGTGGTTTGTAGACATGGATCAATGGCAGATCCCATGAAGATCGTGGTAATACTTAACTTAGAAGCACCAAGAAGTGTGAAATCACTGCGCGCTACCCTAAGACATATAGGATATTACAGAAAGTTTATCAAAGGCTAAGCCCAGATCACCTCGCCTATGGAGAAGTTGTTGAAAAAGGATGTCACATTTTGCTGGAACGAGGACTCTAATAAAAGCTTGGATGTATTGAAGGAAAAGATGGTCACTGTGCCGACTTTAGTCTTCCCAGATTGGAAGAAGGAGTTTCATGTACATGTCGATGCATCATGCATAGCGTTGGGAGGAGTACTGACACAGGATGGCGGAGGAGACTTGGACCACCCTATAGCGTTCGCTAGCAAAAGGTTATCCAAGGCGGAGAAGAACTATTCCACCATCGAGCGCGAAGGATTAGCCATGGTATACGCACTCTAGAAGTTTAAACACTACTTGCTGGGTGGCCATTTTAAGATGTATATAGATCATTCCACGCTGAAATACCCAGTTAATAAGCCTGTGTTGGGGGGGAGAATCTATATATGGTTGTTATTGTTACAGGAGTATGATTTTGAAGGTATTGTGAAGCCTGGACGATTGAAAGCAGTACTAGACCATCTGTCGCGCATCGAAACAAGGGAAGAGCCCATTAATTTGGAAGAAGGATTGCCTGACACACATCTATTTGTAGTGTGCGTCGCGGATAGCCATTTTAAAGATATCATACACTTCCTGACGACAAGAACTTCCCCGGAAGGATACACCATCCAACAAAAGGAGTTAGTGGTGCGCGTGGTAGACTTTTCTGTCATTGCCAGCATCTGTATAAAATGGGGTCCGATGAGATATTGCAATGGTATGTGCCAGATTTTGAAAGGAGTAGTGTCCTCGCGGACGCTCATGGGGGTGCCGTGGGAGGACATTATGCAGGGAGAGCGACTGCGCAAAAGATTCTACATGCAGGGTTGTGTTGGCCAACTCTCCATCAGGATTTGAAAGCGTACTGTAAAGCATGTGATATGTGTCAAAGGACTGGCAGGCCATCGCAGAGGGATGAGCTACCTTTGAATTTGGAAATGACATAGCTGCCCTTTGAGAAATGGGCAATAGATTTTGTGGGACCCATCCAATGCCAAGGAAAGATGGGAGCAAGGTACATTATCACCGCGACGAAGTATTTGACTCGATGGGCGGAGGCACAACCTGTGAAGGATTGCACAGGTGTGACTACTGTGAAGTTCCTCTTTGAGTATGTACTGACGCGATTCGGGTGCCCAAAGATTTTGATGAGTGATTGCGGTACACACTTTCTGAATGAAAGGATCAGCGTGCTAATGGAGGAATTTTAGGTATATCACCAGAAGAGCATGCTTTATCACCTGCAGGCTAATGGGACAATGGAAGCATTCAATAAAGTGCTAGAGAATGCGCTAACCAAGGTTTGCAATGCTCAGCGAAGTGATTGGGACCTATGCATACCCGCAGTACTATGGGCCTATCAGACGACATGCAAGAAGTTGACTGGACAAACACCCTTTAGGCTTGTATATGGTGTTGAAGCAATGATGCCCATGGAATACATTTTTCCTAATCTGCGCATAGCGATAGTCACGTGTATGACTGATTGCAGAGCCCTGGAAGAGAGGCTTGCGCAACTGGCTGAGCTTGGGGAAGAAATATTTCTAGTTGGATTTCACCAACAAGTCCAAAAGCAGTGTGAAAAAGCATGGCATGATTGGTACATTAAGCTACGCACCTTTAAGGTAAATGACCTGGTTTTGTTATATGAAAGCAAGTTTGATAAATTTCTAGGGAAATTCAGAATGCACTGGTTAGGACCCTATGTCATTAACGAGATTACTGATGGAGGAGCAATGCAGCTAGTCAAATTGAATGGAGATCCCTTCCTAAGAAAGGTGAATGGCAGTCGCTTGAAGCCATACAATGGCAGTCCGACCATGTGACTATATGAAGGTAGCACAGCTTAGCGCTCCAAGTAGAGGAAAGGAGGTGTGGGACTATAAACTACACTGCCCAAGTTGGGGAGTTGCGCGATTGGAGGATTGTGTGAAGCAAGGAAGTATCACAGGGTTTGTGGCAGCGTGAAGGGAGTTGCGCTACCCAGGAAAAAATCATGTAGGTCGGCTAGGAAGTAACCGTTAACGTCATTATTCATGATTTGATGGTAGAAATGCTGCCAAATGGAGCGGGCGACTGACATTTAAGACGAAATTTATGGGGCATATCCTTGAAAATATGTTGCCAATTTGGCATTAATGAACCAAATTTGGGGGGAACGGTCAGATTTGAATTCAAAATATCCTATAAATTACAGGTGGTTGTCCAGTGAAAAACACTTGGCGTTTTGAGAATTGAGTTGTTGAGCTCTCAGGCGCACATGAATCACGAGCACTACGAACTTCAAATAGCTAGTTCAGTATTTGAGACATTGCTGAAGGAGACATAGGAGTTCTTGGAGAACATCATGTCGGTGCCCATAGAAGCTATAGATACCGAAGCAGAGGAGTCAGTGCTGGAAATTGAGATGGAGGTAGAAGTAGCTGCTCGAGAGGTTGCCGAAGTCCCTAAATCACTAAGGACACCAAGACGAAAGCTGACCCTAACCAAGGAAAGCGCGAAGGATAAAAAGGGCAAGCAGCCTGCAATACCGATGCGCGTATCTCCAAGAAGAAACCCACCTAAGCCTACCACACAAGAGAAGGGCAAAGGCATCAATTTAGAGCCGGAGGGGGAAGTGTAGTTAGATGAGTTACTGATCAAGAAAGAAGGAATTTACAGTTATAAATTAACCAAGAAAGGAATGTAACTGAACATAACCATACAAGTAATAACTTAGGATTTATGTGGTAAAACCCTGACAGAGTGTCAAGGAAACATCCACGGGGTACGGGATTGGAATCTCTATTCAATCAATAAATGATTCTCCATACAATAGTTCGAGCACTCATCAGTTTTATATGAGCCTCCTCAGTTACATAACCGATGTTTCGGTATAAAACTAACTTGTTAATAACTAATACATTTTACCCAAATTTACATAACAAACTCCACCTTGACAATAATTTTACTAATCCCTTGCCCATGCCCATTCATCATCTTTTCTGCAAGCCAAGAGAAGCTAAAAACCATCACAACTTCTCTACTGTAACTGGCTTTGTGAATATGTCTACACAATTTTCTCGTGTATGGACCTTTTGAAGAGCTAATTTTCCGCCATCGATCACATGTCTCAGAAAATGATACCTTACATCAATGTGCTTGGTTCTACTGTGATAAGCAAGATTTGTAGCCAAATGAATAGCACTTTGATTGTCACAAAGTACATTCACTTTCTCCTACGTCCTTCCAATCTCATCAAGTAGACCATTTAACCAAATTGCTTCTTTACTGGCATCTGAAGTAGCTATATATTCTGCTTCGGTAGTGGACAATGCAACTGTTTCTTGAAGCTTTGACATCCAACTAATTGCTCCACCTGCAAGAGTAAAGAAATAACCTGTAGTAGATCTTCTTTTGTCCAAATCACCTGCATAATCAACATCTACATATTTGCAGACTGATCCTTCACTACCATTAAAGATGATGCAATGGTCACTTGTGCCTCTTAGATATCGAAGCACCCATTTCACTTCTCACCAATGTTCTTCACCTGGATCTGCCATGAACCTGCTCACAACTCCAATTGCATGTGAAATGTCAGATCTTGTAAATACCATCGCATACATTAAGTTGCCTACAACATTTGCATATGGTACATGAGACATATACTGCTTTTCTTCATCAGTTCTTTGACTCAAAATCGAAGAAAGCTTAAAATGAGAAGCTAATGGTACATTAATAGGTTTCACATTGTTCATACAGAAATTTTCAAGTATTTTCTCCACATACTTCTGCTGTGATAACCAAATCTTACCATTTTTCCAGTCTCTATGTATCTCCATTCCTAAGATATGTTTTGTTGCTCCAAGATCCTTCATATCAAATGCCTTAGAGAGCTGAGCCTTTAACCTGTTAATCTCTTCCATGCTTTTTCTTGCAATAAGCATATTGTCAACATATAAAGCTAAGATAATGAATATTCCATTGAAACTTTTGAAGTATACACAATGATCATACTCACTTCTAATAAAGTTCTGGCTCACCATGAAGGAATCAAACTTCTTGTACCATTGTCTGGGAGACTGCCTCAGACCATATAATGATTTCCTGAGCTTGCAAACTAATCTTCTTCTGCAACCTTGTACAAAACCTTCTGGTTGTTCCATATATAACTCTTCATTCAAATCACCATGTAGAAAATCTGTTTTAACATCTAACTATTCTAACTCAAGGTTAAGTAATGCAGTTAGTGCCGACACAGTATGAATAGAAACAAGTTTTGCAACTAGTGAAAAAGTCCCATGAAAGTTGATACCTTCAACCTGAGAATACCCTTTTACTACCAGTCTCGCCTTATACCTTTCGATACTTCCATCAACTTTCCATTTCAGTTTGAAGACCCATTTGCATCCAACAACACTTCTCCCTTAAGGAAGTTCTACAAGATCCCAAGTATTGTTCTTGGCTAAGGAATCCATTTCTTCTTCCATATCCATTTTCCATTTTTCACTATCTGTATCATCTACTGCTTCCTGATAACAAGAAGTTTCCCCATCTTCAGTAATCAAAGCAAAAGATGAAGCATAATCTTCATACCTTTTGGGAGTTTTTCTTTCCCTTTTAGACCTTCTTAGAGTGACTGGTTGCGGAACTGGTTCATAAACTTCAACAACTTCCTTTGTATCTTCAACACCTTTTTCTCCAGAAGTCTCTTCTTCCTTTTGATTGTCACTAAAAGGTCTAGCCTCCAATTGAACTTGTTGATTTAGCAATACCTGTTCCTGTTCAATTCTTTCAACATTTGATTTTAAAAAAGAAGATTCATCAAATGTGACATCTCTACTAATGACTATCTTTTGCAATGTAGGATACCACAACCTGTATCCTTTCACTGCATAGTCATACCCAAAAAATATATAACATTTCGATTTTGGATCTAATGTTGAATGCTGAGTTTTAGGAATAAGAGAATAGGCATCATAGCCAAATATCCTTAAATGTAAATAATCACAAGATTGACCTGTCCAAACCTCTTCAGGAATTTTACAATTAATTACTACTGAATGTGATCTGTTAACTAAATAACAAGCAATGGATACTGCTTCTGCCCACAACTCCTTTTGCAAGTTAGCATTGCTGATCATGCTTCGGGCTCTTTTCGTAAGAGTTCGATTCATACATTCAACAACACCATTTTGCTGAGGAGTATAAACAACAATTTTGTGTCTAACAATTACTTCATCCTTATAGTATTGTTCAAATTCTATTGAAGTGAATTCACCACCATTGTCAGTTCTTAAACATTTAATTGATTTGCCTATTCTTTTCTCTACCATTTCTTTAAATTGTTTAAAGACATTGAATACATCAACTTTATTTTTTAGCATAAAGACCCAAACTTTACAGAAGAAATCATCAATAAACATTAAAAAATATGGAGAACCTCCATATGATACAACAGGAGATGTTCCCCACAAATCAGAATGAATATAGTCTAAAATATCTTTACTATTATGATTCCCAGTTTTAAATCTTTGTTTACATTTTTTTCCATACACACAATGTTTACAGAAATCCAACTTCAAGGATTTCAAATTAGGAAGTGATTTACGTTTCATCAGTGCCTGAAGACCTTTCTCGCTCATGTGACCCAATCGCTGATGCCATAGGTGAGTACCTTCTTCTTCTTTTTCTGACACAATCGCTGCTTCACTGACCTGAGTACTTCCTTTAAGTCTGTAAAGATTTCCAACCTTTTCTACTTTCATAACAACTAGGCTGCCTTTAAAGACTTTTAGCACTCCATTCTGACCTATAAACTTATAACTGTCTGAATCTAACACTCCAAAAGAAATCAATTTTTCTTCAAATCAGGTACATGTCTAACACTAGTTAATTTTATAACTGTGTTATCATACATTTTAATCCTGATATTTCCCATCCCAACAATCTAACATGATACATTATTACCCATAAACACAGAACTACCATTTACATTTTCATATGAAGTAAACCAATTTTTGTGTGGACACATGTGATGAGAAGCACCAGAGTCTAACAGCTAGCTAGGTGAAGTTTCATCTATCATACATAACTCTTCGGCAGATAAAACTTCGTCTATCATACTTGAATCAACTTGATTTGATTCCTTCTTTGGGTTATCAGATTCTTTTTCGTTTCCAACAGTCTTTCTTTAGGTGTCCAATTTTATTGCAGTGCCAACATTTTGCCTTACACTTCTTTCCCTTTGATTTAGATCTGGAAGACCCCCTTGTTTTTTCTCCTCTTTCCTTTGACCGTCCTCTAACTATCATGGCTTTTGATGCAGCTGTTTCAGTACTGGATTTCCTTCGTACTTCTTCAGACAAGAGAACTCCCACAACTGATTCAAATTTCAAAGAATCAGTGGTGCTCAAATTTATTGAAGTTACGAAGTGATCCCATGATTCGGGCAGAGAACACATCAAGGTTATAGCTTTGTCTTCTTCCTGAATTTTAATTTTCATATCTGCTAATTGGCATATAAGTGTATTAAAAACATTCAAATGTTTTGCAACTTTTGAACCCTCCTTCATTCGAATACTGTACAATTGTCTTTTCAAATAAATTCTATTGGTTAACGACTTTGTCATATATAGTTTTTCCAGTTTTTCCCATAACCCTGAAGCTGTACTCTCTTCAAAAATGTTGAAGAGAACTTCATCCGCCAAGCATAACCTGATGGTACTGAGAGCTCGGGCATCCAATTCCTCCCATTCCAAATCAATCATGCTTGCAGGTTTCTTATTTGCCCCGTCCAATGCCTTGTGCAACCCTTGTTACACCAGCAAATCCCTAACTTTCAGTTTCCAAAGAGAAAAATTGCTCTTGCTGGTGAATTTCTCCACCTCGAATTTTGCATTCGACATCTTGGCCATTTATTTCCTCCTAGGGTTTCAGTCTTTCAACTAGGGTTTATTTTTGGTTTCCTTTTCTTCAAAAAACGTTTTGGATTCAAAAAAAGTTCCCCTTTTTTCAAACAAAGAAACCCTTCAACAGGTTTAAAAAAATTGTTTTTCTTTCCTTCAAATTAATGAAAAACCTTTGTTTTTCTTTCCTTCAAACTTGAACAAATCCCTTTGTTTTTCTTTCCTTGAAATTTGAACAAATTTCTGGAAAAATTTCCTAGGAAAAATTTCTTTCAAATTATTTAAAAAAATTACCCAGATCTATTTCTGCTAATCGAATTCCTCTAGTGACAAGCAAGCCAGGCTTTGGAGCCCCTCCTCGACTACTCTGGTAGCACGCAGAGGCAACACACTTCCTTGTAGGCTCTGGCATAGTCCACACAGAGGCAACACACTTCTGCACAATTCTTGGCAGCACGCACCAGACTGGTCACAACTTTAATGACTCTTCCTCTCTGATCCAGCACATAGAGGTCAAGGCTCTCCTCAATGCACGCACGCAGACTGTTCACAACTCTCCTCGACGCACGCAGAGATTGGACAAAGCCTCCTCGCTCCATGCTAGTGCCTCCTCACTCCTCCTTGCAAACCATGGTTCACCTCTGGTTTTTAACAGACAATAATTTACATGCAGAGTGGCGGTTGGTCTTCACGCAGAGAGCAAAGATCTAGTGGTAGGCTCTCTGAGCTCTGGTCTATGCACACGCAGAGATACTCTGGTCCAACACTTGAGCACACATAGGAAACCAGTACACTCCTCTAATGAGTATGCAGTAGGTCTCAACAATGATGACTCCCTCTGATAATCTGCAATCCAAAGATGACCACGTAGGCTCAACTCACTCTGGCCATGCAGGCTCTTATGCAGCCTTTTCTTTCACATGCATTTCACTCAACTCAACTGGCATGTATTTGTCTCCAAAAAACTCAACTGAACTGGGCTCTGATACCATTTGTAGTTAGATGAGTTATTGATCAAGAAAGAAGGCATTAATAGTTATAAATTAACCAAGAAAGAAATGTAACTGAAAATAACCATACAAGTACTAACTCAAGATTTACGTGGTAAAACCCTAACAGAGTGTCAAGGAAACATCCACGGGGCAAGGGATTGGAATCTCTATTCAATCAATAAATGATTCTCCATACAATAGTTCGGGAATTCATCAGTTCTATATGAGCCTCCTCAGTTACATAACCGATGTTTCGGTATAAAACTAACTTGTTAATAACTAATACATTTTACCCAAATTTACATAATTAGTTTTCAATTTCCAACAGGAAGAACTCGAAGACATCCTGATGGATGATGAGGATGTGGGAGTAGATATGGGGGAAGTTGAGGCCCAGGGTGTTGACCCTATCACTCTGTTGCCTGAGTATGTCCCTTCGCAGAAGGGAAAGGCCAAGGTGCCAAAAGATATCGATGAGAGTAAGACCCCATTGCAAACCCCTCTGTTGTCGGATGAAATTGTTTTCGAAGTACTTCCCTTGGCATGGGTTACGTTGTTAAAACTCGAGGACTGGGACTTGGATAATCATGAGAAGTTCCCACACTTGGCAACTGAGCAGCTGATGTGCCGCATCATCGATACAACCACCGAAATGACCGCATTGGAGCCACAGAGGTGGCTCAGAGGAGTAGACAAGGTAGGGTTGCTCAACCTGCTTTGGATGCCTCCCTACAACTGCACCCCAGTTATAGTATTGGTCATCAAGCAACTGCTATTCTTGGTGCATGATGGGTGTCTGTGGCTGGAGGAGCCAATACCCATCACTGACAAGTTGATCCACAAGATCACGTGGTTGCCCTATAGAGGAGAAAATCCAGCCATGATATTTGACCAAAAAGGTGGTGAGCAGGTCCTCGTGGAGGCCATGAAAGAGAAGTTTAAGTTGGTAAAGAAACCACGTTGATATGCCATATCCAGCGTCTATGACTGTGCTGTAAAGGTGGCTACACAAATTTTAGCAGGGAAGGTGATGAGGAAGTGTCGCACCGACGAGGTGCCAATGCTTGTTGTCATGCTAGCAGCCGAGTGCGCCGAAGGAGTCCAGTTCAACTGGTTGGACTATCTTCGCAGAGAGTTCCTAAAAAACTACCACGAAGCACATGAGCTTAGCAAGATGTTCCAATACGCGTGGCTCTTGCTGTCGATTGTGATGGTAGCATGGGAGCTTCTAGATGACAGCTAATTCCCTTCGGTCGCGCCAGACCTACTAGAAGCAACAAAGTACGCTTTGCTGTGGCTGACCAAGGATGTGCAATGGATCAAGGACAACAAGATCTTCTGGATCTTGATGGAGATGAACATCCACATGGCCATCAATCGCAAACTGTGGTTGTCACCTACAGTATTTTCCAACGTGCAGGGCTAAGTAGATTTCAAAGCAGATTTTCACCATGTGGCCATCCGGGCGTGGAAGGACCCTGTGCAGAAGTGGTATGACTTGCCTTACCTGGCAACGAATGATGCCATTGATGCAGTACTTGATCAATGGTTGGCAGAGTGGCACACTACAACAGACTTAGCGGTGGGAGGAAGCAAGTTTGTCATGCAGAGAAAGAAGGAGGAGGCTAAGCTAAAGATGATGCAACTATTCGAGAAGAGGAAGAAGGAGGCCACTGATAAGGCCCAGGAGGAGCGCGATGTCACTCAACAAACATAGAAGCAGATGGGTGGAACAGAGTGAGGCTTTGACAAAGGCGCGTGACCGCCTTCACCTGAGATAGAGGAGGAGACGAACGAGTAGACAGAACATCACGATATGGACCCACAAGTGACGTCTACCCGCATAAAGCATCCAAGGGATTAGGAGAAAGGAGGGTCCAGAAAGAAATCAAAGGCTACTAAAACATCGCTGGACCCAATCACCCTCACCGAGGGTGATTTGCATGACATCGGTGACACGGTATGGGATGTCACCGCGGAGGCCCTACAACAGTTTGAGTAGTAGCAACAACTAGTATTGGGGGCTATCCAGACACATCTGCAGCAGCTGTAGACCCTCGCGACATAGGCTGGCACAGTGTCTACCTGCCTTCCTATCGACACTTTAGAAGCTATCAAGATGCTGTGCGCAAAGGCCTCTAGCACTATAGTGCTGCCTAATGGAGCACTAACCATGGAGAATGAAGCTGACAAGCCCATTGTCAGTGCCCTCAATGGAGTAGGGTTGAATATGGCAATGCTCCCTAGTGAAGCGCTCCACCTCTTGTAGGATGGAGTTATTGCAGAGTTGAGGGCCCGTGAGCACCGTGCCCTCCAGGTGATTAGTGAACAATGGATTAAAAATGAGAAGATGGCACTATAGCGAGACTTTTCCATCGCCGTTATGACCGAAGCAACCAACCAAAGCAAGCGTATAATGTAGGTTGTCGAGGAGGCATGCTGAATGGTCCCAGAGTTGGCCATTCCTTAGGAAGAACTAGTCGAGGTGCGCATCCGCAAGCTGGCCATGAGAGTGTGCGACGCTCATACAAAAATGCAAGGGTTCAATTGGAGTTGAACCTGTAGATCACAGAGTTATAGTTGAAGGCCCACCCTTCAACTTCGCCAGAACTAAACGAGTAGCAGACAACCGATGTCATAGAAGCAGTAGCAGACTGCACACAATTTTTTGAGCAGTTGTTCGAGGTCCTGACAAGTTTGTAGGAGGACCCTAATGTACAACGATTGGAGACAAAAGCACGTGAGCTACAATAACACTATGATGAAGTAAAAGGCACAACACGAACCGTCACGCTCACACAGAGATTGGCGAAGATGGAGGAGGCCAAGAAACTGAAGGAACAGGTGGATGCAGCACTGCACAAGGAAGCGGTGCTGAAAGCATGACTAAAGCCCTCGATGGATGAGGCTTACATGGTGACAACCTCTATTGAAGGAAAGCTTGTGACTATGCAAGCAACTCAGCAAAAGCTTCAGGCCGATAGTTCAAGAGCAGTGACTGAGCAAATTGTTGAAGACGTGAAGCAGGCAGCCACACATTGCACTGCTGAGGTTGTGGTAATACGAGTTGAGCTAGAAGGTCTTCACACTAAGATCTCCGTGCCTGCCGAGTGACTCGAGGGTGAGTCACGATGTTTGTTTTGGGGGCCTGTTGGGAACGATATTCCCCAAGGACAGTTTTGGGGCTAAAAGCCTATGTTTTGGGTCGAGTTTTGTAATAAATTTATAAAGCCTCCGCATTTTGTGGTCGCGGAACATGAAGGTGTCATGAGTCATAAAGGGTTTTCTGCCCTTAATTTTGTAAAGTAAATTCGGCTGTAAATATGTACCCATGGTCCGCGGACCATGGGATTGTATAAAAAGAGCTAAGTAAGTAAGCTCTAAGTAGTCTTAATGAGTCATGAATTGTAGTAAGAAGTCTTGAGCGATAAAGAGAGAAGTCGAAGTTTTAGGTCGTAGCATAGGTAGAGGCTCTGTACTTGAGTGCGTAGAGGCCTAGGGTAGAAGTCCGTAGTTGAGCGCGCGGACCCCAGTAGTTGTGTGCGCAGGGCAGATAGAGTCTATAATCATATGAAGATATCAATAAAGAGAAGTATTCTACAAATTTTGTGTCTTTGTTTCCTGTTAATGCATCTTGTCATATTGTGTATGAATTTCATTTATAATACTTATGTGATGCATGAATGTATGTAATTATGTTGGATAATTGAACGCAAATAAGGATATTTGTTTACGCGGTGCTAACTATGATTATCTGATAAGATAAGTAAGATTCTTAAGATAACTTGGGAATCTGTGCAATCTGCTGCCTTAGCAGCGTGAAAGTATCTGAATTGAAGGTTAGGGCTGCGCGAAGGTTAGTCGTACCCTTTCGTGGAGGTATCAAAGGGAGGAATAAGGAGCTAGGCAAACAAAGCCCTAGAACTTAATGACCTACGTGAAAGTAGAAATAGAAGGAATAAACTGACATCACGACCATCTCAGGGTGCGGAAACTTGGTTCCAGCATCCCCCCATATTGCTTTGGGTGAGACTTCGGTCCGCCCTCCGCGGGTTGATGCCGAAAGGACCAGTAGTGTAGGGATTTGTTTAGCTAACTAATGCTGAACCTAGGTCAGACCCCACCAAGCCAACACAATGTTGTCCCTAAATAAAATATTTCAATGTCAACTATGCATGTAAATTATATAAATAAATTTGTTTATCCATTTTCTATTTTTATGATGTATTCATTAGTTATGCTTGTAATGTTGATACTCCTTGAATTTTGGACTAATTATTCTATAGATAAGTAGTCAAGAATATGTGGTTTTCAATTAGGTAAATTGAGACCACCTACCTAGTGACAACGGATAGAGGTACTTATTTTGCTTATTATTTTGCATATATATATATATATATATATATATATATATATATATATATATATTATGGTTAAAACATTTTAAATTTTTTCTAGTGGTCTCACTATTTTACATCTTAGTGTTTCCTAGATGTGTGTTTATCCATTTTAATCATGGATTTATTAGGTGCTGAGAGATCAAATTTCTTAAAGTGCATATCTTTTTCAACTTTTGTACCCTAAAAAAGCTTAAATATGATCCCTCTCAACTTTTGGTAAATACTTGGTTAATATAGATCCTACAAATAAAGAAGATATGTCCCTTTAACAACACCAAAATATGCTTTTTTAACAATACCAACCAATAAGAAAAAAATAAAAATAAAAATAAATTTAAACATAAAATTGATTAAAAATAAAAATATTTTTTTTATTAATTTTATGAAAAATAAATTTATATTCCTTTTCATTTTTTATTATTATAATAAATATGTATATATATATATATATATATATATATATATATATTATTTTATCTTTTTTCATATATATATATATAAACAACTATTTTTATTTTTATTTTTTATATTTTATTATATTTTAAATAAAATATAAATACAAAAATCCATGGGAAAGAGGAGTAAAATTTAGGAAACAAAATTATGTGTTTGCTAACCCTATCTCATTTTGATTTGAAAAAAAAATGAATAGGAGAGCTATCTTTCTTGTACTCCTCCCTATGTTAAAAGAAAAGAAATAGAAAAGGAAAGTGCAGGTATGTTGTAACTCTAAAGAAAACGAAGTTTGGCCAATTGGCGGGGTACCAACTGCAGTCACAAATAGATGGTCAATTGGCGGGGACCAACTGCAGTCACAAATAGAATTAAAATGTATTAAAGGAACTCAAACTCAGGAAACTAATATGATCACAGTAAGAGAAAATTCAGAATATAAATCCATAATATTGAGATTACATGTTTTTCACCAAGATACCAATAAATCACATGTACATATATATATTTATAACCAGCACTACAAATTAAAACCATTTTACATGGTCCCGAACATATCTGTTTATAACCAACACTACAAATTGAAACCATTATTACATGGTCCTGAACAAACTGTGAAACTATCTGTCCAACAGTATTTACATCATTTGACAAGAAAACCAAGCGGTATTGAGATAGATAACGTAGAGGTAGAGAAGGAAGTAGCAAAGGCTTATAATCACGCTAACATGTGCACACATATGCAGTGAATATGTGATTATTTACACTCATCAGACGAAGAGAAAGCTTAGAACGAGCACCATCAAGCAACTGGCCATGATCACAACCTGAGATGATAGACGTTGGCCATCAGAACCGCTGAATGCAAAGCTGTTGACAAAGGGTTGGTTTAATGCCTGGGCCAAAGAATTCTGCCCGTTCAACAATGGCTGGTTCAAACCCGGCTGGACATTTAATGGAGAGAAGGGCTGATTGACGAAGCCGGGTTGGTTAATCAATGGCTGGTTCACTAATGGAAATTGCTGCCCGATTGGGGAGTTTACAGGCAGCTGATTAACTAAGGGCTGGCCGTTCAAAGGAGTGTAGGGTTGGGCGTTCAATGGCTGATTTACTGGAGATAAAGGCTCATCGCTTAATGGAGAGCTGGAGCCGTCTTCACAGGAAACCATGCTCAGAATGTTCATGAAAACTGACACTCCAATCAAAATATTAATGGCTGCAGTTTGCAAAGATTTCTCCATGGTGAATTCAGCTATAATTACCAAACAGAATCTGCGGGCAATGCGGATGTAATATTTTTGTAATCAACTGGAGCTCCTGAATGAAATCTGGTGAATGGTCTTCGTTTGCTTGAAGGCAAGAGAGGAGGACAACTTACATATATACAAACATAACGCAGCCATAAATAGAAACATAACGCAGTCTTAAATTGTGTAGCAGACAGAGTTGATAATGGTGCAGGTTGTTGGAGTCTCAATAGTGGAAGATTTGGTTATGGTGGTAGTGCAGGTGACAGAGCTAAACGTTGGATTCATGTGGTTAAGTATTAGTCCATAAGAGAAAATAAAGGAGTTGGCGACGGTGGAAGCACGGAGAGTTTAAATTACTAATATATTTGATCAGGTGAACAGGAAGTATAAACGAATAGCAGCATCCGTTATTATCGAGAGGTGTTTCAGAAATGTGAATATGACACAAGAAACCTAATATTAATGGAGATCCAGTAGAACGACTCCACCTGTGACGTGAATATCTTTGAAATTCGCTCACACACCAAATCCTTCGTCAGCGTTCTGAATGTTGGTGAAGTCTTCACTATGACGTGATTTATACAGAAACCCTTTCCCACAAACTCTCGAAGAATCTGTATTGAAGTCTAACGTCGATAGGGGTTATAATAATCAATATTTTTCTTATTTCATCGTTAAATTTTGTTTATAGAAATTCTAAAACTCTATATCTTAGAATTCATCACCATTTTCAATTCTCAAACACCTCTATCTTCCTATCTATTTGGTTCTCCACAATAGATTTGAACTATTGAAATTTCTAGAAAATCTCATACGTCCTCCTCAATAAATATAACTATGTTATCCTAGAGAAATTATGAATAAAGAAAACAAAAAATAAAGTTATTAGTATTGTTTCCAAAATTTCTTTTTCCCTTGGAACAATATGATTAAATGCAAGGTTAATAGAAATAGATTTCAAGAAAGTCACACCATAATTTTTTTAACATATTGTGCATATATTGAAGCCTATTCTCTCTAAATGTGTCTCATTTTTTATGCCACAACATAGTTTCATTGTCATTTTCAAAAACAATTATATTGTTGTAACTTTTTGGGTCAATATGCCCTTACATCTCATACAATTCCCTAATTCGAATAACTATCATAAACACCATCACACAACAAACCATATTTACATGAATCCTTCTCAAATATGGTAGGAAAACCATTATCACCCATTCAACTAATAAATATGAGATTCATGGCTAAACCTAGAACATGTAGTAGCCCTAGCAATGTTCTACTACGACCATCCGTCCTTTAATATTAGTTGAAATCGACCTTGATTGACTATATTGGTAATTAAGTCATCCCTCTAGTAGAGGTCCCTTCCATCATATTGTTCATATACATAGAACAAATCCCTATGGGGTGTCATATGATAGGATTCTCTCGAATTCATCAACATGCCTTGTGATCTGATTGTGTACTTATCGAAGTTAAGTACAAATATACAAGTCTCATCTTTCATCTAGAGAGGCTATCCTTTTAGTCAATTGTTCAATCAATCCCTTTCTTTGCTCAACATAATTTGACTTATAATCTCTTTTGTAATGCACCACTTTACCACATTTCTAATATCTTGTCCATTTATTAAGAGACTTAGACCTTCCTTTTAACCTAGATTTCTCTTTAGAGAATGTTTCTTTACCTCTATCAACTAGTCAACCTCTTACAAACAATGTATCTTTAGTTGATCCTTCCATGTTCCTTCACCTCATCTCTTCCAATAATAGATATGCCACCACATAATCAAGAGTCAACGTGGTCATATTAAACCCAATAGCCATGATTAGACTATCTTGTGATTATGTTAAAGAACACAATAAACTAATAGAATTTTCCTCTTCTGGATATATATATATATATATATATATATATATCCACACTCAATAGTTGGAATCATAATCATAGTATTGAATGCATGTAGTTGTTTCTTGACAAAATCACCCTCTCATCCTCATAAGATAGAGACATATTAACCAATGATTTCAACAAATATACATTTCCCAACTTAGCCCACAGTTTCTTGGCAATGGCTTCCCTTGATACATTCAACAACGCCAAGTCTACAAGATGAAGTTGAATCATACTTCTTGTTTTTCTTTCTAGTTTATCCCAATCTTCAACAACTCAAGGTTGTTTTAGGATGCACATCAGATCTATGATGAGATCCTCCATTTTAAGATTTCAAACCTCAAAATAATGGCTATTAAACTTCTCAATCTCAATTCTTATAGTTCTAGCCACTCTTTTTTAACTAAATTTCTATCCTAAGATTCTTATTCGAATAAGGTTATCTAAAATATAATCAAGAATGTCATTATTGAATATATCCAAGTTCAGGATCCTCAACCTTGGTAATATGGGGCATTCCTTTACAACCAAAATGAACTCGATACTAGATGTTCCACTTAATGCACTTCATTTAGAATTTAGATATGAAAAGTCCAAATATAGATTCGAATGGACTTATAAACCAAACTAGAAGCTCATTTAACATAAACCTTTAATTTCACATGTGCGAACTTAAAGAACCAAAAATAACAAATGCAAGCTATAAAGATTCACACAAAACATAGATTTTATGCTAGAAACCATTAAGTGAGAAAACTAATAAATCTTTAAGCTTCACTACTCTTATATTCTTGACATAATATCAATGGAAGATTACAACGAGCATTGACCTTGGTCCACAACTAAGGCCAATGTGCTCATACATCACTTGATCTATAATGATCATGAATATTTAACATCATATCATCCTCATTAGCCTTACATCAAGCTTTAATTGTAGGCTTCAAAAAACAACAATTTGTAGCTTCTTGAATCAATATTGGTGGTTGACGATCATTGGCCAAGATCTTGAGAATCTTAGGATTCCTAACTATTTTTTTGACCATTTCCAACTATAGTCAATTCCCTTCGAATGTGAGTCAACCACCAGTTTTGATTGACTATGTGTGTCTGCCCAATTACGATCCTTTCAACTACTCCAGTCAATTATTGGCTTATTCCTAGCTATATTTTGACCTTTTCCAACTATAGTCAATTCCCTTCGAATGTCAGTCTACCACTAGTTTTGATTGGCTATGTGTGTGTGCCCAATTGTGATCCTTTCAACTACTCCAGTCAATTATTGGCTCATACCGGTTGCTCGACTATAGGTCAATTTGATTGAGTTAACTTCTCTCGCCTAGACCATCATCGTATGGACACAATTGTTGACTTGTATTACCAACATAGATCCATCTTAAATACGGGTCTAAAATGAGCCCAGAGGGATCCAATTTCTTCACTTGCAAATTTTTTTATGAGCAAACATTATTTAATTGTTTTGTATAGTTATTTCTTTTTTAGATTTTTAGATTTTTTTTTATTTTGGTCAACATGAGCAAAATTTCAACTTTGTTGACAGACGAACAAGGTTACACATCATATTCCACTGTAAAATGAGCCTCTTGGCTCAATAATCAACTTGACTTTAACTATTCCATGAATTTGCTCTTCCTAATCAATTATTCTCAACCAAATTTATTGAGATTCATTCTTAATCATATTATCTAATTAATTAATCAACCTACTAAACTACAATTAATTAAAATTAACTACAAATATATAGATTTTTTTTTTTTTTGAAAATTATAATTTTATTTTATTTTTAATATAACAAATATGTTCAAATATTTTTTTTTTTCTAGGCTAAGACTAAACTAAGTACCCACGGGGAATTGAACCAGTGACCTATAGCAAGGAGTGCCTTAACAGCGCACCCATTCACCGTCAATCCAAAGCCCCGTGGGCAAATATGTTCAAATATTAAGAGTCACTTTTTATGGGGATTTTTTTGTTTTGTTTTTATCAATTAAGAACACTAAGAGTCACTTTTTATGCAGGAATTTTTTGTTTTGTTTTTATCAATTAGGAGCATTAAGAGTCACTTTTTATGCTTAATATAAAGAAATGAATAATTTTTATCCTATTAAATATGGAGCTAAAGTATGAAATTTACACTAAAATATTATAATAAAATTTATCTAAATTTCTTATTCAATTTATAAATATTTTTTTTTATATATTTAAATACGAGGCAGAGGTATGATTCCTCCTTTTCTTAACATATAATTGAAATATAACGTTAATGAAAATATTAACCCAAAAAAATTCAAATATAAAATAAAACAAACTTTGCCCACCGGCGGGATACCAACTGCAGTCGCAAATAGAATTAAGATGTATTAAAGGAACTTAACCTAAGGAAACTATATGCTCACGGTTAGGGTATAAACGACGTTAGATATTTATTTTTATCTATTATTTATGTTAGATTATTTTCGTTTATGTTTATAATTCGTTTTTTGGGTGATTAGGTTGAGTTACTTCTACATGGAAGAAGATTTATCCATTCACACTAAATTGTTTATCATGAGAATTGTAATTTATCATTAGAATTGTGTGAGGTTCGTGTCATTAAACAAGCTTTATCACAATTCTTGAAAACAACATCACTGTGGAATATAACATCATAATTGTGGAATATAACATAAAAAATGTAGATTGCATGGTAGATCCATTAATTATAATTCAACTAGAATTTAATGGAATAATTATTAGAAAAATTGGAAAGAAAAGAAAAAATTAAATTAACTAGCAACTCACAGGTGAGCAAGCTGTACCTGGAGGCTGCATAAACTGGAGCGTACACTCTCATTTCAATTCACCCAAGATGAGACAATAAATATATCTCAAAAGAATAGGGAGGTGAGAACAAACTCCTACAACCTAGGAACTAATCCTAACTTAAGGAGTTACGTTAAAACCATGTAACCATTTCTCCATTAATACAATATAATATTAATTATTTTCAACTCTCCCCTTAATGTTTATCATGAAGTCCTAACATCCCCCTAAACAATTCAAACTTCACTTTCCCAAGAGGCTTTGTAAAAATATTAGCCACATTGTCACATGTTTTACAGTATTCAATAAAAATTTCTTTTGACTGGACCTTTTCTCTAAAAAAATGAAACTGAGTATCTATGTGTTTCATGTTCTTATGAAACCCTAGGTTGTTTTCTAGCTTAATGGAACTCCGGTTGTCACATTTGATGACAGTCGCTTCGTTTTGCTCCTCCTACATCATGGAGAAGTCTCCTCAACTAGATAGCTTCACATGTCACTGTGCATAATTCTTGGTACTTGGCTTCAGCTAAAGATAAAGACACAATGCTCTGCTTTTTACTGCTCCATGCTATGACCCTAGATCCAACACTGAATGCATAACCCGTGATAGATCGTCGATCATCTTGGTTACCTGCCCAATCAGAGTCTGAAAAACCTTCTAAAGTAACATCAGATGTATTAGTGTATAAAATACCATAATCACTAGTACCATGAAGATACCTTAGTACACGTTTTGCTGCAACCCAATGAATTTCAAGAGGTTTACACATAAATTGGCTCAACACACTAACAAAGTATGCTAAGTCTAGTTTAGTTGTAGTCATATATATCAGACTACCAACTAGCTGTCTGTACAAAGTGGCATCCACCTCCTTAGAGCCATCGCCACTGCACAATTTCAGGTTCTGCTGCAAAGTTACTGATATTGTCTTACACTGTTCCATTCTGAACTTTTTGAGTAGCCCTCTGACATACTTCCCTTGAGTAAGAAAAGTCTACCCATAGTCTCTCTGCACTTCTAGACCTAGACAATAATGTAAACTTCCGAGGTCTTTCATCTAAAAAACCCGTGACACCTGCAATTTGATTTCTTTGATTAATGCATCTGCATTACCTATTATAATCATGTCATCCACATACAAGGAAATCAAAATTATTTGCCACTGTTCATCATACATGGTATATATATTTGGATCATTCTTACTCTTGTGAAAACCATCCTTCAAGAAAAATGAATCGATCTTCTTGTACCATGAGCTGGGTGCCTATTTTAAACCATAAAGGGCCTTTTTCAATCTACAAACTAAATTCTCATGCTCTTGTTTAACAAACCCTTCATGCTGCATTAAATAAACCTCTTCCTTGAAATCACCATTTAAAAATGCAGACTTAACATCCGATTGGTGTAGCTTCCACTGATGTTTTTTAGCTATAATAATTAACATTCTAATAGTATTCAGTTTGGCTACCAGAGCAAAGGTTACTTCATAGTCAATTCCCTCTTTATGTGAATAACCCTTTGATACCAGTCTAGCTTTAAACTTTTCTATATTCCCATCTGCATTAAATTTAGGTTTATAAATCCACTTGCATCCTATGGGTATTTTTCCTTCAGGCAATTCAACTGGTTCCAAAGTATTATTTCTAATAATAGATTCAAATTCTTCATTCATTGCGGCCCTCCACTCATGAGATTGACTACCTTCTTTATAATTTGTGGGCTCTATATCATTTAAAATGTTTGACATTAAAGCATAGTCTTTCAATCTGGTTGGTAGTTGAGTCTGCCTACCTGATCTTCTCGGTAAGGGACTCACCTCAAATCTGTTTGCTTCAGACCTTAGCGGGCTCGACTTACTGATTACATCACTTGCCTTCTGTTGTTGTTGTTGTTACTACTGCTGAATGTCCTCACTGCTTTCTTCCATCAACAATGGAATGTGCCACTCTACAAGGTTGTTCTCCTTATTTCCTTCCTCAGTTTGCTCATGAAATAACACATCTCGACTCGCAAGAACTTTACGAGTCAAAGAATTAAACAACTTATAAGATTTAAACTCAGTGCAGTATCATACAAAGATGCATTTCATGGTCTTGGGGTCTAACTTCTTCCTATCATCCTTGGGGATATGGGCAAAGGCTTTTGACCCAAAAACCTTTAAGTGATTCACTACATTCTTATATCCATAAAGTGCTTCAAAAGGAGTTTTAAAGTTGAGACATTTAGTTGGACTCCTATTTTTTAAGTATACTGTAGTGTTAATGGCTTCAACCCAAAAACCATTAGATAAACAGTTACCTTGAAGCATGCTTCGTGCACACTCCACAAGGGTTTTATTCTTGCATTCTGCAACTCCATTCTGTTGTGGAGTGTGAGGTACTACGAACTGTTTAATGATCCCATGATTCCTGCAAAATTTCATGAACTCTCCCGACTTGTATTCTCCCCTTTGATCAGAGCGAAGAATATTAATGAATTTCCCTGTCTGCTTCTCCACCATATTCTTGAATTATTTAAAGCATTGAAATGCCCGACTCTTCTTTCTAATAAAATATACTGAGGAGAATCTAGTGTCATATTCAGTAAAGAGTAGAAAATAATAAGCACCACCTAGCGACCTAGTCTGCATAGGACTGCATATATCTGTATGCACAAGCTCTAGAATATCTCTTTTCTTCCTATCAACATTCAAAGGAAACCCTTCCCTATGCATTTTCCCTAATGCACATCCATCACAATCTAAATGAACATTCTAAAAAGTAGGTAGTCCATCAACCATATCTTTTCTTTGTAGCAACATGAGATCTTGTAGGCTAAGATGACCGAATCTCTCTCGGCTATCAATCTTGTTGAAGCCAAAGCTTGGTGTGGCATGCTCTTTATGTTCAACCTATACAAGCCTCCCACATGCACTCCTGATGCAACTGGTTACTTCTTTCTGTCCTTTATGACATAGTATGATTTGAATAATTCGACTTGCAGGTCCTGATCTTCCATCATTGAAACATAAATCAAGTTCTTCTTGATTCCAGGTACATACATCACATTTTTCATATATCTAATATTACCATCAGGAAACATCACCAGAATATCACTGTACCCCTTGATCTGATAACCTCTGTCATCACCTAGATATATGTTAGCTCCACAAGTAGTTTCTTCAAAATTCTCGAACCAATATCTATTACCTGTCATATGTGATGACACACTTGAATCTATGACCATATTTCGGCCTCATCCTTGTCAAGAGCTAAAAGAGCATAATCATCTATGAATAATCAAAGATCATGACTATGACCTTCATCGGCAAAGTGCCCTGTGTGATTTCTCTATTTATTTCTAGCCTCATCTTCCTCTCTCTTAAAACAAAACTTAGCTAAATGACCGGTTTTCCCACAGTAAAAACATTTAATGTCAGACTTGTTAACATTGTTACTTGGATACATACCTCTAAATGGTATCTTCTGAAAACTGCCACCGCCTTTCTGTCCTTATGATTGTTTCCCTTTGTATGGCTTCTTCTTCACCATCAGAGCAAGATTGGCACTTTGTCTCAAATTCTACCGCCGCTCTTCTTCTTGTATAAGGATTCATGTTAGCTCTTCAAATGCAGGGGTTTTCTCCCTTGCAGACAAGCCTGTGATGAACATCTGTTATTCATCCGTCATCCTATTGAATGTAATTTTGACAATATCAGAATCAGACACCTTCTCCCCGATGTCACCCAATCTGTCCTTTAGGTCCTTGACCCGTGCAATGAATCCAACAACAGATTCATTCTCCTCCATCCTCATGGAAAACAACTTGCCTTTGAGTGACAAGATGCGATTGGTGTTCTGCGTCTGGTAAAGGTTCTTGAGTGTAGTCCATATCTCATTGGACGATTTATAGTCTCTGATATGTGGGATAATATTGTCTTTAATAGACATCTTCAATAAGACTTTCACCTTATTCTCCCTTTTATCCCAATCTTGTATTAGTGTTGCCGTGCCACCTATTGACATGGTCGACTTCTACTCATCGTCGTTGACGATCGACCAAGCGCTCGATCCCTCAAGCAACGTCTGTAGCTTGAATTTCCAATTAGTATAATTGCTCCCATCAAGTTTGTTAGTCTCATTGAGATAAGATTTTGTAAAATTGTTCATTTTCAACTGATCGGATTCCAAATCCTTCTATCTTCAGTGGATTCTAACCAAGAGAACAATTACAAGCTACAATAAGAAAAAAATATTCTCAAAATATACCATAACCTTCGAATCGATCACAGATCTATATGACTTGCCACAAATCTTCCCAATTTGCCTCCGATCTGGTTAATCTGCCACCAATCTATCACGATATCTACGTCTGCAACTCAGATATGCCACCAAACTGGCAAAAATCCCAAGCTCAGAACCATAAAAATCATGCCATTACATTTTCTGCCTGAAGAATCGTGATTTTTGGGGGCAATGAAGAAAATCGCTCTAAGTAAATATCACATCATCACGGGTTTTACCTTCATATCCACGATGCTCATCGCTTCTGTCAGGCCAGAAACTGCGATGACCACTTTGTGCTTAGCTCGAGGTATGCTAAGACCTGTGAGAAAATAAATTTCTCTTGTGAGTAAGGTATGTCACTCGTGACCACCTGGACTCCGAAAATGTGAGCACTAAGGCTCCTATGTTGCCATTGGAGCACGGTAGCCACAAAGGCTTTATAGCCACGAAGTCTCTGCAGCCACCAGGTCTCTAATGTAGCCAATAAGTCTCTGCAGGTAAATTAGGCTCACCAGATCTGAGCTCTGATACCATGTTAGAAAAATTGGAAAGAAAAGAAAGAATTGAATTAACCAACAACTCACAGGTGAGCAAGCTGCACCTGGAGGCTGCACAAACTGGAGCGTACACTCTCATATTCAATTAACCAAAGATGAGACAATAAATACATCTCAAAAGAATAGGGAGGTGAGAACAAACTCCTACAACCTAGGAACTAATCCTAACTTAAGGAGTTACGTTACAACCATGTAACCATTTCTCCATTAATACAATATAATATTAATTATTTTAAACTATAACT
The DNA here is from genome assembly GCA_031772625.1 of Pinus tabuliformis. Classification (NCBI taxonomy): domain Eukaryota; kingdom Viridiplantae; phylum Streptophyta; class Pinopsida; order Pinales; family Pinaceae; genus Pinus; species Pinus tabuliformis. Next base: position 1,334,801,653 of record CM062805.1, read on the forward strand.
ATGGATTGCATAGTGGATCCATTATTTATTTATTATTATATATTATTTCAATAATATATGATATATGTTAGATGATTTTTGTTTATGTTTGTCGTCTGTTTTTTTTTTTTTGCGATTAGGTTGAGTCTAGGTCAAGGTGGAAGAAGACCGATCCATGCACATTGGGTTGATTATCACTAGGAGTTGTGTGAGGCTTGGTCGATCCTGGAAGTTCCACCGAACATGCTTTGTCATAACCCTTGAAAAAAACATAATTGTGAAATATAACGAAAAAGCTATAGTTTGCATGACGAATCCATTAATTGCAAGTCAACCAGAATTTAATGGAATAACTATGGATTGCCTAGTGGATCCATTATTTATTTATTTTATCTATTATTTCAATAATATGTGATACATGTTAGATTATTTTTATTTATGTTTGTTGTCCATCTTTTTTTTGTGATTAGGTTGAGTCTAGGTCGAGGTGGAAGAAGGCCAATCCATCCATAATGAGTTGCTTATCACTAGGATTGTGTGAGGCTCAGTTGATCCTAGAAGTGTCACCGATCATGCTTCATCACAACCCTTGAAAAAATCATAATTATGGAACATAAGGAAAAAAAACTATAGATTGCATGACTGATCCTTTAATTGCAAGTCAGCCAGAATTTAATGGAATAACTATGGATTGCATAGTAGTAGTGGATCCATTAATTTGAAGACCAAAATCATTGGACCCTTAGAATTCCTGAGATTGCATTCTATTTTTGATCATTTTTCTATAACACCTCTCTAAGCATCCTCAATATTCCACCATGATAGGGAATTCTTCGACTACATTTTTGGTTTATAATTGAAGAATTCTTACAAATACACTTTGAGCATTCATGAATTTTATAAATGCATTTTCTAGTAGAACCAATATTTCATAAATTCCATAGGGGCCAACATGTCTCTGGAGACTCACGCTACTTGGGACACAAATCTTGAACTATACCACTTGAGCTAAGTTCCTTTGAGGGCAAAATGATGAGAATGCTGTTATGAATTGTACTTTGAAATTATATAATCTCTACTATTTTAATTTAATTTAATTCAATCTTTGATATATTAACAATGTTTGTGGCAAAAATAAAAGTGTGGAAAATAGTATGCCCATAGTCAACATTCATGTGAGTAAAAAGAATACTCATACCTAATTATTGCATGTGGCTAGGCACTAGCTATTCTTAGGTGTCTATAGTGTCAAGAGAGAATACTCATACCTAATTATTGCATGTGGCTAGACACTAGCTATTCTTAGGTGTCTATAGTGTCAAGAAACATTTGATCAGGTTACTTACAAACTAGGAAGCTCTTAAATGTGCATGTGAAGAGTTTTTAAACCAAATATCCTCTTCTCCTCTCCCTACAACTATCCCATTGAACAATTTGATAACTCCATAGTCACTAACAACCTACAAAAGGTAAATATAATTCATTAATATCAAGCCAAATCAAAATATATGAATCATTGGAAAAACAAAATTGTATTTGATGAGGTTACTTACAAACTAGGAAGCTCTTAAATGTGCATGTGAAGAATTTTTAAACCAAATATCCTCTTCTCCTCTCCCTACAACTATCCCATTGAACAATTTGATAACTCCATAGTCACTAACAACCTACAAAAGGTAAATATAATTCATTAATATCAAGTTAAATCAAAATAGATGAATCATTGGAAAAACAAAATTGTATTAAAAATCTAAATCAGTTGAAAATATCAGCGGCCCATGAGCTAGGCCTAACCCCAAGGGCTTCGAGGAGAATGGACCCTGTGACATATCAGCAACTGCCTAACCCCAAGGGCTTAGGGGAGAATGGACCCTGTGACATATCAACAACTGCCTAACCCCAAGAGCTTAGGGGAGAATGGACCCTGTGACCTCCGGATCGGTGAGGCACTGATTTTGACTAACTAAGCTAACCCTTAGGGCTTGTTAAATTTTTTATTATTTTAAAGATCTACTAAATTATACTTCATGATAACTTTTCAATTTTAAATTATTATTTATCTGCAACTTCAGGTGGAGTGAGTAATATTTTAAAAATTAATTGAGTGTTATTAACAACATGTAGACTTTAAAAATAGACACTGATAAATCACTGATCACAATAAGAGGAAGTTCAGAATATAAACCCATAATATTGATTACATGTTTCCACCAAGATACCAATATCTCGTACATTTATCTGTTTAGAACCAATACTACAAATCAAAACCATTACATGGTCCTGAACAAACTGTGAAACCATCTGTGCGACAATATTTACATTGTTTGACAAGGAAACAAAGCGATATGAGATAGATAACATATAGCTAGAGAAGGAAGTAGGATGTGTAGATATATGCAGCGAATATTTGATTATTTACACTCATCAGACGAAGAGAAAGCTTGGAACGAGCACCATCAAGCAAGTGGCCATGATCACAACCTGAGATGATAGACGTTGGCCATCAGATCCGCTGAATGCAAAGCTGTTGACAAAGGGCTGGTTTAATGCCTGCGCCAAAGAATTCTGCCCGTTCAACAGTGGTTGGTTAATTAAACCCGGTTGGACATTTAACGGAGAGAAGGGCTGATTGACGATGCGAGGTTGGTTAATTAATGGCTGATTCAGTAATGGAAATGCTGCCCGATTGGGGAGTTTACAAGCACCTGATTAACTAAGGGCTTCCCATTAAGAGGAGAGTAAGGTTGGGCGTTCAAGGGCTGATTCATTGGAGATAAAGGCTCACCGCTTAATGGAGTGCTGGAGCCATCTTCACAGCAACCCATGCTCATAATGTTCATGAAAACTGACACTCCAATCAAAACATTAATGGTTGCAGTTTGCAAAGATTTGTCCATGGTGGATTCAGCTATAATTACCAAACAGAATCTATGGGCAATGTGGATATAATATTTCTGTAGATCAACTGGATGCTCCTGAACGAAATTGATCGTCGTTTTCTTGAAGGCAAGAGGGGAGGAGAACAGTAAGTATAGCAACGACCTTTTGACTAGGTGAACACTAAGTATAGCAACGACCGTTCTTATCGAGTAGTGTTTCACGATCGTGAATATTACAAGGAAAAAAATGTTGGAAATTTTTGGTAATTTCAAACAAAAGACTGAACAGAGAATGATGCTCTGTTTTTCAGGATCTTAACACAGGGAAGCATAAAAAAAATTTCTGAGCAGACAGGGTTTTCCACATACAAACAAAACTTGTATTCATTAATAAAATGCCTGATACAAACTCTTCCTCACACAGAGGGATTACACCAGCTCCAAAAAAAAATTTACTCTATCTCTACAACAAAAAAATATTTCATCTCACAATAAAAATTCAACACTGCTGTGTAAAATTTTTATTTACGCGCTGCTGCATTACATTCCATATGACCTCAAAAGGAACATTACATATTCAACCAACAAAAATTATGAGATTCGTGCTGCTGCGCATTCCTTTTTTTTCTCACCAACGAACAACCAAAACCAAAATCTTCACGCTGTTGCGTTTTCTTCATTTACATTGCCATATATTATAAACCACACAACAACAAAATAAAACATAACAATGCGTTTTTTACATAACCCATGCTCCCATAAAAAAAAAACGATTAAAATTAAAATTTCTACTTACATTATACGAACATGAGTAAATATCATTAATTATTTTACTGCAGCAAACGGTGGTCAAACCCAAAACTTCACGCAAATCCCTGTTGCAAGCCTGTACATCAACTTTGGCTTAATCGGACGGTGGACAGTCTTGACTTCAATCAAACGGTTATCGCTCGCCCAAACCAAACGAACGTTACACCTCGATGAAAAGTGGTTTTTAGAAAAAGTACTGTGGACACGCGTCGTAAGGTGTACAGTATCGGGGGCGTTTGAGAGAATACCACTTGCTCATGAAAAGCGGTGCGATAAGTCTGGCAGTTTTCCTGAAATGGTTTTACGGTCGCCGTTTAATGGAGCTGCAGTTGAAATTATATTTCAACACTCCCCTTTAATTTCAACTGCTAGGTTATTAGTCATACCCAAACATTTCCTCAAAAACTCAAAACTTTTCTGGTCCAATGGCTTGGTCAGAATGTCTGCAACCTGCTCTTGAGTCCTGCAATGTTTTAAAACAATTTCTCCATTGTTTACCAATTCCCTGATGTAATGAAACTTTGTGTCAATGTGTTTCATTCTCTTATGAAACACAACATTCTTGGATAATGCAATAGCTGAGCTATTGTCACAAAAAATCACTGTTCCTTTTTCTTGCTCTTGGCATAAGCTCCTTAACGTCCTTCTCATCCAAACTGCTTGACATGCTGCTGCTGTAGCTGCCACATATTCTGCCTTTGCTGTAGACAACGCTACAATAGGCTGTTTTTTAGAAGCCCATGAAATGGCTCCTGAACCCATGTGAAAAACATAACCGGATGTGCTTTTCCGATCATCTACACTTCCAGCCCAATCACTATCAGTGTATCTAATTAAATATGAACATTCTGAGACAGTATATAAAATGCCAAATCTTTTAGTACCTTTAACATACCTCAGAATTCTTTTTGTTGCTTGCCAATGTGCTTCTTTTGGCCACTCCATGAATCTGGAAATTAAACTAACAACAAACATTATATCCGGCCTAGTTGCAGTCAAATACATGAGGCTGCCAACTATGCTCTTGTACAAACTAGGATCAAAATCCTTGTTGCTGTCCTCTTTGTTGAGTTTTAATCCCATCACTGTGGGAGTGATTGCTGCCTTGCTGTCCTGCATATTGAATCTCTCCAACACTTCATTAACATATTTTGCTTGTGAGATAAAAATCCCATTTTCATTTTGATCTACTTCTATTCCTAAGAAGTATCTCAGCAAACCCATGTCAGTCATCTCAAATTCTTCTTTCATGACTGTTTTGAAATTTTCAATAAGGCAATCATCATTACCTGTGAAAATAACATCATCAACATATAACACAACAATTAGTAATTTACCATCATTTTCTTCGATGTAGAGGGTGGGTTCTCCCTCACATTTTTCAAATCCATTTTCCAGTAGATAGGAATCTATCCTACTGTACCATGCTCTTGGTGCTTGCTTCAGCCCATAAAGAGCTTTCTTCAATCTGCACACTTTGTGCTCTTGGCCTTTCTTTTCATAGCCTAGAGGTTGTTCAATGTAGACCTCTTCCTTTAACACTCCATTTAGGAATGCTGACTTCACGTCCATTTGGTAAACTTTCCACTTGTTTTGTGCTGCTATGGACAACACTGCTCTCACAGTTTCCATTCTTGCAAGCGGTGCGAAAGTTTCCTCATAGTCTCTCCCATATTGCTGCTTATATCCTTTGACAACAAGTCTTGCCTTGTGTCTTTCTATTTTGCCTTCAGCATTACTCTTGGTCTTGTAGACCCATTTGACTCCAATGACTTCCTTTCCTTTTGGTAGTTCAACCAAATCCCATGTCTTGTTTCTCTCTATGGCATTGATCTCCTCATCCATAGCTTCTATCCATTTCTTATCCTTAATTGCCTTTTCAAAATGAACAGGGTCATCAACATGAAAATATAAAGCAAACAAAGAATTCATCCCTTCATCATAAATGTCACTTAAATTTCTGAATTTCTTACCTCTTTCATTTGGTGTACAAGTGCTTGAAGACGCACTTGAAATTCCTCCTTGTGGTGTGCTTGGAGAAGCACTTTCATTTCTCCTCAAGGGTGTCCCTTGCTGTCCTTGTGTTGGCGCTACTGTTTGGGGATGTATTTCAGCCATCTCCTCATCATGTTCATCATGAGACAAACAGTTTTTAACATTCACTGTTTTCTCTATGCTTACATCCCAAGCTTCCTCTTCAATGAACTGAACATCTCTACTCACAAAAAACTTCTTGGTAGATGGGATATACAACCTGTAAGCTTTGGATTCCTCACTGTATCCAATGAAAATACATTTCTCCTTTTTGCTGTCCAACTTCTTCCTTAGCTGATCTGGAATGTGTGCATAAGCCACACATCCAAAAACTTTCATGTGGGTGACTTGCTTTCTGCCACTCCATGCTTCTTCCGACACTTTGTTCATAACTGCTTTTGTAGGGCACCTATTCAAAATGTACACTGCACAATGTACAGCTTCAACCCAATAATCATTTGGCAAATGCTTTGCCTTTAACATACTCCTCGCCATATCCATGATGGTTCTATTCTTTCTTTCAGCTACTCCATTTTGTTGCGGAGTGTACCTTGTGGTAAACTGTTTGTGTATTCCATTTTCTCTACAAAACCGTAGGAATTCCTTGGAGATATACTCACCTCCTCTGTCAGTTCTTAGAACTTTGATATGCAGCTCGCTTTGATTTTCTACAAGTGCTTTGAAATTTCGAAATTTTTCAAACACTTCACTTTTGTTCTTCAGGAAATAAACCCAAGTCTTTCTGGTGAAATCATCAATGAATGTTAGAAAATATTGGTTGCCTGCTAGTGATGGAGTTTGCATCGGTCCACATAAGTCTGAGTGGACAATCTCTAAGGGTGCTTTTGCCCTTATGCTTTTCCCTGATGGAAAACTTTCTCTATGTTGTTTCCCCAAGATACAACCTTCACAAAGGCTGTCTGGTTTCTCTATCAATGGTAATCTTCTTACCATTCCTTTTCTACTCAACAAGTTAAGACCTCCAAAGTTGAGAGGTTCAAATCTCAAGTGCCACAACTAATTTTCATCCTTTCGTTCGCTTTGGAAAGCCTCTTGTGTAACTGCTGCAATTTTAACTCCATATTTTAAAACTGCTTTTATCCTGAGAGGGAACATCCTGTTCCTTGTCATCTTCACTTCAGAAATACATCATTTGCTGGGTTTTCTATCCATGATGGTGCATACATCATTCTCAAAGAAAACATTGTACCCCTTTTGAACAAGATGTCCAATACTTAAAAGGTTACACTTCATTCCAGGAACATAATAGACATCTGCTATAGTTTTCTTTTTACATTTCTTTGTAAATATTTTTACTTCTCCTTTTCTCATAACAGAAAATTTACTATCAGTCCCAAGTGTGACTTGTGACTTCACACTCTGATCTAAATTGGAAAACAAGGCTATGTTTCCTGTCATATGGTTACTGCAACCGGAGTCTAGAAACCATATATCATCACTCTTTGTTTAAGCCATATTACAAGCTAACAACACATTATCTTGGCTGATATTTTCTCTAGTGATATTTGCACTAGATCTATTACTCATATCATGCTGCTTCTTCTTACATTCATTTGCATAATGCCCATATTTTTTACAATAATAACATTGGACATTGGATTTTTCATACCTTTGTCCTTGACCATGACGTTGTCCACTTTGTTGGGTGCTGCCTTGGCCTTGGTTCCGATTTGGATTGCTGCCTCTTCCTTGAGTGTTTGCTGGACTGTTTCTTCCACCTCTATTTTGGCTTTTGCCTCTTCCTCTCTTGCTTCCTCTGCCTTGACCTCTTCCTCTTCCAAAGGACATCTAGGTTTTAAAGGCTTGTTCTAGAGATGAGTTTTCATTTCTACTCAACCTCTGCTCATGTGTTATCAGTGATGCATGTAGTTCATCAATTGAGAAATTTGAGAGATCCTTTGTCTCCTCTATGGTAGTGACAATCACATCGAACTTTGAGGGTAAGACCCTCAACAGTTTCTCCATAATCCTCCTTTCTTCAAGAATCTCTCCATGAGACCTTATCTGTGTGACCAGACCAATCACATGTGTGAAGAATGAGTCAATATTGTCTGACTCCTTCATGCATAGATTCTCAAAATCTCTTCTCAGCAACTGTAGTTTTGCTGTCTTCACTTTCTCCATGCCTTGATAGGCTGTCTTGAGAGTTTTCCATGCTTCTTTGGATGTCTTGGCTGCTGCTATCCTTGGAAACACACTCTCATGCACTGCTTGATATAAAAATACGAGGGCTTTGGAATCCTTCTTCTTATAGCTCTTTAACAGATCTTTCTCTGCCTGTGTCAAGTTATTAAATTCTTCTTCATCTGCTGGTTCTTCAAATCCATCCTCAACTAATTCCCATAAATCTTGAGAAGCAAACAGGGCTCTCATGGTTATTGCCCAATAGTCATAGTTTTTCCCATTAAACTGTGGGAGCTGGGTATTAAAGATACCCATGCTAGTGCTGGTGCTGGCCATTCTTGCACTCTAAACTATGCTTCAAAATATTTGACTGTGTATTTAGAATAACTGACTGTTTCTTCAGCAGCAACACAAAAAAACTTGAGAAATACCTTGACTGAGTCTTCACTCTGCTGGAGAAGCTGCTGCAGCAATAAATCCTTCCTTCAGCTTCTTTGACACCTTCAAAGAGCCTGGACAAGCTCTGATACCATGTTGGAAATTTCTGGTAGTTTCAAACAAAAGACTGAACAGAGAATGATGCTTTGTTTCTCAGGATCTTAACACAGGGAAGCATAAAAAAAAATTCTGAGCAGACAGGGTTTTCCACATACAAACAAAACTTGTATTCATTAATAAAATGCCTGATACAAACTTCTTCCTCACATAGAGGGATTACACCAGCTCCAAAAAATTTTTACTCTGTCTCTGCAACAAAAAAAATACTCTGTCTCACAATAAAAATTCAACACTGCTGTGTAAAATTTTTATTTACACGCTGCTGCATTACATTCCATATGCCCTCAAAAGGAACATTACATATTCAACCAACAAAAATTATGAGATTCACGTTGCTGCGCATTCCTTTCTTTTCTCACCAACGAACAACCAAAACCAAAATCTTCACGCTACTGCGTTTTCTTCATTTACATTGCCATATATTATAAGCCACACAACAACAAAATAAAACATAACAATGCATTTTTTACATAACCCATGCTCCCGTAAAAAAAACATTAAAATTAAAATTTCTACCTACATTATACAAACAGGAGTAAATATCATTAATTATTTTACTGCAGCAAACGGCGGTCAAACCCAAAACTTCATGCAAATCCCTGTTGCAGGCTTGTACATCAACTTTGGCTTGATCGAACGGTGGACAATCTTCACTTCAATCAAACGGTTATCGCTCGCCCAAAACAAACGAACGTTACGCCCCGATGAAAAGTGGTTTTTGGAAAAGTACTGTGGACACGCGTCGGAAGGTGTATAGTATCGGGGGCGTTTGAGAGAATACCACTTGCTCATGAAAAGCGGTGCGATAAGCCTGGCAGTTTTCCTGAAATGGTTTTACGGTCGCCGTTTAATGGAGCTGCAATTGAAATTATATTTCAACAAAAACCTAACATGGGTGGAGATCCAGTAGAACGACTCCACTTGTGACGTGAATATCTTTAAAATTAGCTCACTCCCCAAATTCTTCGCAACTTTATGAATCTTTGTTTAGCTCAATGTGTGACGTGGTGAAGCTTTCACTATGCTTGAGGCAAAAGATTTATTTTACAATTTACTATGAGAGATGTGTAAGTATGTTTGTGTTTAACTGAAAGAAGTGGTTGAAATATTTCATTTACTATTACACATAAATAAAAATTTTCAGATTAATTATAATAATAAAAAAGTAATATATGTGTTTGGTTTGTTTAATTAAAAGTATAATAAAATTTCAATAATCTTTCTCCTTGTCCATATTAAAGAGAAGTGGTAAAAATAATTTGATCTCTCTAGACTCTTGCTAATTTGATCTCTTTAGGCTCTTGCTAGATTAATGGTTACGATGAATCTATAATAGTTAATACTTAAACCCTCTCTTCACTCGGACAAATTCTCCAAAATCCGTATTAGTATTGAATATTTTAAAATTCACTGATATTTTAGTATTTTTTAATTCTTATTTTATCATTATTATTAAATTTTGATTATTAGTTTATTTATTTATTACATCATTGAATATATATATATATATATATATATATATAAAATTTTAAATGAAATTATAAAAATAAAAGAGGTTAGTTAAGATTTTAAAAGAAACATCATACCATGTATTTACAAGACTAAAATTTCAAAATGAGATTCCAAGATAAGTATAAAATTCTCACAGTTTTAACATTTTAATATAAGCATAGATTTATGTATAATAGGTCTTTGGACTTTAAAAAAAATCCAAGCCACATGCTTCCACTCATTGGCCATTAGTATGCTATATAAAACACTAAATGAGGATATAGTAATCAAATTGAAAGGTTTTTCAATTGTCCCATGGAAATAATAGAACTTATTTTCTTTTAGTTGTATTAGTGAAATATCATATTTTTGTTTGATTTGAGAGTTTTCATGTTGTTTCCTTCATGTTAGTATATTGAAGATAGATCTAGGTTTTTATAAAATGGATCTATTTATTAGTTTGTTTAAAGAACACATCTATTTAGTGGTTGGATATGGAATTTTTTACCAAGGTTAAGATGTCTTAGGTACATTCATACTTTAATATGAATGTAATTGGGTTTGAGTATTTAAGTGTTAGGAGCTGGTGGGATAACTGTTTCCTTTTTACTTATTAGAATAGTATGAATTTCTTCAAAATCCATGACCTAGATATTATTATTGTTTGAAAGGCTAGAGTTCTCCCAAATTCCTATTTAAAGGTAGGTTCAAATTTATTTTATTACTTATAAGGTCCTCCTTCAATCCAAGTCATCATGTTGAAAGTTGAGATATGTTGTTTCTTATTCAAATAAGTTATGTTAATGGGTTTGACCAAGCTACTTGACAACTTTTCAAGAATGGGTCATCATGTTGAAAGTTGAGATCAATTGATCATATTCAAAAACTTATCTTTAATGGGTTTGAGCAAGCTACAAAAATTTTTAACTTTTCAAGAATGGTTGATCATGTTAAAAGTTGAGATCAATTGATCCTATTCAAAAAAGTTATCATTAATGGGTTTGAGCAAGCTACACAAATTTTCAAGAATGATTCAACATTATTTGTAAAATATTTTTATAGCCTTGTATGAGAGAGATGTGTAATTCCTTTCATGATAAACCTTGATATGACAATTTCCCTTTTAAAATAAAATCAAAATATACTCTAAATAAAAAACAATGTCACCTATAAAAAAATATAAATGAAATTATCTGTAAAATATTTTTATAGCCTAATATGAGAGCGATGTGTAATTCCTTTCATGATAAACCTTAATATGAAAATTTCCCTTTTAAAATAAAATCAAAATATACTCTAAATAACAAGATATCACCTATAAAAAAATATAAATGAATATACATATTTGGTTACTTTTAATTGAAACATTATAAAACATCAATAATCACACTTTCACTATGCTCGAATAAAATATCTAGATGTCTATGAAATAAAATATTTGAAACTCTTTGAAAGGATCAAATGTATAAATAAAATATCTAGATGTCTATGAAATAAACTATTAGAAACTCTTTGAAAGTATATACACACACACCAAAGTAAAATATTTCAATGCTAAAAAAAAAGTAATTAAAAGTAAAATAATTTAATTACTTGTGAATAAAAGAGAGATGTGTAATTCATTCAATTCTTAATATAGAAATTGATATGTATCATTAAAAAAATAATACAAATATTAATAACAACATAAATATTTGATGTGGGCCATAAACAAAATATTTCACTATGCAGAAAAACATTTAAATATAAATAAAATATTTCAATGGCCATATTAAATAAAATATTTCAATGTTAACTGTGCATATATGTATATACTATATAAAACAATTAAAAAAATAAATTCTTATTGTTGAAACATTTCAACACATTTCAAGTAGTTTCACAATTTTATATTTTGGTTCTTTTTTAGGTATATTGTTCAGTCAAATTGCTGAAATTGCAAATTTACGCTGTATAATTTACACAATCCAAGTGCTTAGGGGACTTTCAAGGCATTGTATCCATTTATACATTTTAAAATGAATTTTAATATATCTAAAAATGAACATATATATATATATATATATATATATATATATATATATATATATATATATATATATATATATATATATATAAACCACCAATTTATCAAATATTCATAGAGATCAAATCTCTTGAAGTGCAAGATTTTTTTCAAGTTTTTCACTCTAAAAGAGGTTTGCATATCAAGAGATTTGATCCCTCTAGGTACTTGGTAGATCTATGGGTAAGATTTTAGATCTATATTGGCTCTACATTATTACACTAAATCATTAGTTAGTTTGGCAAAAAGGAATGAAAGCTATTGAATATGTTTGATATTTTTGAAGTAACATGAAGCATGTAAGTTTATGACATTACTTGGTTGAGCCATATTTTATGGTCTTAGACATCAAAAAAGTGTATATTAACAAATCAAAACGATTTTATCTCGATAATAAAAAATTAACAAAAAAACATATAAGTTTTATTGGCATTATAACGAGTATAGATCCATCTTAACCACAGATCTAGCAAGCTTTGAAATGGATTAAAGATCTTGAGGTGCAAACCTCTTTTAGAGTGCAAAACTTGAGCAAAAAAGGTTTCTAGTTCTAGAGATTTGATCCTTCTTATCTCTTGATAGATTTGTGGTTAAGATGAATCTATACTTTTCATTATTTAAATTTCATATTTGAATGTTTAAATTGATTCAACGACATAAAAATCAAAACTGACCAAAAAAATATAGTTTTTAGGTTTTTGTGGTTGGGATTGTTGATCAATGAAGGAAGATCCATATATTTGAGGGTTTCGGTCGAGACTTCCGAACCACCAATCAGGTCCATCTGTAATACATGAGGAAAGATGAAGAGAAGATAGAGAAATAAATATTGTGAGTAGAGTATGAGGTGCACCTTCAAAACCATAGCAATTGACTTGAAATAAGCTGATATTTGGAAATTGGGGAAATGTGAAGGATAATAAATGTATCTCCACATAGAAGGTGCAATTCAAGTATGTTAAATGCTATTAAGTTGGCACAATATTTATTTTTGTGATTTATTCTAATATATTTTAGAAAGACATGTTTATCTCTGCAGGTTTTCAAGAATTCAAGATTCGCTGCTCTTCGTTTGATCTTAGTACAAAATTTTTCAAGTAACTAAACTTCATCATGAATTCCCCTTTCATATTGGGTTGTAATTATAGTTTTTAGGGTTCCATGGTTGGGGTTGTTGATTAATGGAGGAATATCCACATATTTGAGGGTTTCAGGCAACATTTTGGAACCAACAACCAAGTCTATCTTTAAGACATGAAGAAATATGAAGATAAGATAGAGAAATAAATAGTGTGAGTAAAGAATGAGGTGCACCATTTAAAACCATAATAGCTGAATAGAAGGTGCAATTCAAGTCTGTTAAATGTTATTAAGTTGGCATAATTTTTGAATTTGTGATTTAAGCTAATTTATTTAAGGATGACATGTTTATCTCTACAGGTTTTCAAAAATTCAAGATTAGATTCTCTTTGTTTGATCTTAGTATGAAAATTTTCAAGTAACCAAACTTCATCACGAATTCCCCTTTCATACTTGGCTGTTGTTATGGGAAAATTTAGTGTTTCTTCAAACGACTAACCCCTAGACCTAGTAGCAAGTCTAGAACAACAACCAAAGTAATTCTAATGCTTTTCCTATAGCTAACAGATAAAAGAAAGAGGAACAAAAGAACCAACCTATATCTCTCACTCAATCCTTCTTCCCTTTGACCACTTTCGCCACTCCCTTCCATACTTAACTCGCTTGGAAGGTACCTACACACAAGCCGAGACAGAAAACCATCAAAGCATACATATCGATCTGTTAACTAAACATAGTATAGAATCAAAAGTACAATATACATCACATAAAAACATGAATGGGAAAAAGCATAGAACTCTTTATTAATAGAAGGAAAGATTACAACCCATGTAGAAGCATGTCCGATTCAGTGTCATCCTTCCAGCTTCAAACCCTTCTCTCCTCATGAAACAACAATTTGACATGATAACATTACTCTCTTTACTAATCTCATTCAAACAAAATTTCCTTAGCTCAAGAAGTTCCAACCTATACCAGCCTTTGAATGCTTGGTCCATTTATAGCTTAATGGAGGAGGTTAAGCCGTTAATGGCCCTCATGAATGCTTTGCCAAAATTGGGAAGTGGTTCCATGGAGGAAGGGATAATGGATTAAGGTTCATTCATCTCCTTCCTCATCCAAAAGCGAGCTCTATCCTTCTAGAAACCTCCAGAAGTATCCATTGGATGAGGATCCAATGAATTCATTTCAAAAATTTGATGGATCTCGCTCAGCGCAGGTAGAACAAAGGCTAGGTGCAATGCATAACACCCAGACAATGTAGTTCCTATAATGCATTGCAGCCTGATAAAAGGCCATCTACGCTGATCTCCTTAGGGGCATCTTTTGGATGAATGGTGTCATGAAACTCTTGGGAGGCAAGCATGATGTAGGTTAACTTCATTAGGGAGTGAAAACAACTGAATTAGGGGTTGATGGACCCTAATAATACAGATCTGGAAGTCGGGGTTGATGTGCCAAAATTTTCCTGTAACAGTTGCCCCCTAAAGCATGAAGTCGAAAATAAACATGTCGAGTGAGATGCTTTACCAGTTGGAGAGAAGGTTTCAAAACAGAAGGCGACCTGCATCGGTTACAATACAAATATTATGATACTTTGATTTTTTCTCACAATTTAGCTGAGGGAAGGCATGCCCATGCTCAGCTTTATAAACTTTCATTACATGTACAAATATAGTCGTCTACATATGTAAACCCATGAGTGGATGACCATGAATGTAAGGCCATTGTACATTTGATATAGTACTCCTGAAAATATATCGTAGCCCAGATGGATGAAACTAGATCCGGGGTCTTCAATCTCGTCCAATCTTTCACTCAAGTACAAGTCTAACCATGTGAATAGATGATCTAAAGTCGAACATGGAGAGACATCGTCAAATTACCAGCTAATGATGTAAGCCGTTAACAGATGCGAGAGGAATCATCGATAATGATAATGACCCTCAAGGTACTACAATACATTTCGCATGGTGCGAATAAATGATTTGATGTCAAACACCATATGAAGTCTTTTGGTCGAAGGCCAGTGATGTCAACCTATCGCTGGAAGCGAGAAACCTGCTATTGATGTAAGCAAGCCTCAAGGTACTGAAGGGGTGTTTCTAAGTCAACTTCTTGGATGATGTGCTGATGTCGACAAGAAGCAACTCATCGCAGGTGCACCTTGATGTATCCCACATCAATGACACGAAATGAGATAATGATTTTGGAGATGAAACATCGACTGACGACACAAGGTTCAGGAATGGCGGGAATGAAAATGAAGGTTTATTGTATTGCAAAGGATGAAGATTTGAACTAAATGACTTCTCTTGAACATATCAGCGACACTGAAGTGAATTGGTAGCATTGACCCAAAACAAAGTGATGGATGGTATGATAGACCAACGGTGTGATAACCATCAAGCTGAATGACCCAACCCACATAGTCATCGTGATGAGGTGAAAGTGTCATGTTCAAGAGAGACCTGCTACCATAAAGTGTTCCCACCATTTTGCATTTTCCCCAGTCATTTCTGACCAGTACCTCTTTATTTTTATCAAGCTTGAGGAGGATAACATTTGCTTGTTGTATAATTCCACCCTTCAGGTGAATCCATCACTATTTGATGTTTTAACGAGTCTAGCGAAGGTGAAACTTGGTGTTGTTTAGATGGACAAATTTTTCGCTATTTGATGTTCTTTAACGAGTTTAACGACAAAGATAACACGGTCTTTTTCACATTTAGAGAGTCTGAAAAGGGACTAAAAGGAAACTCCACAAGTTCTTTTTCGTAAATTTGTCTCTCAAGTCCGAAAAAGCATAAAACAATACAAGCGAGAACCTATTGATCATGTTTGACCAATGAGTACCTTTTTCGTAGTTAATCTATCTCAGCCCGAAGAAGGGGTAAAACTATATTGAGTAGATATCGATTCTAATCCATTAATGAGCTAGAAACGACAAGTGCTCGGCAATATTTTCATGTTTAGAGAGTCTAAAAAGAGCTTAAAGAGGACTCCATTTTGAGAAACAAGTGGTGTCTAGGATAGCAACTGGTTTCAATGATGTCGGAACTTCTCAAAACATGTTGATTTATGTGAAGAGGCTGGCTAATAAGACCACTCATTGCAAAGGTTCCTCAAAAAGGGTAAAACAACCAAGTGAAAGCGTATGATCGGCCAAAGAGATGGTGGAAATGGGATGAAAACAACCAAGGCTCATCTGATGAAAAAAAGGCTGATAGAATGGCAATCACAAGGGTTAAAAATGGAAATGGGTTCATTTTTAGACAAGCTTGAACCATAGGGAACTATGCTTGGATTCAGTTTCATGTTTACACAAGATTGAAACGAACAAACTATGCTTGGATTCAGTTTCATTTTTACACAAGATTAAAATGAAAAACTATGCTTGGAATTGGTTTACATGCCCCCAGTATGATGAAAGGGAGAGCCTTCTGTAACCAGATGGAAGTCGCTGCGGTGAAGCAGGACGGTTATCCAACACCTTTTTGGCTTCATCCATATAGACAAAGGTGAATGGGGTGATTCCCTTCACATAACCTATAGGGAAACTTAATTTTGACCATTAGGTGTTTGCCCCCCTAGCTTCATTACATTCACCTAAGTAGACTACTTAAGGCTATCAAGTGGATGGAATGAAGGTTCCTTTGTGAGATCAAGTGAAAGACTCGACTGGGATTTTACGAGATCTTCTCAAAGACTTGACTTGGAACTTTGCTCTAGGGGATCTTGTTTCATTTTTTAATGAGCTTGACACAAGAAAAGGAACTATGCTCAAATTCCTTGTTTCATTTTTTAATGAGGTTAACACAAGACCAAGAACTATCCTCATATGAGCTGTTTCATTTTTTTAATGAGGTTGACACAGTAAAAGAACTATCCTCATATTCCTTCGTTTCATTTTTTAACGAGGTTGACACAAGACAAGGAACCATCCTCGTACTCATTGTTTCATTTTTTAATGAGGTTGTCACAAGACCAAGAACTATCCTCGGACTCCTTATTTCATTTTTTAATGAGGTTGACACAAGACAATGAACTATCCTCAGACCTGTTTCATTTTTTAACGAGGTTGACATAATAAAGAACTATCCTCATATTCCTTCGTTTCATTTTTTAATGAGGTTGGCACAAGACAAGGAACCATCCTAGTACTCCTTGTGTCATTTTTTAACGAGGTTGTCACAACGCCAAGAACTATCCTCGGACTCCTTATTTCATTTTTTAATGAGGTTGACACAATAAAATAACTATCCTCATATCCTTGGTTTCATTTTTTAACGAGGTTGATACAAGACAAGGAACTATCCTCGAAGTCAATCACGACCCATAAGAGGTCGTGAAGGAGAGATCTGGTTCCAATGCCCCCAGTACATGATGTATGACATCACTGAATTGATCATCAGTTGATGTAGGTATGGAATAGGTTGCCACATAATTAACCCATGGTGGGGCTGATACCATTGGTACAAAAGGACCACTTAGGGAAGATCGTTGACTGGAAGCCATATTTGGACCGGGAAATGAAAGCTGGTCAACAGTGACAATTCTGCCTTCATGTAGGAAACAAATCACTCGAAAGAGTGTTGAGATAATAGCTCCCATGTCATAAACATAGTCGTGCCCAAGAAGTAAATTGTAATCTAAAGGTCCTGGGACTACCATCACGTTCAAATAAACAGTTTTTCCTCCCAAAGTAATGGGTAACCGAGGGAGGATCCATAATGGTCGACTCGTTCCTCTGTTAAAAGCCAACAGATTTTGTGTAACTGGCACAAGTGGCGGCGAACCGAGTGCTTGCCAAGCGTTGAAGAAAGGATGCTCATTGATGCACCTTCATCTATAATAGTGCTAGATACAATCATATTACAAACTTGTACTATGATCTAGAAAGGCACATAAGAAGGAAGGCAGAATCCTGATAGTCGATTCCAATCAAATGAAGTAACTAGACTACTTGGAGGGGGTACCGTAGAAACAGGACGATTAACCCCTTGAGTTACGAGAGCGAGAGGATTTTCTCCTGTCTTGATGGAATAGGAGTATTGACCCCAAGCTCAATAAAATCTGAAGAAACAAAAAGAACTTGAGTGGTATCATTTTCACTCTCTTCGGGAAAGGTACGATTAGCTGAAGGTGCAGTTGGGTCAACTGTTACCTCAACCTATTGATTTGGGTCCAGGTATAGACTCAGAGGATTCACTTTCAGAGAGAGTGGGTTTGACCAACGGTTGATTTTTGTCAGTCAATTCATCAACTAATGAAGGATTAAGGGAAAGGTTCCTGTAACCAGATGGAAGTCGCTGCGGTGAAGTACGATGGTTATCCAACACTTTTTTGGCTTCATCCAGATAGAGACAAAGGTTAATGGGGTGATTCCCTTCAATTAACCTACATGGAAACTTAACTTTTCCCTTCTTTCCATGATCTTTACTGCCACTAGTTGATGGTGTGTCACCAACATGATCTCTAGAAGTTGATGACACAGGATGATGTGAACGAGAAGACCATTCTTCTAAGATCTGAGGAATATCAAGAAAATTTCGAAGAAGATGGTCTCCCGCACAAAATTTGCATGGTTATTGAACTTTTTGAGGCTTGACGGACGGTTTCTCATCAGATGTTGCATTCAAAGCAATGGTTGCTTGGTTGCCCCTCTGTTGAATTTGCTTCTTCTTCTTCTTCTTCCCTCTCTTCTTCTTCTTAGCCACCTGGTTATTAGTACCAATACTTTCACCAGGCGAAGAGGAAGAAGGGGAGGAAGAAACAACCGAGGAAGAAGGCAAAGGGTCAAATTTAGGATCAAATGGAGGTTGATTTTGTCCATTTGCAGGTGTACTCGATTGCGGAGAAATCACGACATTTTGACCCAAGAAGGTTGAAAACAACCATACTGGAGGGCCAATGGTAAACCTCGGAAGGGACAATGTAGCCATATATGGAGCACCAATTTTTCCAAATGGAGGAAAAGAACTAGGATTTCCATCAAAAGGAAATCCTCGATTGGTTGACTCCGGATTTGTTGCCATATGTTTCAACCTAAGATTAAATAAGGAGCGAGTGCGGAGGATGTTATCTGCGGTCAATTAATTTTTATGACACTGGAACAAAACTTTGCTTTTTCATTTTTAAAGAGTTGAGAAAAAACAAAAGATGACTCTAATCACCTTCGATGTTTAATGAGCCTGAAGGGACAAGTGCTCAGATGAACCTTTTCTTTTAAGGAGTCGAAAAGGAATGAAAGTGACTACTCCGGAGATACTAGGTAGGAGGGTTTTCCAAACTAATCACAAAACTGCAATATACACCTTGGTGCTAAATAAAAGAGAAATTACCAAGGATTTACCGTACGACAGTTAGTATTCCCAAATTCTGTGTTCGGTGCATTGTGATCGGTAAGGCGGCAGACTCGGCTTCCTAGGGATAAAGGATTTCAACCTATTGGAGTCTCCCACTATATACTCGACGGTACAGGGAGCACAAGTCCGTACTAGTACTTATCGAATCAAAGAGGAGGAATCACCCAACCTCAATGAAAACGATAGCCACTAGGTTTTAGGACGCCAGAACACATCTCTAGCCTAGACACCTCTAGATGTTTGCATTAAATTCCAATGCATTATTAGGTTAATTGAAGTTAATTTTAGGTTGATCTTGCTTAAAATTTGGCTTTGGGTTTCACCACGAGATGTTTTCCAAAATTCCTAAGAATGCAACTAGAATGAGAAGCACTCTTTCCATTTGTTTTCAATAATGAAAATCCTAGCTATAAGGGATAGAGCATACAAGTACTTTTTAGATCAAATAATCAAAGAGCACAAACTAATGCAATTCCCTAAACCATTCCTTTTAAGCACACAAACTCAAACTCTAAAATGCAATTGCATGTATTTCTTTTTATTTTCAGTTCTTCTTAATGTGAATTATGCACTAAGAAAAACTAATGCACAAACGATTCAGAAATTCTTTTCACAAAAATGTCGATTTATGAAAATTTCTCTTAAAGGTAAAGGAAGACTAAACGACACTTTCAACTTTAAGGAAACGAAGATTTTCGACACTTTAAATGAAAATATGAATTAGATGCACAAATAGACCAATCGATTATTTATGAAGGAAGACTTTACGACACTTTGTTTTTTGACAAAACAATCGACTGAAACTACTTTTCAACAATGGACTGCAAATAATAAAACAAATACATAAAAAACATTCAACAATCCAGTCTAAATCAAGTCAAAACAAGGAAAAAAAGACTGTTTTCAAAGACAAGGCCTCATCTAAATCCAATAGACAATTCAAACAACTAAAAATTGACTTAAGGTTTCAACTCCTAGATGGGAAAACTGATCCTAAAGGGATTAGTGCAAGCCAGAGTGAGGGACAGTGCAATGCATCTCACTGTGTCTCATGCAAAGGGTGCAATGCAATGCACTGTGTCTGTTACAAAGGTGCACTGATTACAGAATGACAATTTTATGCTCAAAACTGACTCAATTTTCAGTAAATTGGACTTGAATTTGATGAATAGCATAGGGTACAATTTTTCGAAGTGTTTTAAGAGATTGAGAAGCTACTATAAGGGATAGGATCACTCCCCAATGGAGTCGCCATTTTGTTATGGGCAAATTTAGTGTTTCTTCAAACGACTAACCCCTAGACCTAGTAGCAAGTCTAGAACAACAGGCAAAGTAATTCCAATGCTTTTCTTATAGCTAACAGATAAAAGAAAGAGGAACAAAAGGACCAACCTGTATCTCTTGCTCAATCCTTCTTCCCTTTGACCGCTTTCGCCACTTCCTTTCATACTTAACTCACTTGGAAGGTACCTGCACACAAGCTGAGACAGAAAACCATCAAAGCATACATATTGATCTGTTAACTAAACATATTATAGAATCGAAAGTACAATATACATCACATAAACACATGAATGGGAAAAAGCATAGAACTCTTTATTAATAGAAGGAAAGATTACAACCCATGTAGATGCATGTCCGATTCAGTGTCATCCTTCCAGCTTCAAACCCTTCTCTCCTCATGAAACAACAATTTGACATGATAACATTACTCTCTCTACTAATCTCATTCAAACAATATTTCCTTAGCTCAAGAATTTCCATCCTAGACCAGCCTTTGAATGCTTGGTCCATTTATAGCTTAATGGAGGAGGTTAAGCCATTAATGGCCCTCATGAATGCTTTGCCAAAATTGGGAAGTGGTTCCATGGAGGAAGGGATAATGGATTAAGGTTCATTCATCTCCTTCCTCATCCAAAAGCGAGCTCTATCCTTCTAGAAACCTCCAGAAGCATCCATTGGATGAGGAATCCAATGGATTCATTTCAAAAATTTGATGGATCTCGCTCAGCGCAGGTAGAACAAAGGCTAGGTGCAATGCATAACACCCAGACAGTGTAGTTCTTATAATGCATTGCAGCCTGATAAAGGGCCATCTGCACTGATCTCCTTAGGGGCATTTTTTGGATGAATGGTGTCATGAAACTCTTGGGAGGCAAGCATGATGTAGGTTAACTTCATTAGGGAATGAAAACAACTGAATTAGGGGTTGATGGACCCTAATAATATGGATCTGGAAGTCGGGGTTGATGTGCCCAAATTTTCCTGTAACAGTTGCCCCCTAAAGCATGAAATCAAAAATAAACATGTCGAGTGAGATGCTTTACCACTTAGAGAGAAGGTTTCGAAACGGAAGGTGACCTGCATTAGTTACAATACAAATATCATGATACTTTGATTTTTTCTCACAATTTAGCTGAGGGAAGGCATACCCATGCTCAGCTTTATAAACTTTCATTACATGTACAAATATAGTCGTCTACAGATGTAGACCCATGAGTGGATGACCATGAATGTAAGGCCATTGTACATTTGATATAGTACTCCTGAAAATATATCGCAGCCCAGATGGATGAAACTAGATCCAGGGTCTTCAATTTCGTCCAATCTTTCACTCAAGTACAAGTCTAACCATGTGAATAGATGATCTAAGGTCGAACATGGAGAGACATCGTCAAATTACCAGCCAATGATGTAAGCCATTAACAGATGCGAGAGGAATCATCGATAATGATAATGACCCTCAAGGTACTACAATACATTTCACATGGTGTGAATAAATGATTTGATGTCGAACACCATACAAAGTCTTTTGGTCGAAGGCCAATGATGTCAACCTATCGCCGGAAGCGAGAAACCTGCCATTGATGTATGCAAGCCTCAAGGTACTAAAGGGGTGTTTCTAAGTCAACTTCTTGGATGATGTGCTGATGTCGACAAGAAGCAACTTGTTGCAGGTGGGCCTTGATGTATCCCACATCAACGACACGAAATGAGATAATGATTTTGGAGATGAAACATCGACTGACGACACAAGGTTCAGGAATGGCGGGCTCGACCATGAATGCAAATTGTGATCTGAGCCTTGTGATGGGACCTCTGCTAAAAATGACAAAGAAACCGGCTGCCGGAGCAAGTTCATGTCAGCACATGTTTCAAGCTCACATGTAGTCAATGGAGAAAGACTTTGACTGCAAACCTCATCCAAAACATCAGCTACTGGATCATGAAAAACTTGAAAAGACTGCTGTAATGTATCCATTGAAAATGTATGACATCCTTCTAGCCGTTCATCTTTTTCTTGAGAGATTTCACAAAGATTCTGCCTTATAAACTGAAATGCTTCGAAACAAAAGGGTATAGAATCTTCTTGCATCATCAAATCATGTATTTTGTCTTCCACAGCTTCATCTGTAATCTGCCCTTCAATTTCATTTGGTGGCTGCAAATCTGATGCTACAGGCTGCTCAAGAATTTTGTTATCTGTCTCATCCTCAACATTAACACTGAGAGATTGCTGATTTGTTATAGGCTGTTCATTTGAAGATTTACTATGCAATCTACCCTTCAAAAACTGAAATGATTCAAAACAGAATGGTACGGAGTCACCTTGAATCATTAAATCATGTGTGTCCACTTCCAAATCTTCAACTGCAACTTGACAATCAATGGCTTTCGGGGGTTGCAAATCTGAATATGAGAAGTCTTGAACAAAATTTTCATTGCGCTCAAGAGGATCCAAATCAAGACTTGTTGACATTTGATTTCTGATTGCATGGTAGTTATCTCTGATGAACTGAAACGAATCAAAACAAAAAGGCAAAGATCCTTCACTTACTTCAAACTTTGCTACACTTTCCTCATCAATGTCATAGCTGATATGCATCATTTGATCATGGTACTCGAGCTGTGATAAGTGAACCTCTTCCTCCCACAAACTAGCTGCTGATTTGTATGCAAGATTAGCTTTTGTTTGGAGAACATAATCATCATCATACTGATCAAACTGAGGCAAATCATCAGTATAAAAGACATCATCAAGCATACAGGTCATATCAACAGTTCTTTCTTCGCCAAGATGATCTACAAAACAATCATTATCAGATCTTTGACAACTAGGATAAGAAACAAAATGTTTTGGATCAGCAACTTGTTCTTCTTCAATCAGCGAGCCATGAGCTTGAACATCATAATCATTCCTTGCATTGATCTTTTGCATCATCTCTTCTACTGCACTTACCAAATTGTCAAGCTTCACCTCTAGAAATGTTGATTCGGCCGGATCTATGTTTTTCATCTCTTCTTCCTTCAACCTTGCCCGTCGGATCAACATATGTGACTCTACATTTACTGCACTGTTTTGCATCTCGTGAAGTGTTGCAATATCCCTTTCTCTCAGCTGAAACTCCATCTCTGGATCAAAGGCACCCGGATAGTGCAAGAGAGCAGATCTAGGAGAAGGTCTTATATCAACTGGCATTGAATAATAAACTTGATTAAATCTGGCCGAAAACTGTTGTACTGTCTCCCTTGGCAATCTTTTCAGCTGGTTATACTCTTCTACAATCAAGAAAAGGTTCTGCCCGATCATCCACCTATCGAGAAAAACTTTGACGAACTGCTGGAAATCTGAGATGCTCGCATCAGGCAGGGTTTTGAACCAACTCTTAACTTCAGCTTGCAAAGAAAGAGCAAAAAGCCTAATACTGACATCTTCATCATCAACTTCAAAAAGATCTAGAAAATTCTCAACATTCTGCACATGTTTCTCAGCGGTGACATTCTTACATTCACTGTCAAACCTCGGCAAGTATAGATCATAGTTTTTGGGGAAATCATGGAGAACAGAGGGTAAAACAAGAGGTTTATACCGATCTGGAATTTTACAAGGTGTAGGGGTATGTACAACAGGTATAGAATTAGTCTTGTTTGCTTGGGGCTCATCAATTTGAGGATGGTCATCACAAAATTCGGAAAAAGGAACCTGATCGAGCTCAAAGGCATGCAAATCTTTGGTATTTACAATCTTCAAAGGGAAGGAATCAAATGCAGGCCTAGGATCTTTTCTCAAGCATAGTATACTTTGCAACGCAGTCTTGACATTCTTAGGAAAAGAGAAGAAATAATTTATGACAAAGAACAAAATGTCTTGGATGAAATTCCAACTTGAATACCTGATCTGTCCATGTTGTCCTTTCATGTTTTTGCTGGTAGGGATCATCCTCCAGTGGAGTCTTTGGATCTGATCTCGAAACTGATTTAGAGTCGCCAGGTGAATGATTTCAGCCTTGCCAGTGTCTGATCGTTGTCCACTATCAACAATCAGATCTGAACTTGATACATGTACTGGGGTAAAATGCAAATGAAGTGCTGTATTCACAAGCTCACGGAGATTGACTGAAGCAGCGTTTATCTACTTATGCTTATGCAAAGCAAAAGCGTTTTGAAGGCTACCTGGCATAACTTCAGGCTCCGTCTAAGACTTATGAAACAAACACATCAACCCACAAACAAGTTTGTTCTCCCCAGTATGGTCGCCAATATGTTAGCGCTTGAAATTTCACCTCAGGCTGAGAAAGGTAAACTCCAAGGCAACATCAAACCACTTAGCCTCGTAGCTAGCCCTACGGGGCAGGAGAGGGCTCTCTCCGGTCTATCTCGGCAAAGATCTTCAACGGGCGAGATAACCAACAAGGAAACACTGATTTTAGGCTAGTAAACTGATAAAAAGGTTTGATTTGGGATTTTTAGGGTTTTGGTGGAAAATCAGGAAAAGGCAATTTTGGGTGCGGGGATTGGACACAGTTTTTGCAGGGGGTTCTTTGGGGCAAGGTAGGAGACTGTACTGATGCCTTTAAATTAAATGGATGGATAGGAATGACCGGTGAGGAGCTAAAGAGAGCAAGAAACCATCAAGAGTTCTCTTTAGACAGATGAAAACATATAATATTAAGCAAACTTAAAAGCAGAGCATGACAATCATGAATTCTACTTTAACACTTCATTCGCCTAATTTGCAGAAGGAAAAGTAAGATGATGAATCACATAACAAATTCACAAGTACAAAGTGATACACACCATCAATACATGTAACCATAGGAATCCCAAAAAGACTGCAAAACCCTGGTCTTTCTTCCTTTGCCAAAACTGCAGAGATACAATGAATAATACAATAATAGCTTCTCCCTCAAGAGTCCAACCTCTCCAACCTCTGAAAATGACTAAGAAAATACATAATATAGGCAAGCTAACACCTTTCCTTGCCTCTAGGGGTCGAGCTCATCCTTCTAGGAGCTGTTTCAACCAATTCTAAACTGAGCACTAAAATCTAGGCAGTCAAAACAACTTGCCTCTATAAGCTAGGAAACCAATTCATTCATTAAATGTTTGCTATTTCATGAATGAATCTTCTATAATAGGTAAATAAGTGTCATGTCAACATGAAAATACATTAATTACATCAAAGAGGGTGAAAAATCCCATCACAAGTCAAAACTGGTCAAAGCTGGGCGAATTCTTGAGCTGTAGATGAATTCCTCTGAAAACTGCTCAACGGGTCGCGCCCTCTTCCTGAACGGGTCGCGCTACTTTGGAGCTGATTTTGAGGTACTTCCCGGTGTCCAAATGAGGCAAAAGTGGGCTTGTTGGAAAGGTCTGGATGTCTAATTTCCAACCCAAGTGGAATTTATGAATTTGGTGATCATTTGCCCCTCCAAAATTGCAATCGCCCAAGACTGCTTCCTGTGTGTAAAAAATGTGGCAGAAAGTCATTTTTTGCTTGTTTTTTGACTTTCTGGAGGCCCAAAACTTGGTGAAATTTCTTGGCAATGGCTGAGCAAGTGTAACTTTTCATGAAAAATCCAGAAATGCTGAGTTTTCCCAAAATGGAGTTGCCCAACGAAAGGGTCGCGCGCGGCGCGCGACCCGTTGGTGGAGAAAACCTGTGTTTGGCACAAAAAATTCAGAATTGACAAAATTTTCTCCAAATTTCTTGAAATTTGGGCTGGAAGTCCCCAATAAAGTACCATTCTCAGTCAAAGAGTCTTTGGCCAAAATTTGGAGTGGATCGGGCCTTTTCCGTCGTTTTAGTGCCTTGGCCAACCTCCTTAGATCTGGCGATCGTAATTTTGACATTTCTCTAAAACCATGACACCTGTGCAAAAATTGAAGGAGGTTTTTCTTCTTTGGCATGTTGTGGACAAAAACCTCTCTCTGTTTTCCAAAATTCATCTTTTATTGCTCTGAAACATCATTTGAGTGCGACTTGTCCCAATGTGTGAAACAAGGAATTTTGTCGAAATGGAGCGAAATGAAGGGGATAGGGGGCTTCTAAATTCTTGGGGAAATTTTTGGGAGTGGGGAGGGATGTTAGGAAGCAGGGGAAAGTGGAATCATGGAGATCGAGTGAGGGGAAGGGGTCCAAAAGGGCAAAACACAGGCCCAACCTAGAAAATTGCCAAGTTGTAGCTAGAAACTAGGGTTTGTGCAAAAATGAGGAATTTGGGGAATCTCAGTGATGGGAAGCATTTGGTAAGGTACTTTAAGGATAAGGGAAGGTGTATGAACATCAGGAAACAAGTTTTGCTAATGATTTGACCATTCAAGAGAAATTAGCTTTCAAAACCCTAGGAGAGGGAAATGACCTTGCCTAGGTGCAACCGAAGCATGAACAAGATGTAAAATGACTCATTAGACACTGACATGATAATGAAAACCCTATGAATGATGATAGACTCAGCTGAATGATGACATGGACCGACATTTGGACAACTTTAGAAGGAGTGAAAGCAAACCCTAGACCTAATGCCTAGTGACCAAATTTTGCTTGAAAACTCTTTGAAATGACAAAATTTGACCTTGACACTCTGAGAACACTTTGTAACAGCATATTTGATCACTAGAGGAAGGCTGGAAAGACTGACACTAACAGAACCTATTGATCATGTTTGACCAATGAGTACCTTTTTCGTAGTTAATATATCTCAGCCCGAAGAGGGGGTAAAACTATACTGAGTAGATATCGATTCTAATCCATTAATGAGCTAGCAACGACAAGTGCTCGGCAATATTTTCATGTTTAGAGAGTCTAAAAAGAGCTTAAAGAGGACTCCATTTTGAGAAACGAGTGGTGTCTAGAATAGCAACTGGTTCCGATGTTGTTGGAACTTCTCAAAACATGTTGATTTATGTGAATAGGCTGGCTAATAAGACCACTCATTGCAAAGGTTCCTCAAAAAGGGTAAAACAACCAAGTGAAAGCGTATGATCGGCCAAAGAGATGGTGGCGATGGGATGAAAACAACCAAGGCTCATCTAATGAAAAAAAGGCTGATAGAATGGCAATCACAAGGGTTAAAAATGGAAATGGGTTCATTTTTAGACAAGCTTGAACCATAGGGAACTATGCTTGGATTCAGTTTCATGTTTACACAAGCTTGAAACGAACAAACTATGCTTGGATTTAGTTTTATTTTTACACAAGCTTAAAATGAAAAACTATGCTTGGAATTGGTTTACATGCCCCTAGCATGATGAAAGGGAGAGTCTCCTGTAACCAGATGGAAGTTGCTGCGGTGAAGCAGGATGGTTATCCAACACCTTTTTGGGTTCATCTAGATAGACAAAGGTGAATGGGGTGATTCCCTTGACATAACCTATAGGGAAACTTAACTTTTACCATTAGGTGCATGCCCCCCCAAGCTTCATTACATTCACCTAAGTAGAATACTCAAGGCTATCAAGTGGATGGAATGAAGGTTCTTTTGCGAGATCTTCTCAAAGACTCGACTTGGAACTTTGCTCTAGGGGACCTTGTTTCGTTTTCTAATGAGCTTGACACAAGAAAAGGAACTATGATCAAATTCCTTATTTCATTTTTTAACGAGGTTAACACAAGACCAGGAACTATCCTCATATGGGTTGTTTCATTTTTTTAATGAGGTTGACATAGTAAAATAACTATCCTCATATTCCTTCATTTCATTTTTTAACGAGGTTGACACAAGACAAGGAACCATCCTCGTACTCCTTGTTTCATTTTTTAACGAGGTTGTCACAAGACCAAGAACTATCCTCAGACTCCTTATTTCATTTTTTAATGAGGTTGACACAAGAAAATGAACTATCCTCAGACCTGTTTCATTTTTTAACGAGGTTGACATAGTAAAAGAACTATCCTCATATTCCTTCGTTTCATTTTTTAATGAGGTTGACACAAGACAAGGAACCATCCTCGTACTCCTTGTTTCATTTTTTAACGACGTTGTCACAACGCTAAGAACTATCCTCGGAATCCTTATTTCATTTTTTAACGAGGTTGACACAAGAAAACAAACTATCCTTGGACCTGTTTCATTTTTTAACGAGGTTGACACAGTAAAAGAACTATCCTCATATCCTTGGTTTCATTTTTTAATGAAGTTGACACAAGACAAGGAACTATCCCCGAAGTCAATCACGACCCATAAGAGGTCATGAAGGAGAGATCTGGTTCCAATGCCCCCAGTACATGATGTATGACATCACTGAATTGATCATCAGTGATGTAGGTATGGAATAGGTTGCCACATAATTAACCCATGGTGGGGCTGATACCATTGGTACAAAAGGACCACTTAGGGAAGATCGTTGACTGGAAGCCATATTTGGACCGGGAAATGAAAGCTGGTCAACGGTGACAATTCTGCCTTCATGTAGGAAACAAATCACTCGAAAGAGTGTTGAGACAATAGTTCCCATGTCATAAACATAGTCGCGCCCAAGAAGTAAATTGTAATCTAAAGGTCCTGGGACTACCATCACGTTCAGATAAATGGTTTTTCCTCCCAAAGTAATGGGTAACCAAGGGAGGATCCCTAATGGTTGACTCGTTCCTCTGTTAAAAGCCAACAGATTTTGTGTAACTGGCACAAGTGGCGGCGAACCGAGTGCTTGCCAAGCAGTTGAGGAAAGGATGCTCACTAATGCACCTTCATCTATAATAGTGCCAGATACAATCATATTACAAACTTGTACTATGATCTGGAAAGGCACATAAGAAGGAAGGCGGAATCCTGCCAGTCGATTCCAATCAAAGGAAGTGACTAGACTACTTGGAGGGGGTACCATAGAAACATGAGGATTAACCACTTGAGTTACGAGAGCAGGAGGATTTTCCTCCTGCCTTGATGGAACAGGGGGATTGACCCCAAGCTCAATAAATCTGAAGAAACAAAAAGAACCTGAGTGGTATCATTTTCACTCTCTTTGGGAAAGGTACGATTAGCTGAAGGTGCAATCGGGTCAACTGTTACCTCGACCTGTTGACTTGGGTCGGGTATAGACTCAGAGGATTCACTTTCAGAGAGAGTGGGTTTGACCAACGGTTGATTTTGGCCAGTCAATTCATTAAGTAATGAAGGATTAAGGGAAAGTTTGCTGTAACTAGATGGAAGTCGCTGCGGTGAAGTACGATGGTTATCCAACACTTTTTTGGCTTCATCCAGATAGAGACAAAGGTGAATGGGGTGATTCCCTTCACATAACGTACATGGAAACTTAACTTTTCCCTTCTTTCCATGATATTTACTGCCACTAGTTGATGGTGTGTCACCAACATGATCTCTAGAAGTTGATGACATAGGATGATGTGAATGAGAATACCATTCTTCTAAGTTCTGAGGAATATCAGGACAATTTCGAAGAAGATGGTCTCCTGCACAAAGTTTGCATGGATATCAAACTTTGTGAGGCTTGATAGACGGTTTCTCATCAGATGTTGTATTCAAAGCAATGGTTGCTTGGTTGCCCCTTTGCTGAATTTTCTTCTTCTTATTCTTCTTCTTCCCTTTCTTCTTCTTCTTAGCCACCTGGTTACTAGTACCAATACTTTCACCAGGAGAAGAGGAAGAAGGGGAGGAAGAAACAACCGAGAAAGAAGGCAAAGGGTCAACTTTAGGATCAACTGGAGGTTGATTTTTTCCAGTTGGAGGTGTACTCGATTGGGGAGAAATCATGACATTTTGACCCAAGGAGGTTGAAAACAACCATACTTGCAAGCCAATGGTAAATCCCGGAAGGGACAATGTAGCCATATATGGAGCACCAATATTTCCAAATGGAGGAAAAGGACTAGGATTTCCATCAAAAGGAAATCCTTGATTGGTTGACTCCGGATTTGTTGCCATATGTTTCAACCTAAGATCAAATAAGGAGCGAGCGTAGAGGATGTTATCTGCAGTCAATTAATTTTTATGACACTGGAACACAACTTTGCTTTTTCATTTTTAAAGAGTTGAGAAAAATAAAAGATGACCCTAATCGCCTTCGATGTTTAATGAGCCTTAAGGGACAAGTGCTCAGATGAACCTTTTCTTTTAAGGAGTTGAAAAGGAATGAAAGTGACTGCTCTGGAGATACTAGGTAGGAGGGTTTTCCAAACTAATCACAAAACTGCAATATACACCTTGGTGGTAAATAAAAAAGAAATTATCAAGGATTTACCGTACGACAATCAGTCTTCCCGAATGCTGTGTTCGGTGCATTGTGATCAGTAAGGCAGCAGACTCAGCTTCCTAGGGATAAAGGATTTCAACCTATTGGAGTCTCCCACTATATACTCGATGGTACAGGGAGCACAAGTCCATACTAGTACTTACTGAATTAGAGAGGAGGAATCACCCAACCTCAATGAAAACGATAGCCACTAAGTTTTAAGACGCCAGAACATGTCTCTAGCCTAGACACCTCTAGATGTTTGCGTTAAATTCCAATGCATTATTAGGTTAATTGAAGTTAATTTTAGGTTGATCTTGCTTAAAATTTGCCTTTGGGTTTCACCACGAGATGTTTTCCAAAATTCCTATGAATGCAACTAGAATGAGAAGCACTCTTTCCATTTGTTTTCAACAATGAAAATCCTAGCTATAAGGGATAGAGCATACAAGTACTTTTTAGATCAAACAATCAAAAAGCACAAACTAATGCAATTCCCTAAACCATTCCTTTTAAGCACACAAACTCAAACTATAAAATGCAATTGCATGTATTTCTTTTTATTTTCAGTTCTTCTTAATGTGAATTATGCACTAAGAAAAACTAATGTGCAAACGATTCAGAAATTCTTTTCACAAAAATGTCGATTTATGACAATTTCTCTTAAAGGTAAAGGAAGACTAAATGACACTTTCAAATTTAAGGAAACGAAGATTTTCGACACTTTAAACGAAAATATGAATCAGATGCACAAATGGACCAATCGATTATTTATGAAGGAAGACTTTACGACACTTCGTTTTTTGAAAAAACAATCGATGAAACTACTTTTCGACAATGGACTGCAAATGATAAAACAAATACATAAAAAAACATTCAAAAATCCAGTCTAAATCGGGTCAAAACAAGGAAACAAAGACAATTTTCAAAGACAAGACCTCAGCTAAATCCAATAGACAATTTAAACAACTGAAAATTGACTTAAGGTTTCAACTCCTAGATGGGAAAACTAATCCTAAAGGGATCAGTGAAAGCTAGAGTGAGGGACAGTGTGATGCATCTCACTGTGTCTCATGCAGAGGGTGAAATGCAGTGCACTATGTCTGTTACAAAGGTCCACTGATTACAGAATGACAATTTTATACTCAAAACTGACTCAATTTTTAGCAAATTGAACTTGAATTCGATGAATAGCAGAGGGTACAGTTTGTCAAAGTGTTTTAAGAGATTGATAAACTATTATAAGGGATAGGATCACTCCCCAGCGGAGTCGCCATTTTTTTATGGGCAAATTTAGTGTTTCTTCAAATGACTAACCCCTAGACCTAGTAGCAAGTCTAGAACAACAGCCAAAGTAATTCCAATGCTTTTCCTATAGCTAACAGATAAAAGAAAGAGGAACAAAAGAACCAACCTGTATCTCTCGCTCAATCCTTCTTCCCTTTGACCACTTTCGACACTCCCTTTCGTACTTAACTCACTTGAAAGGTACCTGCACACAAGCCGAGACAGAAAACCATCAAAGCATACATATCGATCTGTTAACTAAACATATTATAGAATCGAAAGTACAATATACATCACATAAACACATGAATGGGAAAAAGAATAGAACTCTTTATTAATAGAAGGAAAGATTACAACCCATGTAGATGCATGTCCGATTCAGTGTCATCCTTCCAGCTTCAAACCCTTCTCTCCTCATGAAACAACAATTTGACATGATAACATTACTCTCTCTACTAATCTCATTTAAACAAAATTTCCTTAGCTCAAGAAATTCCAACCTAGACCAGCCTTTGAATGCTTGGTCCATTTATAGCTGAATGGAGGAGGTTAAGCCATTAATGGCCCTCATGAATGCTTTGCCAAAATTGGGAAGTGGTTCCATGGAGGAAGGGATAATGGATTAAGGTTCATTCATCTCCTTCCTCATCCAAAAGTGAGCTCTATCCTTCTAGAAACCTCCAGAAGCATCCATTGGATGAGGAATCCAATGGATTCATTTCAAAAATTTGATGGATCTCGCTCAACGCAGGTAAAACAAAGGCTAGGTGCAATGCATAACACCCAGACAATGTAGTTCCTATAATGCATTGCAGCTTGATAAAGGGCCATCTCCGCTGATCTCCTTAGGGGCATTTTTTAGATGAATGGTGTCATGAAACTCTTAGGAGGCAAGCATGATGTAGGTTAACTTCATTAGGGAATGAAAACAACTGAATTAGGGGTCGATGGACCCTAATAATACGGATCTGGAAGTCGGGGTTGATGTGCCCAAATTTTCCTGTAACAGCTGTGATTATAAATTTTTGGTTTATGTGGTTGGGATTGTTGATCAATAGAAGAAGATCCACATATTTTAAGGTTTTAGTCAATTTTTCAGAACCACCATTTGGTCCCATCTTTGAGACATGAGGAAAAATGAAGAGTACATAGAGAAATAAATAATGTGTGCATAGTATGTGGTGTGCCATTCAAAACCCTAGTAACCAACCTAAAATAAGTTGATATTTTGAAAGTGAGGAAATGTGAAGGATAATAAATGTATCCTCACATAGAAGGCGCAATTAAAGTCTATTGAATGTTATTAAGTTGACAAAATTTTTGAATTTGTGATTTATGCTAATATATTTCTTGGAATGTCATGTTTATACTTGTAGGATTTCAAGAATTCGAGATCAACTTTTTTGTTTCATTTTAATACATAATGTTTCAAGTAATTGAACTTCTTCCCGAATTCCCTTCCATATTGGGCTGTAATTATAGTTTTTAAGTATTTGTGATTGGGATTATTGATCAATGGAGGAAGATCTACATATTTGAGAGTCCTAGTCCACGTTTCATAACCACTAGCCATATCCATCTTCAAGACACTAGCCATATCCATCTTCAAGACACGAGGAAAAATGAAGAGAAAATAGAGAAATAGATAATATAAATAGAGTATGAGGTGCACCATTCAAAACCCTAGCAACCGACCTAAAATAAGTTGATATTTGGAAAGTGAAGAAATGCTAAGGATAATAAATGTATCTCACATAGAAGGTGTAATTCAATTCTATTAAACACTGTTAAGTTGGAAAATATTTTGAGTTTGTGATTTATGCTAATATATTTCGGAATGACGTGTTTATCTCTGTATGTTTTCAAGAATTCAACATCAATTGCTCTTTGTTTCATCTTAAAATGCAATTCTTCAAGTAATTGAACTTCACGAATAACCTTTTTACACCAAAATGTGATTATAGTTTTTTGGTGTATGTGGTTAGGATGATTGATCAATGAAGGGAAATCCACATATTTTAGGGTTTCAATATAGTGAAATTATCTTAAAAATATATTTGAAAAAGGGTAAGTATGTAAAATAATGAGATTACCTTAAATGTTTTAACCATAAAAATTTATTTATTTTTAAATTAATTTATATAATATATACAAAATTTCTTTTTTTAACCCCACACACATATATAAACATTAAAATATTTACTCAATTTAGATATTGAGATATTCTATTTAAGGCTACATTGTCCATAATTTTTTTAGTTATTAATATACTTTTAAATACATGTCAATATTATTTAGCTTTTCATATTAAAGTATTTTGTTTATGTCTTATAGTAAATTTGTTATTACTATTATTTTTTAAGCGCCATATATTAATGTTATGTTACGAATTTAACCAATTACACATTTCCCTCATATTATTCTTATTATGAAATACTTGAAATTTTTTAATTTCTATTTTTTATGGGTATTGAGATATTTTATTATGATCATCATTAAAATATTATTTTCTTTTATTTTCTTCTATCTCTCTCTAAAGTTGATATTGAAATAAATTAGTTTTTTTTAGTGAAGGTTCAGCGAGACTTTATATTAATAGAATACAATAGAATACATAATGCAGAGTGGGAGTTGAGGGGACCTCCCTGTGTTTGCCGTTATACAACTGAGTGGGTCTAGTCTCTATTATTATTTTTTTTTAATAGAGCACTTACAGCCTGTAGAATTATCAATATAGATGCATACATAGAGGAATCAAAGGAAAACTGTGACCGTCATGCTCCTTGGTCACATTGTTTATGGTATTGCACTTCGCTTTGAGTTCCCCCTCCTCCAGGTCTTGCCAAAGGATGTGATAATCTTCATGATTGGATTGAACTCCAAGATTGGCCATAGTGTCAGCCAACTTATTTGCTGTTCTTCGTACCACTTGAAAGGTGACACCTTGAATGTTGCTAAGGTGGCCTTGTAGATCATTCAGGATTGCCAAGAGTCTCCAGCTGGGTGTTAGCTTGTCCACCTGAGTGCCATTTTGGAGTTTTCTCATCATCTTGATGATAATCTATGAATCTCCTTCCACCACCAGAGGTAGAAATCTGTAGCGATCTGCTAGGGTGATGCCTTTGATGAGAGCGATTAGCTCTACATCATTATTGGTATTCATGCCAAGATTGCCATGGGAGATAAGCTTGATGTGCCCGGCGTTATCCCTGATTGCTCCACCGTAACCGGCTTTTCCCGGGTTTTGCTTTGACGCCCCATCGAAATTCAGTTTGAATGTTTGAAATGGAGGCAGACACCATTTATCCTGCATCGCCACAACTGAGGCCTGGTTCCTTCCTGTGGGAGTGGTCTTGGCTTTGAGATTTAGGATCTGGATTATCCTTTGGTTATTAGGAGACGTGTTTCCCTCTTGCTGCATAATATCCATGGCATGGATCGATTCTGTTATTAGCTGTCGCGTCTTTCCTGTTAACATTTCCGCTGTCATCGCCGAATTCTTGAAGATTCTTGCATTACGCTCTTTCCACATGATCCAAGCTATGGCTCCTAGAATGAGATTTCATGCTCTGTTGACCAGATTGTTGGAGGATATGGATGATCTCTAGTTGCTCATTGTATGACAGATAGAGTTCCTATTTCTATTGGATTGTCTGAAGACGATGGCCATGTCATCCCAAAGAGAGCAAGTAGTGGGCCAGGTGTTGAGAATGTGATTGAGAGTTTCATGATCATTCTCATAGAGGATGCGGTGGGAAGGCCTGATGAAGCCCTGTCTCTGAAGATTGTCCCAAGTGAGTGCTCTATTATGCAAGATCAGCCAGGAGAACAAGGTGATTTTGGGCCAGGTTCCTCTATTCCATAGAGCGTGCCATTTGGGTTATGGTTGCAAGTCAGGAGAGATTGCCATGATTTTGTAGGCTTCTTTGAGGCTAAAAGTTCCTTTAGGATTATTACCCCATCGAAGGATATCCTCTCTATTCAATGTGAGGATTCTGCGTTGGTCTAGTTCTTGTAAGAGAGGGTCTATATGCTCATTGTGGTCTTGGGTTAGCCATTTCTCTTTGGATAGCCATTTTTTCCATGTAGTAGCCGATGTTCTAGATTGCCAGTAGTTTGCTACCTTCACCAACGCTGCTTCTTGGATGTCCCTTTTAAGAGTCGTCTAATCTGGGTGGTCTAGGGGGGGAGTTATTGCCAGGCATCCTCCTAGAAAAGGGCGGTGTTGCCTTGGTGCACTTCCCAGAAGCTATGCTTCTAAACAATATGTCTATTTTCCCATACTTTGTTCCAGAGGGGGGATCCTTGAGTGTTACCAGTGAGCCTGATAAGGTCTTTGTCCCAGACCTGATTCGTGTACTTTGCTTTCCACTAGGTGCCCTAGAGGGAATTAGGATTTTGCACCCATCTCCACCAAATTTTCGCTGCTACAGCCTTGATTAGGATTTCAAGATCTCTTAAGCCCAGTCCTCCCCCCAATTTTGGTTTATAGATGTCTGACCACTTGAGGAGGGCCCATTTGGGCTTCTTAGAATCTCCACTCTAGAGGAAGGACTGCTAGATGTTTTGAATGGATTTGTAAACTGCTTTAGGAGCTGCTAGGGCCGAGAGCATGTAGGTCGTCATTGTTTGAAGAACTAATTTGACCAACACTAGTCCACTGGCCATGTTTAGGGCTCTGTGAGTCCAACTTCTTAATCTGGCCTTCATTTTGGTTAGGAGGTCTTCCTAGTTTGCAGATTTGGGGGCATATTTCGAGAGTGGAATGCCAAGCTATTTGGTTGGAAGGTTGTTCTTCTGAATATTGAGAATTTTGCTAAGATTTCTCTGCACAGGAATGGAAGTATTGAAGAAAAACAGTTTGGATTTTGTGAGATTGATTTCCATACCTGAGGCCTCCGTAAAGGTCCTTAGCACCTTACTGAAGTTTCAATCTTCCTTCACTGTGGGGGATCCCATGAGCATTGTATGATCTACAAATTGCTGATGCGTTACTGTGGGGCCTTGATGTGCAGCTTTGATGCCTTTGAGCTGATCCTTTTGGTTTGCTTGGGATAGAGATCGTCCCAGACCCTCTGCCATGATAACAAAGAGAAAAGGTGACAGGGGATGTCCTTGTCTTATAGCTCTGGATGGAAGGAAGGGTTGTAGGGGCCTTCCATTCAGCATGATTGAAAAGAATGCTCTTGAGACCATTTCCATTATCCAATTTATCCAAATTTTACTGAAGCCGAAAGCCTGGAGGATTGCTCTGATGTAGATCCAGCTAATTTTATCAAAGGCCTTTGAGAGGTCAAGTTGAATGAGCATACTTGGAATCCGTTGTGTTTTGATAGAATGCAGAACTTCCTGAGTGAGAATTATGCTGTCGGTTATCTGTCTGCCTTCAACATATCCTGATTGTTCTAGAGATATGATTGAGGGGAGGATGGGTTTAATTCTATTAGCCATCAATTTGGAAAGGATTTTATAAAGAAAATTACACAAGGCTATGGGTTGGAACTTGTTGGGAGAGTCAGCATGATCAGATTTTGGAATTAGGGTGAGGAAGGTGGCATTGATGGCCGACAACACTCTCTTGGTTCTGTGAAAGTTCTTAATAAGATTGAAGAGGTCAGCTTTGATAATGGGCCAACAAGCTTTAAAGAATTCAATTGTAAAGCCATTTGGTCCGGGGGCTTTGTCAGTGGCCATGGTAAAGACGACTTCTTCAATGTCCTGCTCAGTGAAAGCTCTTAAGAGAAGGGAGTTTTGCTCCTCCGTGACTAAGGGGGGAATAGCACTGATGACTTTATTGATGGCTTGGGTTCTATCATGATTGGGATCAATGAGAAGTGAATTGAAATATGAGTTAAGTTCAGATCCTATTTGCTCCCTGGTGTAAATTTTAGCGCCATCAGCTTTTGTGAGGGATAGAATACGATTGTTGGCTCTATGCTGAATGGTTGACTTATGGAAGAAGCTTGTATTGTGTTCTCCATGTTTTAACCATTGCACCCTTGATTTTTGTTTCTAGAGCAGCTCTTTTTGTCTTAGCCTTTATTCCCATTTCTTTTGAAGGTGTGATTCCTAAGCCAACCTTTCCTCATTGGGCCCTTCCTTGATCATTGTTTGTTGGAGGCCTGCCATTTTTTCCTCGAGCTCTCTTTTGGCTTGAAAAATGTTGCCAAAGGTGTTCTTGTTCCAGCGTTTGAGATTGGCTTTGATGATCTTGAGCTTTTGCTGGAAGATGTACATGATATTATCGCTTTCTATTGTGGTTTGAGTCCACCAGCTCTGTATATTTTGCATGAAGGTTGGATGATCTATCCAAAAACCTTCGAATCTGAAAGGTCTATTTTGATGCTTGTCCATATTGGTGAAGTGCATCTGCATTGGCCAGTGATCAGATCCCCCAATAGGCAGAATACTGGCCTCCATATCTAGATTTTGGAGCATGATGGATTTCGAGATAAGGAACTTGTTGAGCCTTGATGCAACTTGCCTATTTCCCCCTTGCTTATTGTTCCAAGTATACAAACCATTGATTATGGGAACATCAATGAGTATAGATGCAGCTATGAAGGTGTTGAATACTTCCACATCTTTATCCAGTATTCTTAAGCCTCCTTTCTTTTCCTCTAGGGTGGTGATCATGTTGAAATCACCACCTAAGATCT
The DNA here is from genome assembly GCA_031772625.1 of Pinus tabuliformis. Lineage (NCBI taxonomy): Eukaryota > Viridiplantae > Streptophyta > Pinopsida > Pinales > Pinaceae > Pinus > Pinus tabuliformis. The sequence continues at coordinate 1,334,840,480 of CM062805.1, forward strand.
AGTGGTTGGCCCCATGGTGTTGTCGGATCTCATCCAGGTCTTCCATCATCTTGAATTTTTCCTAGATTCTCTAAGGCCCATACACATTGGTGATGCATATCGTGTGCTTTGATTCTGGCATGTTGAAGATGACTGATAACGAATGCTTAGTGGACAGAGCATTCTGCATAAAGAACTTGTTTTTATTCCAAAACATGAGAAGCCCTCCTGCTTGCCCAATGGCTTCTGTGCTTATGCAATGATAGCCTTTTGCAAAGAGTTTCTTAAGCATCTCGATGTCGTTGGAGGAGCATTTGGATTCTTGAAGGAGAATAAGGTCTGGTGATTATGAGAAAAGACAGTTTTTTAGGATTCGTCTTTTGGAGGTGCCATTTAGCCCTCTAATGTTCCAGGTTGTGATCTTCATTGAGTAACCTTTGGAGTGGATAGGACCAAAGCCCTAATTTTTCCTTCATTGATTAGGCGCCTGCCGAGTTCTTGTATTTGTTGTTTTGTCGATTTTCTTCCTGAACCTTTCGGTTTGTATTGGTCTAGATCTAGGTTGGCTTGAATGCCTATTTGGCTGCTGTTTCCCCATTGCTTTTTGGCTGCATTCTGATTGAGATATTCTAACTGCAGGTATTCCATTTTGATTTTCTCAAAATGTTCCTGGGGAATGGCATCCACTCCCAGTTTGGACCATTGATCATTGACCTTTTGGAGATCTAGGTCACCTAGGATCTCTTCCAGAGGATTGGTAGGGGTGGTTGAGGATGGCTGGTTTGAGAGAGTTTCTATGCAGGGAGGGGTTTGCATTGAGATAGGGCTTGTGTCGTTCTGGATGGGATTGGGCTGTGGGTTTTGTTGCTGTGGCTCGGCTTGGAGTGAGTCAGGGTTTAGGATGGATGCGTTTGATGGGTTTGATGACTGAACATGCATGGATAGGTCTTGAGCCATGGGGGCGGGGGATTCCACGGGGTTCTTGATTGGATCAAGGTTTCCCAGTGCTTCAAAGCTATTCTGCTGGGTGGGGGTCCGGTTGGTGGAGGGTTTCAAAGGATTTTTGCCCTTCTACCTTTTGTTCTTTCGTGATACGGGGATGAAATATGGGGGTGGGTTATCCACCTTGTCTGCTTGGGTTTGTGGCTGGGGTTGATTCAGGGGGCATCCATGACTAAGATGTCCATGCAGTCAGAATTTCCGGCATTGGAATGGGATGTTTTCATAGTCGATGGATTGCTTCCAATGAATTCCTTTATGGATCAGATCAATATGACCTAGGAGGGGTCCTGAAACATTCATGCAAATGCAGATTCTAGCATAGGAAGTGTATTTACCTTGAAATGTGAGATATGAGGTTTTGACGAAGACACCCAGCTGATTCCCGATGGCTTCCAAGATGCGCTTATTCTAGTAGTCCACAGGCAGGGAGTAGAGTCTGAGCCAGACTGGAACTTTTTTGAAATCTTCCTATTCTGAGGCAAAGTTGGGTCTCTAGTACGTCATGTAGAGTCCTGCTGAGTTGTAAAAGTATGGGCCTCCTTTGAAAATCCAGTCTCTATCATCCTTGTGAGCGAAGATGATGGTGAAAAAACTTCTTGACCCCAGCTGAAGTTCATAGTTCCCTTTGGGCTTCCATTTCTGGTTTATCCACCAGCAGAGAGCCTTTTCATTGAGTCGAACTCCCATGAAATGACATATTAGGGCATGTTTGCTCATATGATCTCTGTATTCGTCGATCCAGGGATCTTCAATGATCAATGATGGAGTTTCCTTCGATAGTGGTTTACAAGGGGACGGGCCTGTCGCCCTGTTCTAGCTGGGAAAGTTCCCCGCAGCTGCAAATCTATTGGCTCTAGGATTATGGTTTGCAGACGAAGCTTTGCCCTTTTCCCTGGATCGGGAGCTTGATGGGGTGTTGGAGGGAAAAAAGGGAAAACTACCGAAGATGAAGGTGCCGAAGCCTGGGGGGGTCGAACCCCCCCAAAAGTGGTCATGGAGCGATGTGGCTAGGGTTTGTTCTCAGGGTTTGGGAGTGCTTTAGAGCTCCGGCCTTCATAACATCTCATTAAAATCAATATTCATTGAAATAAATTAGTTAACATGAATATTGAAATAGTTTTTATTTTTAACTTCTGCCTTGAATATTTTTAGAAAGTATAAGAATGATACATCTTTCTCACACTTTAAATTGAAAATATAAGATAATTTTTCTTTTTAAATACTTTATTTCTTTAAAGTTGATATAAAATTATGCTACTTCACCTAGAGAGTGAAATATTTTTACCACATCTCCTTCATAATGGATTGTAATATGAACCAATATATATCCATCTCAACTACAGATCTAGCAAGTGCCGAAATGGATCAAATATATTGAGGTGCTAACCTATTTTAGAGGATAAAACTTAGAAAATATTTTCACCTAGGGAGATTTGATCCCTCTCATTGCTTGTTATATTCATGGTTAAGATGGATTTATACTGATTATACATACATACACATATAAAGTGCATTTTGAATGCTATTCAACACTTTAAAAATACTGTGGGGTACTTGGATTGTGTAGACTATGTTGGACATTGGATAAAGTGATGCTCCTCATGTGTTTCATGACATGGACTAACAGTGTCATATGGATCCTTATATATTATGATGTGATTGTCGATTAAAATGTGGGTTTTGGGTTAATGATAATTATGATTTCAGAGTGTAAGTTTGATACACACACAACTCACTCTTGGGGGCGGAGATTGTTGGACATTGGATAAACCAATGATTGTTGGAGATTGATGGACATTGGATAAACCAATGATTGTGGGACATTTGGTAAACCAATGCTCTCCCTGTGTTTTGCGACATGGACTAACTTCCTCTCATAGATCCTTATCTTTGGCCATGTGATGGTTGACTAACACTTGTGAGTTTTGGTCTAATGACAATAGTGATATCCAATAGACTAAATAGTTTAAACTTACAATTCTAACTAAACTAAACCTAGATTGAATTATACATCATGTAATAACAATAATACTATTCCCTGTCATCTCCATATTAAGTAGTGAAGAAATTACATTTCTTTCTCATACTAAAAGGTAATTTATTTATTTTTAAATATCACATGTACACTGAATGTAGTGAAGAAATTACATTTCTTCCTCATACAAAAAGGTAATTTTTTTTTTTTTTTTTACCTTATATCTATATATAAAGTTATGTAAAATTAAGGTGCAATTTTAAATATGGCCAACATTAGTTTTTTTTTTTTGTTATTGCTATTTGTTAATTAGCTAATTTAAAATATTATTTTATTATTTTTAAATGTAACATTAAGTGACAACATCTCTCTGGTATTGGGTTGTACAACACCTTTGGATGCAAATAATTTTAATAATTAAAGCTAACCAAACATGTATATATATTCATTTTTTTATTATAGTGGACAGTGATTTTTTATTTAGAGAATAAATTATTTTTATTTTAAAAGTGACAAGTGTCAATTTTGGGTTGAGCGATGAAGAAATTACACATTTCCCTCATACTGGATTGTAGAATCCCTCTTGACACAATAATTTCAATTCATTAAAATTATATGATGTGGACTATAAAATACATCCTCAATGCAATAATTTAGATTCATTAAAATTATATAATTTGTGTAAGTTATTTATTTTTATGACTACTTATAGTTAAATATTTGTGTGACATGTTTTGTAATATGTTTAGTTTTATGATGTTTTTAAATAAATAAAGATCTAAATATTGTTTTAATATTTAATTTATTTTATTGTTATATAAATTAACATAAAAACAAATTATTTTAATCGAATGTTTATATTTATATTATAAAGCCTATATTACATGGCCATAACAAATTACATTAGATATTATAAAATTAGATTTAGTGATTTGTGATGCCTCCATGTTCCAATAGATTTAGAGCAAAGTTTTCTTGCCTCTACAAGGCCCATGAACTATGATTCTACGTTAATACCTACCATATACCCAACAAAAAACTATATGTAAACTGAAATTAAGAGGGCTTTAAGGGCTTGAGTGAATCCATGTTTGTCATGGAGATCTCTTTGCCTTTGTCCAATCTTTCTTCAACTATGCCATCATCGGGAGGCTATTGCTATTCCTTGAGGCCAAAAGCAACTTTTTCAGCCAGTAGTTTATGAACTTCTGTAAATAATCCACCCCTAGAAGGATCTGCATTGTTAGACATACAATCTACCTCCAACTTGATTATCTTTCTTTCTACTCTTGCCTCCAGACTTTCGAATTTTGCATCAATTAGGGCAACCTTTGCCTCCTTATCATTCTCTAGTAGCTTTATTCTATAGGTCAGGAGGTCAATTTAGCCCATGAGAAACTTGAAGAGAAAATTTGCTTCCTTCTTCCACCACCCCATATCAGAATCCAAACATTGATCACCTTCCAACACCATCAAAAATCAAAATAGAAACACACCATTGTGAAAATAACACTAGGACAAATGAAACAAGGATTCCCAAAGATCCTGTAGAACCAACATATATAGACCCTCTCCATCTAGACACCCACCATAATGCTCCTCTGTCACCATTAAACCAGAATCCTCGCTGATCTCCATATTTAACACAAATTTTTATTTCCCAAGAAACCCAACCAACACTCCTTTCATAGAATTAATGGATTCATGAGGGGAGAAATGTAGACGACACAATTTCATTAATACTTTTTGCTATAATTCCATAGTGCCAGGGATTGGTGTCTTATATTTATCCCTCATCCTAGCTGGATTGCACATGGGAAGACCACATGCATATATTGAACCTCCAAATGGATTCTTGTATATCATCATTTCCAATCATTGATGCATGCGAAGGGTTAATGCCCGACATAGGGATTCCCATTTGTTGCCATTCTTGATGGCTCTTTGTTCCAGGTTTATTTGCATATGATTATGGCAAAGGGACAAAACCTTAGACAATTCAATTTATTTCTAAGTTTCCAATGCCCAGCTTCACTCCTCTATTAGCTAGACCATCTACCTCTCCATTTAAAATCCTCAGGACATGGTAAAGGGAGATTTCATTAAAATTTTCCAACTAAAGGATAATTATTCTCACCACAAGGAGGAAGAAGGAGTCTTTTTCCAATTGAGACTTTGCAATCATTCTAATGATTCTCCTAGAGTCCCCAATTATATTGATTTTTTTAATGCCTTTGTTCTTGGCGATATCTAGTCCTTTCAACAATGCTAGGAATTTGACCTTGTTGTTTATGATTGTGCCTAAATTATAAACATATTTGCTTTCTCCATATTCATTGGAGCAGTGTATCACCCATCCCACTCCAGCCACCCCTATATTGATACTCCAGACTATATCATTGATCAATTATGATATTACATATATACATGAAGTGTTGTCTCATGATAGGGAAACTATCTTGGACACACAATCAGTTGGCTGAGAGAATATCTCAACCACACACCAAAATAGGGACATATAGATATAACCATTCCTATAGAATAGGAACAGACTCCTTTACATAGAAATTCACAACTGAGACAAGTAGGAATTACATTTTCGAAGTCACCCCCTTAATGACTACTTGTCTCGATATCAATATGCAAGATCTACATCTAGTCCAGTCTGGTAATTACACCTTGTACCTTGTTCATGCAATTGTCGATGTCCATATAAAGGAACAACCATCTACTAGATGCATGGGTTCCCAATTTCTGCAACCGCCAGTCTACTAGGAAGTCCTTCACATATATGGTTCATCCAACCTCTTGATGAACTCCCCTTAGATATAAAATTTCACCTCATGGAGTCTAAAACCAATATGGCCCATCCAAGTGTATCCATGTCGCATGACACACTCTTCCAGGGTGTTAAAATTCTCTAACATAGGGAACACATAACAAAGGGACATGCATGCTTCTCTAGGTCATAAAAAAAGTACATAAAACATTTCAGGACCACAGCTAACCATTACGAAAGAGTATATGACATGCAGATTTGTTCTAATTACAATATGTGACTCATACTTTATAATGGTCATGAGTCTATTCCATAAACTCACCAAACTTGAACTTTGTTGTCCATGATCCGTTAATCGCTAAGCTGCTCCTTTCCCTCATATTTTGAAATTGTTCACATCTTGGGCATCTTCATCTTTGTCAATAAATCTTGGAACTCCATACTTAACTTGTCATTTGTTAGAGTCGCCAATTCTAACAAAATAACTTTACCTACATTGAATTAGCTAGGATCAATAATTTTATCCATGATTCCAAGACATAAAAAAAAACTTTTAGATTAACAAAACATCAAATTTCTCTATCTCTTCCCACAGATGATTTTAGATCACTATTTGAAAACAAATCATACCACAATCAACTCTCCACTTGGATGAAATGCCACGCTCACTGTACCACAGTTAGCGCTCCACCTTCGGCCAATCCATGGTGGATCCAGGTCGCACAAATCTAGCCTTAGGTAAAAAATGTCTGGTTCAAATGTGCAAAAAATGGCAAGTTCAAATGTCACAATATTTCTCTGACTGTTGCTGACCCCCAAGTGGCACGTTCTGCAGCTGAATGGTGCCCACGCAAGCTTACTACGCCACCACAGATCAATTGACAACATAATTTACTTAAAAAACTGATCACGCCATCCACTCTACCACTGATAGTGTCTCCACATGACATATGTATACCATGCTCATCATTCTTTTTTTTACTTTAAACACACAGTCTGCGTATTACATCACAACGCTGGATCACATTGTGTCACACTAGCTTATACACTAGTTCATATTACGAGATATGGCTCACAAATGTCGGGTAGCTTCCACCACTCCTCAAGCTTTGAGATTAGTGAACCCAAAATAGTCCCAACAAAAAAAATAACAATAAACAACACGATCAATCCATTTCTTTTTGGTAGCGACATCTCTTAACCACCAATGAACAATTAAACACGCTTCAGTCTATTCTCCCATCAACACAAATATAAATGTTTCATTCTGAATAAACACAAACCTGATTTTATTTTTATTTTTCATTTGAGAAATTGATTTGTTTATAGATCAATCCAAATGGGGACTGGTGATAATTTCCAGAACAGATTGCACAAAATATTTATCACAACACTTCAACGGCCTTCATGCAACAACACCATTAGTAACATGCATCTCGCACACATATCCAAGGCACAACTCAACTGTATTTGTTAGAACTTGTAAAGAGTGAAGTGTTTAGAAAGCCTATCCTTGAAGCTCTTGAGCTGAAAGCCACACAAGCCTCCACCGACTCTATCAATTTGCAAGATGACAAACCTGCGGTTGTGCTCAGCCCAATGATCGAACTTGCTGATGATAATTCTCCATCTTTTTATGTCTCCTTGATCATTCATCACAAAATCCTCCACAAATGCCTACTAGATACAGGGGCCAGCCACAATCTAATGCCAAAAGCTGTCATGGAAGAGTTAGGCCTTGATATTACCAGACCATACCATGATCTATTCTCATTTGATTCAAGGAAAGTAAAGTGTCTAGGACTGATCAAAGATTTAGCCATTATCCTAACCCAGCTGCCCATGAAGAGCATGGTGATGGACATTGTGGTAGCAAACGTCCCTCCCAAATTTGGCATATTGTTCTCAAGAGGATGGATTAAAAGAGTAGGTGGGACATTACAGAATGATTTATCTTATGCCACTGTCCCAGTTTTTGGAGGAGAAAGCAGGAGATTATACAGAGAAGCATAGCTGGCACACATCATCAGTGATGAGAAGAATCCTTCTAATCATCCTATTTATGCTGTGGACACTGATTTTGGAGCACGTGTCCTCCAAATTGAAGCGTCTCAGAAGGCCTCGTTTCAGCTCAAGAAACCAATTGTTCAGGCTGAGGAGGAGCAGATTGATGATGATGATGAAGTGAATAGGTTTCTTCAAGTCATTGATGAGTTCTCTGAAATGCAAATTGACCAAGAAAATGAAGCTTTAGAAGAAGACCCCCAATTCCAGCTTAGAAACAAAATTGGCAAAGATAGTATTGTCGAGCTTCCAAACAATCATATACCTAAGGGTTTAATTTCTCTTGAAAGACTGTTTGAATAGAATGACATGCCTTATAAAGTTGCCCAAAATGAAGATCAGTCTGCAGTCTATAAGTATGATATAGGGAGTCCCGGTCAGCCTAGATACGTAAATCTGTCCACTCATTTGTCTGCTGACCAATGTTCTAAATACTGCAATTTAATGAGGTAGTTTGCTAATGTCTTTGCCTGGGAATATAGTGACCTGAAAACATATGAGAAGAAAATCATCCCGCACAAAATTCCTTTGCAAAAAGACACCATCCCTTTGAAACAGAAGCTGAGGCCAATAAACCCTCTGCCCCTTCCTTGGATTAAACAAGAACAAAATGAGGAAGAAGACATGACAAAAAGGATCACCGATTTGGCAGAGGTACACCAAGTCAGGGAACAACTGGTTGAAAAGGCTGCAACACATTAGAAAAAGATCAGGGATGCTTTTGATAGGAAGACAAAAGCAGATAATTTTCAGGTTGGAGACTTGGTTCTAAAGAGGGATGCACTAAAGGAAAATAAAGGCAATCATGGGAAGTTTGATGCTTTCTGGACAGGGTCTTTTATCATTTCTCAGATTCAAGAGAACAACACCTTCATCCTAAAAAGTATGGGAGGAGAGGCAGTTTTTGATGGCCCAGTTAATGGGCGTTTTCTGAAAATTTATGTTGTTTAAGGTATTTTGGCCTTAAAGTTGTAAATATTTTGTTCTATCAGTTTAGTGTAAGCAAAGTAGACTCCATGCCCAATGGAACACTAGGAAATTTTGCTAATTTGTTTTTCACAGGAAAGGCATTGGTCTACAGTTCTTGAGACCTCACAGGGAGGATCTCATCCCCAGAAGGAGCCAGTGTTAGCTCTACTATACAAAAGGATAAAAAAAGGATCCAAGACACTCCCAAAGTCTGCAAATTTGCTTAAAAATCATGCCAATGGATCCATTCATGCTGTTGAAATCTCCAATTTTTGTCAAAGGTCATCCACCGATAGAAATAATTGTAAGAGGAGAGCCCTTGGAAGAGAGGAAATACTCTATCGGGAGGCCCAAAACACTTTAAAATCATGAAAATGCATTTCCACAGGCTTAAACTGGGAATTGCACAACAGCCATTAGATCTGGCCGATCAACGGTCCAGATCTAATCGACAGATCACATCAGCGGAGGAAAATCGGTGCAGACAGTATGCATTGAGCGATTGCGATTAGCGATGCAATGTGGATCGTCGATTGCGTGCACGGATCGACGGCCCACATCGCATCGCTATATCACTATCGACAGAGACCAAAGGGGCAGGGCCTTTATGTATATGTGCGCGATGCGATAAGACCTGGACCCGATGGGTTTCATATGTAAAATGTATAATCTTTCACATCTGCCAAAGCCCATTTTCAATGTATTTTTGTGTGTTTTCATTGTATAAATGAAATACAAAGGAACCTTGGGGCAGTGCGATATGCGACGGCGACTTGAAGGGCGAACCTGATATGACTCATTTCTCTCGTGTATAAAATTTCAAGTCCGCTTTCCGCCTCCAATAGTGTATTTGCCTATAACTTAGTTTTCTACCTTTTGCGCTTCCCGATAGTGTGTTCCTTCATCTGCCGTTCATTCATTCTATCCAACGATAATCGCTCCTCCTGTGCCCACAAACTGACTGCACATTAGCCTATGGGGAAAATGGTTTTGGCCCCGTCCCATCCGCCACACGTCACCCGGTGATTATGATCACTCACCTTTGTACGATTACTGCTCCCCTTCAAAAGTGGTACGATCAATCCCGCTTCCACTTGTTTCCTCCTGCGGAGCCATAGCTGTCATCCATCTGTTTCATCCAACGACCAGTCTCGTTCCTCTATTTAGTTCGTCCACCCGCCATGCAGTCCTTGTGCCTTTGACCTGTATCATACACCCGAAGGATGGAGCAATCTGTTACCAAGTGCCCGACACATTTTATCTCCAACAACTACATTCAAGAAACAGAATCAGTGAGGGGAAGAGGATGTGCCTCGAGCAGATCAAGCATTTATCAATTATGGAGCGTGTTCCATATTACACTCTAGCTGCTCAAGAAGGACAACAAAGTATTAGAAAAGATCAGGGCCATTCACTAAAGCAGACAGACTGCACCAAAGACGCCATCAGACAGTTAAAGCGGTTGGTGGTCGATTATGACCCCTCCACGCCTGGAATAGTAGAATATCTTTGTAAACAAACTCTATATATACCCAGAACACAGATGTAATCAGGGTTGGTGGTTGTTGTTTTGATGTAAGGTTCAACTTCTGGAGACTGTAACTACTGTGATACTTGCACCGCCTGGTCTTCATTTTCAGCATGGTGTCCATCACCATGCTCTTCATGGGCAGCTGGGTTAGGGTAATGGCTAAATCTTTGATCAATCCTAGATACTTTAATTTCCTTGAATCAAATGAGAATAGATCATGGTATGGTCTGGTGATATTAAGGCCTAACTCTTCCATGACAGCTTTTGGCATCAGATTGTCGCTGGCCCCTGTATCTGGCAGGCAGTTGTGGAGGATTTTGTCATGAATGGTCAAGGATACATAAAAATATGGAGAATTATCATTAGCAAGTTCAGTCATTGAGCTAAGCACAACTGCAGGTTTGTCATCTTGCAAATTAACAGAGTCGGTGGAGGCTTGTGTGGCTTTCAGCTCAAGAGCTTCAAGGATAGGCTTTCTAAACACTTCACTCTTTACAAGTTCTAACAGAGGCATAGATATTTTTAACTTTTGGACTTTTGCTTCAAAGCTGAAAGGGGAAGGTGACTTGTCAGGACCTCTTACCTATTGAGCTAGAGCTTTGAGGATGACTGGATCAGCTGCTAGCCCTTTCTATCCGGTATTCTGTGACTCTATTTGGACAACAGCTCTTTGGGCAGGATTCTCCTTGACATTGTTTGCTTTTGACCTCAAATTGTATCTTTGTTGTGCCTCAGTTTGTAGAATAGCCTCTCTGTCCCACCTTTGACTGTCTTGTTCCTGCAGCAAAGATTCTTCGTATGTAGCCAAAGTCAAAAAGGGAACACTGCCTTTATTTTCTATACAATGAAATTCATCCTCTTCTTCAAATTGTTCTTTCTCCATGACTACATTTTGGAAAGGAGCCTTAACTTTCTGTTCTTCTCTGGGTTCTTCACCCTTGTGAATGATTTGTAATTGCTCATTTGCTTTTCTGAAAGGATTTGGGTTTCTTGGAGCAAATGTGTTCTGCTGCCTTGTCTTTCCTGAGTTCTGCTCAACCTCCAGCTTAGATATACTAGTGGCCAATGACTCTATCATTCTAGTCATTTTAACAAATTTGGGATCGGAAGATGATGTAAAGGAAGTAGAAGCCTTACCTCTCTGCCTCCTTCTATCAGCATGACTCTTTAGCTTTTCTGCAGCCATAATATTGGATTCCACCTCTAGTGTTGCATCCTGCATGTCAGCTAGAGTGGCACATCTTCTTTCTCTCAATAATAGGCAGAAATCAGAGACAAAAGCATTGGAATAAGCGAGTTTGGAAAAGGTGGGGGTAGGCTTTACCTCAGCTGGTATCTTACTATACATATGATTGAATCTTTTATTAAAATCAGGCAATGATTCCCCATTTTCCCTCTTCAGGTTACCAAACTCAGTATGATAATATAGCAAATCTTTTTTATCTCCCCAGTGCTTCAAAAATGCATCATCTAAGGCTTCAATATCAGCAATAGATCTAGGGGCTAGTTCTCTGAACCACTTTCTGGCCTCTCCATCAAGGCTCTGGACAAAAATTCTCATCCACACATCATTTTGACTTATGTCTAAGTTATCAGCATAACTATAGAAAGCCTCAAGGTGTTCTTCTACTGTTACTCCCTTTGTACCAGTGAACTTAGGCATATATTAATGATATTCTCTAGCAGGCATAGCATTCAAAGGAGCAGGCAAGACCAGGGGTCCATACCTAGCAGCTATAATTCTTTCCATCTTCGTGGGAGTTTGCTGGCCCGCCATGACAGGGATATGTGGAAGGATACTGGTAGATTGAATAATAGGAAGTAATGGAATAGATGACAAAAGTGAGGGAAATTGATGGACTGTATGGGAGACTTTCTTTGGACCAAGATCCAAAGGGGAACTAACTGAACATGGAGCTCTATTAATCTATGAAGGAATTTCCTTACTAACAGTGTTGGACTCTAAATCTTCAAACTGTATATCTTCAGCTATAACTTTATCTTTAAGAGATGCATGAGTTTTCTTAGGCTTACCTGATCCTAATGCCCCTTTCTGCAAAATTTTCTTCTGCTTAACGATCTTCTCAGGGTTAGGCACTGGTTTAGCTCGTGATGTCTAAGGATTTCTTCGATCATGTCTCAAAAACTGAGCTAGAACTATACTATGGAGTTGCCAAAGGTTGGTCTTCCTCGAGTGGAGTTGCCAGATAGATGATTACAACCAGAAATGTGCCCAGACTTTGTCTATCATCAAAGTCTGGAACTGTGTCATCTCCCAGGGAAGCTGAGCTTCAATCTCCTCTCCCCAGCAACGACACCAATTAATGTTATCACCCCAAGAAACTCTCCTAGGTTGTATCTCAGAGATGCTCGGGAACATTACAACTCAACATCAAGTTGGAAATGGATGAATGGAAGGAATGATGCTTGTCCAAGCCAGATAACCACTTCTACTATGCTTAACTCCAGACATGGGTGAACACCCTCAGACTACAAGGCTTTAGACCACCAATCACTCAAAGTTTAAGGAATAGGTGAAGATGGAGAATACTGACCACACTAGCAGATGCACAAGACCATGTGATGGCCGGCTGCAACCAGTAAAAGGGTCTGCAAATATATTTCCTAATGCACAGACAGGATGACAGCTCTCTGGCACTAAAATAACAGAAACCTGCATAACACATTCAATGATACATACTAGATTCTAACACAGAGGTGGGATGACAACCCCTCAAATGCTAAATATCAAGAGCACATGAAAAATGCATAACAAGCATAGCCTAGAACATAGAAGAAGTGGAAAGTGAGCAATTAACAGCAAAAGAAGCTTGTATTAGCTGAAAATGAAGAGTAGACGCTGCAAGTATCACAGTAGTTACAATTTATAGAAGTTGAACCTTAAATCAAAACAACAACCATCAAACCTGATTACATCTATGTTCTGGGTATATATAGAGTTTGTTTACAAAGATATTATGCTATTCTAGGCGTGGAGGGGTCATAATCGACCACCAACTGCTTTAACTATCTGATGGCGTCTTTGGTGCAGTCTGCCTGCTTTAGTGAATGGCCCTGATCTTTTCTGATACTCTGTTGTCCTTCTTGAGCAGATGGAGTGTAATATGGAACACGCTCCATAACTGATAAATGCTTGATCTGCACGAGGCATGTCCTCTTCCCCTCAGCCATTCTGTTTCTTGAATGCGGTTGTTGGAGATAAAATGCGTCGGGCACTTGGTAACTGATCGCTCCGTCCTTCGGGTGTATGATACAGGTCAAAGGCACAAGGACTGCATGGCGGGTGGACGAACTGAATAGAGGAACGAGACTGGCCATTGGATGAAATAGATTCATGACAACTATGGCTCCGCGGGAGGAAATAGGTGGAAGCGGGATTGATCGCACCGCTTTTGAAGGGGAGTGGTAATCATACAGGGGTGAGCGATCACAATCACCGGGTGACGCGTGGTGGATGGGATGGGGCCAAAACCATTTTCCCCGTGAGCTAATGTGCGATCAGTTTGTGGGTGCGGGAGGAGCGATTATCATTGGATAGAATGAATGAACGACAAATGAAGGAATACACTATTGGGAAGTGCAAAAGGCAGAAAGACTAAGTTATAGGCAAATACACTATCGGAGGTGGAAAGTGGACTTGAAATTTTATACAAGGGAGCAGTGAGTCATATCGGGTCTGCGCTTCAGGTCGCCGTCGCATATTGCACTGCCCCAAGGTTCCTTTGTATTTCGTTTATACAACGAAAACACACAAAAATACATTGAATATGGGCTTTGGTGGAAGTGAAAGATTATACATTTTGCATATGAAACCCATTGGGTCTGGGTCTTATCGCATCACGCACATATACATAAAAGCCCTGCCCCTTTGGTCTCCACTGATAGCGATATAGCGATGCGATGTGTGCCGTCGATCCACACGCATCGCGCACATATACATAAAGGCCCTGCCCCTTTGGTCTCCGCCGATAACGATATAGCGATGCGATGTGGGCCATCGATCCGCGCACATGATTGACGATCCACATTGCATCGTTGATCGCAATCGCTCAATGCATACTGTCTGTGGCAATTTGCCTCCGCCGATGCGATTTGCCAATGCGATCCACCGATTAGATCTAAACCGTTGATCAGCCAGATCTAACGACTGCTGTGCAATGCCCAGTTTAAGCCTGTGGAAATGCATTTGCATGATTTTAAAGTGTTTTGGTCCGCGCGATAGAGTATTTCCGCTCTTCCAAGGGCTCTCCTCTTGCAACTATTTCTATCAGTGGATGACCTTTGACAAAAAATGGAGATTTCAACAGCATGAATGGATCCCTTGGCATGATTTTTAAGCAGATTTGCAGACTTTGGGAGTGTCTTGGATCCATTTTTTATCCTTTTGTATAGCAGAGCTAACAATATTCATCTTGAATCAGATCTAGAGGCACTTGAGCAATAAAAACGTAGATCAATCCTTTCCTAGACATTGAATCCACCCACGCTGCACCATCACACTACTTATGAAATCTCTGTAATCATTGCTAGAATCCCAACAACCACACATGCCTAGCCAAAAAAATTATTCAACCACGCCACCGCACCACCCTCTCACGCTGGCATGAATTTAATTCGACAAACCTTCACCGACCCTCCTCACGTGGTCACTGTCTCCCCCATGTAGGTGGAGCTCATCCCACTTCTGTTGCACATGAAAAGGGAACAACAGGCACTATTGTCACTGTGGGCAGAGTCGTTGATCTATTCCAACAAGCAATCACTCCCCCAACCTTCACCAGATCTATCAACCGCTGTGAGCACAGATTGTTGAGGAGATTTTTCTTATCAGGAATGAAGGAAGAAGATCGCTCCACGAATAAATGTTGTCTCCAATCCGATCCGATCCTCTTACGATCAAGGGCTCCTGCGGTAATGATCCAAGGATGGACAAACCAAAAAACAAAAGCAAAAGACGAACAAACAAACCCTCTATTTCCCTTGGCCCATGAGGGGCCAAGACCGAGGCCCATTTGGACTCTAATACCAAGATAAAATTTGATACTGCACACTATATCATTGATCAATTATGATATTACATATATGCAAGAAGTGTTGTCTCAAGATAGAGAAACTATCTTAGACACATAATCAGTTAGTTGAGAGAATATCTCAACCACACACCAAACTAGAGACATATAGATATAACCATTCCTATAGAATAGGAACAGATTCCTTTACATAGAAAGTTATAACTAAGACAAATAAGAATTACTTTTTCCAAATCACTGTATCACTAATACGTCCCGTTCCAACTACCCCTATAAAAAAATAAATTTAACATAAAATAAATTTATATTATTATTATTATTATTTTTACTTTTCAAAAACCTTATTTCCTATATTTATAAACCAACAGGATAAAAAGGAAGCTGGGTACAAATCCATGAGCATGTAAAGCTTGAGTTTTTAGATTCTTTAAAAAAAAGTATGTTTCCAAGTGCTATATTATTATTATTATTTTTACTTTTCGAAAAACTTACTTCTTAGATTTATAAACCAATGGAATAAAAATGAAACTCGGTACAAATCCATGAACATGTAAATCGTGAGTTTTTAGATTTTTCAAAAATAAAAAGTATGTTTCCCAGTGCTATATTATTATTATTATTATTATTGTTTTTACTTTTCGAAAACCTTATTTCCTAGATTTATAAACCAATGGGATAAAAAGGAAGCTCGATACAAATCCATGAGCATGTAAAGCGTGAGTTTTTAGATTCTTTGAAAAAGAAGAAATATGTTTCCAAGTGCTATTCTTAAACAAGTGAAGCTGCGACGCAGCGAGTCCCTGCGTGAAGTTGACATCTGTTGCTGCTTCTCTAGTAGCTGTTCGATCCAGACCCATAACCTGAAAGCTAGAAAGCCAGCCAGCTACATAGCTTCTATGATTGCCTTCACATAACTTGAGTAGACGACAGCTGGAAGTCCCTTTTGGTTAATATAGCCGCTTGATTGCTTATTTACTATGAACCAGAATTACTTTCTTTCCTATTTATAACTTCAGATTTGTGTTTGTCGCTGGTTCGATCTCTAAGCCGATGGGCTTTACCTGAAAATAAGGTATCGAGACCTACTGACATAGATTAAGCAGCTACTAGATCCCCCGTCTTGTCGAAGAATCAAATACTTCGTTCTCATCGATTGGGATTGACTGTCTTCTTTACTTCGACAGATGTGGTCAGACCCAGCTTGCTTATCTACGGCTGCCATATTCTGTGAAACTTGAGTGAGAATTCCACCCTTTGAGCCATAAATATACCTGCAAAAACCCAAATGTAGAGTAGGGTTAGAAGCCTACAATGACAAAAAAAAAATGGAAATTAAAAACATAATGATTGTAGATAGAGAACAATATGCTATATTTGTCACGAGATAAATCCACGGGCGCTCCTTCCCTATGTGTAATAAAGTGTAAGAATTTTAATGGAACCATTATAAGAAAGAAAGGGGAATTTAAAAAAAAACAAAGTTTCCGATTGCAATATCTGCCTAGAGTGTTAGCAAAAACTCTGAGCACCCAATTTAATGCCCATATGGCAAGAAAGGATAAAACCAGACTTCACCGAGTGAATTGGTCATAGCCATATGTGGGTCGATTCCATACAACCCTAAACCACTATATGGAGTGTATGTGCATACAAAAATTATGACTTGTTATATTAAAAGAAAAAAATAGAAGGGATGATGTGAAAACCCTCTTTATACATGTGCTCATGCTGAATCATAGTTCAAGCGATCCTGGCCAAAAATATGAGAAAGAAAAAGGCTATGGGTAGTTAGATGTAGATTAGGGTTTATAAACTAGTGATTCAACAAACTGGAACAAAGTTACCAGATGGGCCACATCGATTTCAGGATATTGCCTCTGTGATCGTCGGAAGAAAATCCCAAATTCAAACCCGAACCCTCAATCCATCGCGGGAGTCTATTTCCTTTCCATGTTCCACCATACGACTAATAAACTAGTTCATAACCTAGAAGACACCAAGGAAAAGTTAAAATTGAGAAAAAGAGGAACTAAATGAAACAAGAAATCTAATTGTGCACAAAATGAAATACCAACTTATACATGTGCGAGCCGTTCCTCTTTCCCTTGTAGACAACGAGTGCTATGATAGAAAATCTATAGGTGTCTCGGGCGGCAAAATGGCAAGTGCGAATTAAAGCACATGTAGAGATGCTTTCAAACCCCACGGCTACACTATGTGGAACCCAAAAAAGTGGAAAAAAGGTCCAATGAACGGAGAGAGACCAGGGAAAACGGTTAGTGTTTGTTCCAATCAAACGATAACCCTTGGATTAAACCAAATTGATCTCCACTATTGAACAACACTTGCACGACCATTCGGGAATCACCCTATGTAATCATATGGCAACAATAAAACTCTAGAAAAATCCCTTTTATCCGACGTGAGTGATGTTTTTTAAGAACTCAAGCGAGAAACAGACTAGGAACCAAATCAAAGGTGTATGTGGCACGTTCGAATGACTCATTAAAACTCCACGCGTGAAGCCCTTTCAGAAGTAGCTCTCCATGTGTGAAGCCACTCTCCACCCGTCAAATGCTCATGCAAAGAACCCATTTCCGTGCTAAGAGTTGGCTGATAACCCACGGCGGAAGGCATTCTGCCTAATAGGGCGGATACCTCTGATCATGGTTTGCGTTTTCGGTGCAATTGTACAGTGTTTTCTTCAAGCTTTTATTCAAGCACAGGCTCCAGAACCAAGCGCAAGTGGTCGATCATGATGCTGGGCAAGGGGTTACATCGAGGTCTGGATCAGGCAACGTGCCTGCAAATGCTGCATTTGTCGATGGGATTGCGACCAAGGACATACACATAGATGCCCTCACAAATCTGTCGATCAGGATTTTTCTTCCAGAGTCATCTTTGTTACCTGAACAGGTATCTAAACAGTCCCTGACTGGTCTGAAAGATGCAGGGGTGGAATCTGATAGGAGAACAAAGGAATTAGACACTAATAGAGGCTTTAGGAGAAGCAGCTATGGAGGGGCCATCGACACAAGTCATGGGGAAGGCAATAGGAGGAGCAGCTATGGAGGTATTGGCGAGAAAGAGAGGAGTTCCATGAATGAAAGGCTTAGGAATGGGGTTGAAGCAACAGGTTATATAACACAGAAGGAGGGCTTTCAGCCTAATGGGGGTACTAGATTGGGGCATGACGACACAGAAGTTGAGACAGTGCGGTCTAGATCTGGGGCAGATGCGGGGAAAGAGAAGAGAGTAGAAGTCGGGAATTACAAAGGCTACCTGCCCAGAAATTTAGAGTCCGTTAACCGGAGATTGCCCATCATCCTTCAGTTCCACGGTGGGGGGTTTGTCGCGGGTAGTAAGGATTCTTCTTCTCAAGTCTCGCAAGAATCGTTAAGCAGCAGCAACCATGGCGTGCAGGAAAGATGGTGTCTGTTGCACATTTATAGCGGGAGGTTTTACCGCTTCTCAGACAATAGGGGTACACTCAGGTAAATTCACAAATTCACTTTGTTTTTTGTTTCTCGCTCTGTTTGTTTTCTAAGTAAACACCAGAATTAGCTGCAATGCATTTCCTGGCAATGCATTTCCTGTCAGAATAAACACATGCAATTAGGAATACGAACCATAATGGGAACTATGAAAATGATAATTAAAGTGTTATAACAGAACAATAAGTGACAAGTGTAGAAGAACAAATCTTCCGTGTTAATTAAGGTCAAAAATATTATGCATAGTAAAACCTAGTTCCTAAACTGAACTGTGAGTCAGACATCGTTCCAAAAGAAATTCCAAGTATGCAAGTTCTGGAATTAAAAAGAAAACATAGATGTTTTGAATTAATAAAAACAAGATAATAAGCACAGTAAGTTGACTGTAGCTTGTGATTTCATTCCAATAAAGTTGCTGAGAGCCGATAAGAGCCTTGGAGAAAATCATCCAATTAAAAATAGGCTTCAGAACCCTGTAGATTAGATGCAGGAGTCGCAAGCAAGAATGTAGAGAATTATTTTGAACCCCATGTTTTGTACCTACCAGAAACCCAGAACTATGTGAATTGTAGCAATAATAATATTGCCGCAGTCATTCGATGAAAGGAAACAAAACAACTTGAACCATAACATGTAGGGGCATCATTACCTAAATCATTCGCTGAGATCCTGGGCGCTAATGACAAACCTGGCATTGGAGTTAAGAAAATAGATTAGAAATCGGTGAAAAGAGTTTAGCCAAGACCTTTCCAAAAGAACAGAATGACTGAATAGAAACGTTACTAGCTCAAAAACGGTCACCTGGAATCATGAATATGACCTCGTACACAATAAAATGAATTAATCTACTGCGTTATGATTTTCTATTGCTTTGAATTTTTTCTGTCAATATGTTTTATAGTGAATATTAAATAATCAACGAGAATCAACAGCTATTACGACAAAAAGAATGTGCAGAAAATTCATATACAGATACGTGTTGTTGTATTTAACTGAATTTCCTTATACATGCTTTTCCGTTTCTGCAGTGTGCTTTGGAAAGAGTACTAAACCTGCGGCCAACTTCAAGTATAACGGTGATGGTAACAATCTACTTAGATTTGATGAAATTCGTCCTGTCAGTCACCATAATCTCTTCATATCCACACTGTGTCCTGTGCTGAGAAAATTGGGCGCAGCCTGCTCGGAAAGAACAATCGGTGATGGAATGGAATGACAAAGGATCAAAAGCGAAATGAATATAAAGCAAAGCACAGCTTGAAAGCAAAGCACAGCTTGAACCTTTGTTAATTCTGCATCATCCACCTGTAACACATGCAAACACACCTGTAACTAGTTTGTGTACACACTTGTAATTAGCTGCGATTGCTAATGATACTAATGATGTCTGAAACTTATGATATGCCTGCCAATCTCAAACATTTCATGTCGCAAACTAATGTTAACATTAGTTATGGAAGTTAAAGCATTTAAAAAAAATGAATAGGCTAAAACCAAATTAACCTATAGTCTAGCCTCTTCCGCCTCGGGAAGAGGCCAAATAAGAAGACTAATAAATCCATATTGAAAAACTTTGCGAAGCGAATTGGTAGTCGTGAGAAAACTTTGGTTATGGCATGAATAAGCGGACTAATAACCAGCTGAACTAATGTTAACATCGCCCCGAACGATTACTATAGTCCCTGCCGGATGCCAGATGGCAGGGACTAAAAATAAGACAAGCATGGGGCAAATCCGTTTGATATGAACTTGAAAACCTCATTTTGAATTATAAATAAAAGGATTGCACAACTTCTTATTCTATGCTAGGTTGTTGTATTTATGTTTGATCTTTTAAGTATTTGATAAATTTTTATGTGTCAATAATATTAAAGCAAATATACTATCCAAGATTATGAACGTTATAAAGAATCAATAAAAAGGTAGTTGTGATCTTGTATTTTAAAGTAATATTTGTAATATTTAACTTATAGTTTAACATGATATGTTAATTTTTATTATATAAATTATATTATTTAAATTTGTAATTTTTTTTTTCAAATAAAATTAAATCAAAATATGTAATAGTAAGATTATTTTAAATTTTTTAACTAAAAAAATTTGTGTTTTTCAATTACTTTATATAATATATAGATTTATTTTTTTCCCTAATCATATATACATAATTAATATTGAAATATTTTATCTAATATAGATATTAGAATATTTTATTTATGGCTCACATTTTTGACAATAAAATAAATTTTTTCTTTCTATTAATATATTTTTAAGTACACATTAATATTACTTAACCTTGTATATTGAAAATTTCTATTTAACATTAGATTGAATTTTTTGATTATTAATATTTTTTAAATGTCATATATTAAATATATTAAGAATTGAATGAATTATATATCTTCATCCTATTACTTTTATAAGAAAAGAATTAGACTTTTAACTCTCAATTACTTCTTATATTTAGACATTGAAATATTTTATGATGGTCAATATTAAAATTATATATACGAAGTTGATATTAAAATATTAAAATAACTAACTTAAGCTATGTATTTAAATATTTGTAAAAAGTACAAAGATGGTATGTCTTCCTCCATATATATATATAAGGTACAAATATGGTATGTCTTCCTTTATATATATATATAATCTCTCTAAACTTGGGTATAAATTATGTTGATTCACATGGAAACGAGATATTTTACTATTTTTACTTTATCTCTCTAAAGTTGGTATAAATTATGTTACTTCATATAGACATTCAAAATATTTTACTTATGGATGAGAGTGAGAATGAAATATTTTTTACCACAACTTCATACTGGGTTGTAATATCAACCAAGCGAGCATTGATGTTTATAATACTTTTAATTATAACTAACCAAACACTTATATTCATTTTTTAGTTATAGTGGAAGTAGTGCTCATAAATTCCATCGTGAAATCTTAACCTATATCCTCTCTATGCAATGTATCTCATATGACCCTGCGTATATTGGATGTTGTAGGAGGAAGTGACACTCCCTCCTATAGTAAAATTGTCTTCGATGACATTCATTTTGGGAAACATGAAAATAACCCTAGTTCTGACGCATCCAACATGCACTGTACATTGAAATCATAAGGTGTTAGTCACTTGACCACAATCAAGCCAATGGATAAGATTGCCACTGCACCCTAGGTAGCTACCTTCCAAAAGAATCCATGGATCCAAAATTCAAAGTAAAACCCTATAGAATTTGGGAATACATACAATATATGAGGGATCATGCCCTCATCAAGACATTTATGGGGATTTGGCCCACAGAAAAAAGCCCTCACTTTGTGGCTCTAACAGAAATGGAATCCTAAGGGTTATATCAAGCTCAAAATGAGAGTGAAGGGCTTCTTTATTATCACTTTTTCCAGTATCAAAGATAAAATGCACATGTTAAAAAATGGTACCTACTTCTTTAACTTAATTAATTTATATTTGAGATTTCAAACATATCAACTCATTCAAGACAAGGAATACTTCACTTCTACTTTTTTTTGGATTTGGATGTACTCACCACATTTAGAATTCTAGGTGGAAGATTAGGTATTAGCAATGATGTAGGGGATTTTGAAAAAATTTCAAAAGCAACTGAACAAACTAGCTTTATTTCATATGCATAAATTTGTGTCTATATGAAATTTCCAAACCCCTTCCTGAATTAATAAACATCCATTACCATGATGATGTTGAGAAATGAACCCTTGACTATGAGCACATCCCTTTCTAATGTTGTGTTGTCATGAATATGACCACCTCTATATAAAATGCCTTCTCCTTACATCTGCAATCACCCAAGCCTCATTAGAGAATAAGGATCATGAGGAATTTGTCAAAACCACTTCTCGCCAAAAGGATTAAGAAGAACACTCACCTCCATACCCTGGAAATATCTCCAAAACTAGCAATATTTTTTATTCGCTTTCCTACCTCGACCTGGCCATTTTTGAACCCTCCTCTTCCTCAACTAGCCCTAACTGCCCAAATCTAGATATGCCAGATCTTAGAATCTTCCATGATCCCGTAACGAATATAGTTGCAATTCCCAATAATCCAAAAAATGTTCTAGAACTGATCCTCCAAGAAATTATTATGGTGAACCAAGAAACTGACCTAGACAAAGGGGAAGTTGAAGACATGGATTTGGAAATTCTAGATATTCTAAGCATAGTACATGCCTATAAAGGCAAGGATCCTAGTTACAAACTAGAACATCAAGTCAAAACTTCAAGAAAATCTTACCTCCAACCACACCTTCAAGCAAATAAATAAGAATTAGGTATGACAAGTTCTAGTTCTCATCTTAGAGTTCAAACAAACCCCTTTAAAGATTCCCATAAATATCGCTAAGAGAAAAAGGAAAAATTCATAAAGTGCAACCAAAAAATATTAGAAGTGATTGGTGAAATGTTGGTTAATTCTAGTCGAATAAAGTTCATCTTGGAGGTTTCCCCTCCACCAACCCAACCACTCAATGAAGATTATTTATTGGAATATTAGGGCCCTTAATTGCAAGGGTAAGTAGAGGCTTGTCAAATCTAAATGGAGATTCGATCAACCAACTTTCATGATGATACAGGAAACTAAAACTTTGAGTGAATCAATAGATATGATAACATCAATATGGGGTATAGGTTTGCAATCCAAAACTCTAGATTCTTAGGGTAAAATAGGAGTATTAACATTTTTTTCAGCTCATAGGAAGCCACAATTTTGGACATGTTTGCAACCTACACATCTCTAAATATCAAATTCTATCTTATTGGTTTGGTGGATTTTTTTTTCCTCTAGAATATTTATGGACCCACACTTCCCAGAGATAAATCTCATTTTCTAAATTTCATTCACCAACTAAATCCCTTGATAGATGATGCTCCACGAATTCTAGGGAATGACTTGAATACCATCAAATATCTCTTTGAAAGAAAGGGTCACGAATCAAAATATTGGACACCAAAATTATCCTTTTCAAATACCTAATGACTTCCAACTAGATAGTAGATTTAGGCAATATTAACAACATTTATACTTGGAACAATCAAAGTGGATTTTCCCGATAGATTGCATCTAGACCTAGTCAACCATTAATATTAAAGAAAATCATGGAAAGGGATATATTCAAAAAATCCTCCATCCTTCCTAGTATTAGCTCAATTAATTGGCCCATCAATTTAGATATGGACATACAACCAAGACCAAAAAATTGGTCATTCAGGTTTGAAATTTTCTGGATAATGAACCCACAATTTTAGGAGAAAATGAAATAATGGTGGAATGAAATGGAAGGCCTAGAAGGATTTTCCATGTGTCACCTCTGACAAAAGCTTAAGCATGTTAAATTACAACTTTAAAAATGGAATAAGGAGGATTGTGGAAATACCTTTCAAGCAATGAAGGAGATGGAGGCAAAAATTTGTATAGTCCAACTGGAAGCCATCCAACATGGCAGATTAGAGGACCGAATTTAGGGGGATGCCAATATTATAACATAGCTTGAAGAAAGAAGGAAATAGGAAGAGACATTATGAAAGTATAAATCCAATATTAGGTGGTTAAAATAAGGGGGAAAACACAACATTCTCCCAAAAATCAATGTTTCAGCATCGTCACCACAATCACATTTCCTCTTTAAAAATTATGACTTCTATTAAAATTCAAGACCATGGTAACATGGAAGATAAGTAAGGTTGATTATATAGGGACTTATTAATAGATCTGAGACCAAATAGGGAGGAAAAAATCTAATGTATAGTGTGACACGTTCCTTCCCTCATTTCGAGAGACCAAAATGAAGCCTTATTAAGATGCATCTCCAAGGATGATGTGGAAACAATGGTTAATGTAATGCCAAAAAATAAAGCACCAAGTCAAGAAAAATTCACCACAAATTTCTTTCCATCCTCCCAACTTTGGATGCTACTTTTCTCACCTTAGCCCATAAAAAGGACAAAGTTGAGGATCTAACCATCTATAGTTCCATTTCCTTGTGTCACGTAGTCTACAAAGTCTTACAAAATTCATAGCTAGTTTTCTCAATATGATTATTCCTCACTTGATTTATCCATAACAAATGAGCGATGTAAAAGGGTATCAAATTCAAGATGGTATCATGATCGCACATGAGGTCATTCACTCCTTAAAAATCTCCAAAAAACTTGGCATGTTTCTCAAACTTGACCTTTCCAGAGCCTTTGAAAATCTCAATTGATATTACCTCTTCCAAACTCCCTCGACTTTTGGTTTTGCTAAATAATCGATAGTTTGGATTAAATCCCTCATCTCCTTTTCCTTCTTCTCTATTATCCTAAATGGATCCCCCTCCATATCATTCTCCCCCACATGAGACATTTTTCAAGAATACCCTGTCTCCTCCTTTCTCTTCATACTAGTTATGGAGGGATTACGATGAGATCTTAAAGGTGCATTTTCTTAGTATAAGGTTAAAGGTATCAGACTATTTACGGAAGACCTTCCCATTTCTCACCAGTGGTTTGTTGATTATACAATGTGCATGGGAGCTCCAATAGTTTAGGAAGCTCAAGCCCTCCATAATGTTTTATATGACTTCTCCAAAGCATTAGGTATTTATATTAATTGATCAAAGTATCATATATATTCTTTTTAATACCCCTATTGTGTGCATAATCATATTGTCATATTGCTAGGATTCCAAAAGATTAATCTTCGTTCTAAATATTTGGGATCCATTTATTAGATAACTCTCTAAAATCCAAGTTATGGATAGAACTATTGAACAATTTTAGGAGCAAACTTTCCAATTGGACTTTCCATTCTTTTAACAGAGCATGTTGGCTTGTACTTCTTAAATTAGTCCTTTAGGCTCTCCCTGATTTTATATTTTCTCTGTGATAATGGCTTCATGCTCCATTCTTAACTCTATCCATAGTATCCAATGAATTTCTCTTTGGCATTGGTTTCTTGCAACAAATTGTGTAGGCCTAAACTTTGAGGATGGTTCAACCTATGGGATATAGCCACCTTAACCATTTTCATAGGAAACAAATTATGGTGATTATAGCTTTATGGAGGGAATAACTTATGGAAACTCATATGGAATTGCAAATATAGAAGAAACCTACCACTTAGGAAACTTATTAGAATCCTCTTCAATTATGCAAGATCTTCAATCTAAAGCCAAGCCAAGTGTGGTATGTATATTATCCAACGCCATTTTTTTGGGAAGTCAAAGATAGCTAATCAGCTTTATTTTGGGAATATTCACAGAAAAAATCCAAAGCTAAATGGAAGGAAATATATCAAAGAGTTCAGGACCCACATGTTAGGTAATGGTAAGAAAAAAGTAGTATATTTTTAGACAAACACCAACTCATAAAAACAATGGTGGAAATGGAACTCAAAGTAAGATTGACACCCAAATAAAAATGAGGAAGCATGGTCATCCTTGCAGTATGATATGCAGGTATAATTTTTGTTATCTTTGATCATCTTTATGAACTTAGATGGAGATATAAAACCAGTGGATCATTTAGAACTAGGGAGGCCTACAGTTTGGTAGCTAAACTCCAAGATAATCCTAGAGATAATATATGGAAATCCATTTGGGGACAACACTTGTGGTAAAAAAGTCTCATTATTTCTATGGATTTTAGTTCAAGGAAAAAATTTCACATGGGATTACCTTCTCAAATGTAGTTACATTGGGCCTTCTCTTTGTTACTTGTGTAAGTTGGTTGTTGAAGACTCTAAACACTTATTTAATATCTACCCTTACATTGTCACTATTTGGAATTTGTTGGAAGTTTTCATGCATAATTTTGATTACAATCTTGATAGCATTCCGTCACAATTGAACTTTGGAGAAAACAAATATTTCAAGATGCCATCCTTAATAGAATCATGATCCTTCTTCTAGGACTCCTTCTTTGGGCCATTTGAATATAAATAAATTTCTTGATATTTAAAAATATTTCCCTTCCATATGACATTTTTTGGAATCTTATTAAGGATGACATTCATGAATCGATGGCTGCCCAACATTGGGAAACACACGATTAGGAGGCTAGCAATGAATAAGTCTTTATTCTTGAAGCATGCAACTTGGATTCATGATATTTTGATTCATTGCATTATCATCCTTCTAGCTCTACCTCAAGTTTAGAGTCTTTTCATCTTCCTCCAAAGAACTTCCTCAAGTTAACTTTGAAGGAGCCTACAAAGGAAATTATGAATATGTTGGCTTTGGAGGAGTATTTTGAGATCATCATGGACTGATTCTCTTTTTTTTCTAGTCCCATGGGTCTCAATGGTAATAATTTTGTAGAAAAAACTTTAGAAGGGGCACTACGAACTGCTCATGGCCAAGGATTCTCAAAGCATCTAATAGAAAGGTATTCATAACTATTAATCAATATGATTTCCAAAATTATTCATGGTAGTGCCTTGAGTAAAGTCTCTAATAGTTGGCATCTTGAATTTAGCCTAGCATGGATAACCACTCTCCATTTGATTCTAGTGGTTATTCCCTCTCATGTACGTTGATCTGGTAATAATATTTTTGACCATTTAGCCAATGAAGGTTTCATAGCCCAAGCTATGATCCTTCTCTATCCTCATAACTCCCTTCCTGACTCTCCTCTTAAAGGGAAATGTTTGGATTTGACTTGGAAGTACCTTTCTTCCCTATATATGGTAACTAATCAATGACCGGGGGGGAATCGCCATCATCCCACGAGGAATCCAAGGGAAAGGGGATGGCAACGTGCCCCCCCCAAGCTCATTATAATGCACTCACTTCACCTACATGACACTCCATGATACTTAAAATTTATATGATGGCATTTTTAGTGGGTTGTAGCACAAAGTTAATGCTTGAGAATAAGTGGGTATTAATGATATCCATGGTGCGAGTTTATGATTGTTTATAGTCATGATATTCCAATTCGAGTTGGCCTTCCCATGCTTCATCGTCATTTCAAACAGAGGTGAGCATTCAAGTTGCGAGGAGATAACATCCAATATTAGAGTCAACTGCATTTGCATATCTAAGGTGGATAAAGAGGTGAATTATAATTCCTAATGACTGTGATTTTATCCATTCATCATTCTATTCTTTAAGTGATGTTTTCAAATTTCTATTTATATTTCTTGGTTTCAAAATTTTCTCTCCTTGGTCTTCCCCAGTCCTCAACATGTATTTTGGACCCTCTAGATTTTATATGGTTTTTCTCTAGTCAATTCTAGTCACTGAATGTTGTTAAAATCTTCTTTTTGTCTATCTCTGTTCAACTTAGCTTGCCACTGTACTCTTCTTATTCAGTCTCTATTGTTTTCTTTATCCCTAACATGATGGACTTGTTCTTGGTCCCCTGTTCCTTTTCTCCTTATCATGGCCAACCCTATTTCGTCCATCCCCTCACTTCCTTTGTGACTGGGTCCTAGATTAACTCTATTTTTTTCTTATAAATCGCCCGTCAATCACTATGGATCGTCAACATATGTACAACAAGAGAGGTGTGTTTTATTTTAATGAGAAATGTGGCTATGGTGCCTAACAGAGGGTCAATAACTCTTCTCAACAATATCATGAACATATTCCTCTTCCAATCCAAGAGGAAATTGAGTAGGTTGAAAGAGGAACTATAGGGGAGAAACATTTCCTTACTAAAATAGAGGCCTTGGCTGAGATTGCTGACTAGATGCCCGATATAGGACACGGTCAAGGAGGTTACAACCAATATATGTATAATGTGGAAATTTATTGGAACTGGAAGCTCTTTCTTGGATAGCTTCTGTTAGAGAGGGATGTCGCAAAAGAAGAGATTCCTTTAATGTTGGATGAGTTGCATCTCACTATGCATACCATGGATCAAAGGTTCGGATGTGTGGAGGCACATTTGGGAATCCCCCCAAACCTTAGCTACTCTCCTGACATCAACAAGGATCCCATAACCATTGAAGCCTCTAATTATGATAAATATAAATGACGATTTATTTATATTACAATGTTTTGGGTTGTATCTCTCCTTTTTTATTGTTAAATAATGGCTTAGTGGTTGAGATTTATGGTCTACTTTTCTAGGTATGATGTTACACTTAAGATTTTTTTTTATATGGTTTCTACTAAAAATTTACTTCTGTCTCTGGTTTGGTTTCCCAAGTGGAAGATCAGGATGAACATTTCTACATTTTTTTTTTGAAATTATGAAATATAAATATTTTCTTAAAAAAAAAAACAAAAATAAAAGGTTATGACTATGAAATTTTAAAAGGAAACTTTCCTTGCTTTTTAATCTGAGATGTGCATTCTACAACCCAATATGAGGGAGATGTGTAATTCTTTCTTTTCCCAACCTCGAGTTCAGACATGTATCTTTTAAAATAAAAATATATGTTTGGTTCCTATAAATTAAAAACATTATAAAACATCAATGATGGTATTGATGTTAGAATCCACTATGAAGGAGACGTGGTGAAAATATTTCACTTCACTCTCACTATCACCTATAAAGGGAATCTTTCAATGTCCTAAACTATTATGTTATACTTTGTGAATATATAACATTATTTTATATCAACTTTAAAGAGAAATAAAGTAATTAAAGGTAAAATGAGCTTGTATTTTTACTTTTAAGTGTAAGAAAATGTATAATTTTAAAACATTTTAAAAACATTTAAATACAGGACTGAAAAAACTATTTAAATATGTATAATTGAATCTTCATCATAATAAAATATTTCAATGCCAAAGAGAAAGTAATTTAAAGCTAAAAAAGTTCAATTACTTTTTAATAAAAGTTATGAGTGAGATGTGATTAATTTAATTCTTAATATATAATCAATATGTGACATTTGAAAATTATTAATAATAATGAAAAATTCAATATGAATTATAAATAGAATATATTTAAAAATATATTAACAACAAAAAAACATTTTAATATGGATAATGTGGTCACGAGGACTTCACTATATGAGAAATACCATACCATGTGCATTCATATTCGGCTATATATATTTAGGAAAAATAAGCATATAATAGTGGGTAAAAAGTTTTTATATAGGGAGGTATAAAAAATGGAGCTCAAAGTTAATGAAAAAATACAAAGGGGTATAAAAAAATGTTAATTAAAAAAAGGATACCTACAATATCTAATGAAAGTAGGGGTTTTTTTAATTAGGAAGGTGTATTGGGTTAGTATTAGTAGGGGTTAAATAATGTGATTTTTAGAGGTATTTTCCAATATGTAGTCAAATTAAGGGGCGTGATATGTTAGATGTTTATTGAGTGAAGTCCCTGTGAGTGTGGTCCATAAATAAAATATTTCAATGTGAACCATATATATAATATATATGGTTAAAAGTGAATATGTATATACTATATAAAAGAATTGAAAAAATAAATTCTTATGGGTACATCATTTGAACATTTTATGTAGTCTCTTTATTTTACATTTTGGCCCTTTTTAAGAAATATTTTTCAATTAACTTTGTTTCAAATCCAATAAATATTACAAGCCTAAACTATGTAGTCTGCACAATCCTAGTGCTCAAAGAAATTTTCAAGACTTTGAATCCATTTATGCATTTAAAAATGCAGCACACACACACACACACATCTCTTAACAATAGATCTATCAAGTCTCAATCAAATGTCTAACAATGCAAACCATTTTCCAAGTTTTGCATTCCACACAAACTTTTCACCTCAAAAGATTTGAATTACCCAATTATTTCTTATTCAACTAACAAAAGAGCCATTGTGCATAATTTCATGGGTTTAATTTGGACCTTTTTAATTTCCTCCTAAGGCTTAACACAACAAAAATTTGCTATTTCATTGAGCATGACATGCAAGATACCTAAGACATGAAAAATGAGGGTCTTGAGGAGGGGATGAGGTCCCCCCTATGGCTGAAGTCATGGTGGCTCTATCAATAGCTAGGAATTTGTAGAATGACAAGGGTTTAGTAGAAAAATCCATAATCTTGCTTTATAAAGAAGGACATGGGGTGGGCTTGGGTCAACCTGTATATGTAATGGATCATGATGTTATTGATGTAATCTCTTTAGGTACAACTACACATTAAACTATTATCTCAAGATATCTTCATAACGTCCAAAAAAATACTCATAAAAATTGAACCTTTCCTAATGGTAAAAAGCTCCTAACTTTTCACCCTTATATACAACTCCTTTATGCAAATAAAAATATATGATACACATGTATAATTTATTTATATAAAAAATCAAAATAAAATAAAGAGAAAGAAGCGAGATGAATAGGGTAATTTTTTTGTGAAAAAATATAATAACAAGTATTCAAGTTTCAATCAATTCAATTTAACATATAATGATTTTTGTGAAAAAATATAATAACATCTATATATAAGTATTCAAGTTTCAATCAATTCAATTTAATATATAATGACATTTTTAAAAAGAACTTTTACATATAAACTTTTTTAATACATATCTTTCAACGTAATTAATTTTGTTAAAGTTTTTTTTGTTTTTGTTTTTGTTTTTTTTTTGTTTTTTTGGTAGGTAAGCACTCAAGGGGGATTTGAACCAGTGACCTATCACAAGGAGTGCCTTAACAATGCACCCATTCACTGTCAATCCAAAGCCCCATGGCAATTAATTTTGTTAAAGTTAAAAGGGTAGTTTTTATTATATTTTTTTTGTCAAAAATGTTGGATTTTCACATTTATCTTGTTGGTTAGGAATGATCACATGGACTAATCAACACTTTGGGATCTACTCTGGGACCACTAATAAAGGTAATGATAAGGGTTTGGAAAGTTACTAATACTTAAGCGTTTTTGGTGTAATGGAAAACCTAACATGGTTTGATGTAATGGAAAACATAACATGGTGTTTTGGTGTAATGGAGAACCTAACATGGTCTGGTGTAATGAAAAACATAACATGGCATTTTGGTATAATGGAAAACCTAACATGGTTTGGTGTAATGGAAAACTTAACATTTTATTTTGGTGTAATGGAAACCTAACATGATTTGGTGTAATGGAAAATTTAACACGGCATTAAAGCCTTGGCTGAAGTTCAATTCTGCGGTTTACATTGAAAAAAAGGTGTTGAATTTTCACACTCAATCACCTTGACTAACCAACCACTCAAAAAATAATAATAATAATATAATGGAAAACCTAACCAAAAAATAATAATAATGATGTAATGGAAAACCTAACCGGAAAATTCCCAAATATGAATGGTTATTACGGATACAATATCGAGATTAAAGATATGAATATATACTACTTCATTATCCAGTTATATTGCAACGCCAAAACATAACCTAACATATGATTACATAACATAAGTTTAGAATATAAACCCACAACAACGAGATTCATGATTTTCCCAAGAAATCAATATCTCCACCACAAATCTTTAGACCAAACAGTACGAATTAAAACAAGTGTAAACAAACTTTGAAAAACAATCTATCCAACATTATTTACATTGTTTGATAAAGAAACAAGGGGAGCTGCGACGCAGCGAGTCCCTGCGTGAAGTTGAGCCTGTCTATTACGCACTACGAAGTAGAGGAAAACACATATCAATATATAGTCAATGGCATAAAACAATGAACTGAGTTTGAGCTTGAAATTTTGTAAGCAGAAACTGTGGACCTTCCAAGCAAACCACAGTGAAAACGAGTTGCTTCCATGCTTAAATTATGCTCATGCCTGTTATGAAAAGATGTCAATTAATAAACACGTATGTTATTAAATTTTTAATTAAATATATGAAAATGCACAAATGCATATAAGAGTACATTTTCGGCGGTGTTCAATGGTTACATCAAAGAAAAAGTTTGGTTACACGATAATAATAATTATCGAGGATAATAATTATCATTGTTGAAAAGGCATATATCGTTACAGGCTAAATAAAATTATGTTGGATATGAGAGTTGCATGGTATTCGGTATCCAAAAAATGTTCTTGAAAATCCCACTCGGTCATGATGATTTTGTAACGATCAGCATACAGAATTCCATGCGGAGATAATTATTTCCATCGTGCCTGAATTAACTGTCCTTTTAAACAAAAATACCCACATAGATTTTAATGATGTGTTTGATTTTAATGGATTTTCTTGGGTGTTATAGATCAGAGTAGAATGTTGTTATAGCTTGATGGAAAATAGGAAGTGAATCCCGTGCACCTGGACTAGTGATCCAAACAAGATAAAATTCATGATGTAGCAAAATTGCATTCTTAAATGAATTTTGTTATCAATTTATCGAACTGCATCGATCAATACTATCAATTCTCTGAGGAAACTGTACACAACAAGTTTTCTTCCCAAGAGAATGATCCATGAAAAAACACGAACAGACATTGACTTAGCAAGAGCTTCGACTTGACATGGGCGCGACATTACAAGTGGCATGAAATAACATGCATTGATTATACTTATATGTACTTTAATATCTATGCTTTGAAATTTGAATACTATATAAATATTCATAAGTTAGTAAACTCGTGAGAAATAGCGTACAATAAGCATATTCCTAACTAATACCAACATAATTAAGGCGATGGGTTGGAACTTAGTTCTTCAACTCCGGAGGGTTGCTTCTGAGATTGGTCGATGGGGGCACAACGATATACACGACAACGTCTGAAGCCAGAGGTTTTGATAATATTTGTTTCGGAGCTCTTGTTCCCATTGCTGACAGTAAAACATTGTATTTAGTTCCCAGAAATGAATGTCCATTGTTTGGGTTATATCGTGGTCATGGCACACATATGCTCATGTCTTTAGCCTGACACGTGACATTACTCCCTTTGAAGGCATAAGATACATACATATGCCCCAAGCTATATTATGGTCTCACATATATAAGTATATGGGCGCGCGAGAGAATCTATATTCCAACGCCACGAATTCTAACGCGCAGGTGAACTACATTCATCCCTTTGCATGTATTGTGAACAGTTGTCAATATAGCTTTAAGCTTCGCGAGCAAGTGACATTTGCGTTGTCTTCGTAAGTTCTATGACGGTTGTAAGCACTTTTAGCAAACACTCGATGCGCGTACAGACCTAATCTTCCAATTTCTTGGAGAAGGGGTGGGATCAAAGAAATTTACAAAAACTGATCAACAAACGTTCGATCGAGCTTCGAGTAACTACGCCTCGCACGTTGCGGAACTTTTCCTTCCCGTCAATCTTTTCCGGTCATTTCGAGGTTTTGAACGTTGCAGCGGTATACATAAAGATTTGGATCCATCCGTAACCTCGAAGCCGCGTTGCCGCAGAGACAAGGCTCGCGAGCTTCTTTGGTGCAGATTTTTATCCCAGTAGATCTGAATTTCGCTCAATTTCGTCCAGATTTGGTCTCTTTTTAAGCGCCGGAGCTTCATTGATTTTCACGGTATAGAATTTGGCCCCGAATCGCCTTCTTTCTTGCTCTGAGAAACTCCGATTATTGTATTGCTTTGCATTTGCCGATCAGGGGTTTTGTTTAAATGTTCGCAATTGAATGATATTTGAAGAGTTTCTGCATCGTAAATGGTTAAAGACTACATAGATTTGCTGTGTAACTCGCGATTTTAAGGCGCTCTGCTCTATTTTGTTCATAGATTTTTATGTTTTTGAATTTTTTCCTGCGTGTCGGGAGTCCAATTTAGCTTTCTTTTGATTCAATATTTGCAAATCAATGGCGACATCTGTTTGATTGATTGAAAATGTTGGATTCATAGAAGCAGAGGTTTGATTTACAAGGATTTAGTTTCCAGGTGTTTGCTGACGTTTAGGATGGACGCATCGTTTTAGCTAACAATCTTAGAACAGTGACTGAAAGAGATGAGACATGCGATCCAACCACATTGTGAACCGTCTCTAGAATCTATTCGCGCCCAGTTGATTGAAGGAAATGGAGCAGACACAGGCGGAACCTGGTACTGTGCTTCACTCTGTTCGCTGGTCGAACAGCTTGTGCCACAAGCTTTGAAGAAAAAAAGTGAAAACGAAAACGAGCAATGGCTATGCCCAGTTCAGCGACTGGCGGTGGCGCACAAATGGTTCCGACAACCCCTTCTTTTGCCGGAAAGTTTGACATTTTGAGGCGACCCGGCTTTGGCTAGATACTTCCAAAGTGGAGGGATCTTGTCTCGGCGTTGGAGGCGAGAGCTGCTAGTTGAAGAAGCAACCATCGAAGGAAACACACTCTGTTTTTGTTGCGTCTGTGCAATTCGGTGAGTCATTTATCTCCCTTTTATCTCCTTTGTTGCCATTTAGCCCCAATTTCCTGTCCTTTAGAAATTTCTGAAAATGGGTTAGAAATTTCTGGAATTTGTATTCGAGATAAAGATAATTATTATCATGTATCAGATATTTTTAGAATCTGTAATCAAGAAGATATTTCTAGAATCTGCTATCTAGATAAGGAAAACTTACAGTTTGTCATGGATTCGATCTTTCTAGAATCTGCAATCAAAAATTCTGCAATCACAGTGTGAGATTATATATTTCTAAAATCTAGCATCAAAATAAAGATATAAATTTACTGTTAATTCATAAATTTACTGCTGATTCATGTGCAGCTTGTCATCTGATACAAAAGCATTCCATAGACAGAAGGAAGCACACTGTTGGTACTAACTGACCTATGGTGGAGCTATGCCGCCTGAGAACTGTACGTCAAAGCTTCCCTGCGCAGGCGACAGGTTGTCACGAAGGAAGAATGCTTACATTAATAGCCAGCCCCAGGTTGATCGGAGGGAACGAGTCTTACCCTTTCATTTATTTATGCCTGGAGCGCAGGGCCGATGAGCTTAGGTACTATAGAAGCCACAATGAGCAAAATACCGTGGCAGGCGTACATGTAACGATGGCGCATGAGCTTGCAGGTGTACGGCGGTGCTAGATGAGGTGGCAAGCATACAGCGTGCTGTAGCAGGGTACATACAATAGCAGTGGTATTAATCTCTAACATTAAACGCTAGAGGATTAATGCTAGCATTACTTCATGCATGAGTGAACAGCAGCTTGTTGTAATTACCTGTACTCCTCCTATAACCTATGCTTTTTGCCTCACATCAGCTTTGGTTTTCGGCATGTAGCTTGGGTTTTTTGGAAAGAGGCTAAATAAGATCAAAAAGCAGGCTCGGGAATAAAACTTTGGGTAATTGCTGATGACCAGGGACAAATAGCAGGTCAACTAATGCTATATCAGCGGCGAACGATTACTATAGTCCATGCCTGAGGGCAGGGACTAATAAAACGTTATTGAGATAGTTGGTACTCTAGAGAAATAACGCCATGCAGGTGATGTAGATAGTGGGTGGTGCAGGTTGTTGGGGATTCCGTAGTGGAAGAATTGGAGCTAAAAATTTGGATTCATGTGATTAAATTATTAGTTTATGAGAGAACATAATGGAATTGCAATGGTGGAAGTTGGGAGATTTTGAAATATATATATTTTAAATAGAAAATAAAATCTGTTATAGTTAAAAAAAAAAAAATAGTATGTTGTAAAGCAATTAAAAGTAAAAAATGTGTAAATCAGATATTTAAATTTTATATTTAAAAAAAATTAACAAAAATTTTATATAAACTGCATGAAAATTTATGTTAACTAATCTATATTAACAAATTTAATCTTTCTAAACTCACTTGACCTACATAGATAATATAAATCTATTCTAATGGTAATTCATAATCACGATACATTACAACTAGAAAATAATACAATAACAGGATATATTACAACTAGAAAATAATACAATAATTTTCCAATAGGCGGGCAACCAAGTGAAGTTACAAATATAACATCAGAAAAACAGAACGTAAGTTTAGAATATAAACCCATAACAATGAGATTCATGATTTTCCCAAGAAACCATTATCTCCACCACAAATCTGTTTAGACCAAACAGTACAAACTAAAACAAGCGTAAACAAACTTTGAAAAACCATCTATCCAACATTATTTACATTGTTTGACAAAGAAGTAAAACGTTATTGAGATAGTTGGTACTGAAGAGAAATAACGCATGCAGTAAATATGTGAGTATTTGCAGTCACCATCAGAGGAAGAGGAAGCTCAGAATGAACATCGACAAGCAACTGCTCATTACCATAACATGTGCTGATAGACGTTGGTTATCAGACCCGCTGAAAGCCAAGCTGTTGACGAATGGCTGGTTTAATGTCTGGGCCAAAGAAGCCTGGCCGTTCAACAGTGGCTGGCTGAAGCCTGGTTGGACGTTTAATGGAGAGAAGGGCTGATTAACGAAGCCAGGTTGGTTAATCAATGGCTGGTTCACTAATGGAAATTGCTGCCCAATTGGCGAGTTTACAGGCAGCTGATTCACCAAGGGCTGGGCGTTAAGAGGAGTGCCTGGTTGGGCATCCAATGGCGGATTGAATGGCGATAAAGGCTCATCGCTTAATGGACTACTGGAGCCTTCTTCACAGCAACCCATCCTCAGAATGTTCATGAAAATTGACACCCCAATCAAAACATTAATGGCTGCAGGTTGCAAAGATTTCTCCATGGTGGATTCGGTTATAATTTTCCAACAGAATCTGCAGGAAATGAAGCTAAAATATTTATGTAAATCTGCTTGAGTTCCTGAATGAAATCTGGTGATTGGTCGTCGTTTGCATGAAGGCAAGAGAGGAGGACAACATACATATATACACGCATATAACACTCAAACTGTGTAGTAGAAAGAGTCGATAGTGGTGCAGGTTGTTGGGGATTCCGTAGTGGGAGATTTGGTTATTGTGGTAGTGCAGGTGATCGAGCTAAAATTTTGGATTCATGTGATCAAATTATTAGCACCATGAGAGAACATAATGCAACTGCAACGGTGGACGCGTTGAGGGTTTAAATTACTAATTTATTCAATCAGGTGGGGGGTGAGCATTAGGTAGAATTGACCAGAAACTGTCGGTTTTATCGAGAAATGTTTGAGTTTGAGGCAAATATCACAGAAAAAACCTGTTATTTGTACAAATTCAGTAGAGCGACTCCACTGTGATCTAGAGGAGAGGTGTCGTGACTCGTGACTCATACAAACGCTCGAATATCACTAGAAAAGGATAGGGTCCTGCATCTGTCATTTTATTTTTCAGGTTTGCGTATACAAATATTTCAGTCATACTCATCACAAGTTCAAATGGAGCTCTAACCACGGAAAGCCTATTTTTATCTTATCTTGAAAACAATTATACTTGAATTTGACTTTTACTGGTAAGAAATAAAGAAACTTTTGTTAAATGCTCTTATTATCTTTTCTATCATATTAATTTGAAGTTCTATTTTTCTTTATCATATTAATTTGAAGTTTTATTTTTCTTTATCATATTAATCTGAAGTTAGTTTTTTGTTTTCCGTTTTAAAAATAAAAAAATCTAAAATGGTTTTATAATTTATAATTTTAAGTTATACTATATGTTATTTTTTCAGTTATTTCTCAATTGATAGTATGATTATGACTACCTACCTAATGTGCAAGCACAAAAACAATTAATATGAGAATTTTTCAGTTATTTCTCAATTGATAGTATGATTATGACTACCTACCTAATGTGCAAGCACAAAAACAATTAATATGAGAAAAAAGAGGGTTCATATTTCCGTGCTTTCCATGGATTAGTAATAAATTTTTTCCTCACCCATTAGATTGTATTCAACATGGATGTAAGGCCATTGGCCACCATGAATGAAGTAAGCCTTTTTGCCGACGTTTTTCATATTTATATTGTTCTCTTGTCTTTTCTCTTTAGTTCTTCTTTATGCTAAGTGCTTCCTTCTTTTAGGTAGGTTTTCCTTGGTTGTAAACTTCAAATCACATTATTTGGTATTACAATATTGGTTCATGATTTCTCTTATGATGTTTCTAGTTTTTTTGGCTTCATGCTTCACTCATTACTATGAGTTAAATGTAGGCCTTCCATACTAACAATGATGTAGGTATCTAGTCTACACAAATTTTTCTTTGCAAACTTGAGTTTCTTCCAAATATGTTTTGGTACCTAAGATCATGTGGTACTACCTCTAATTGATTAGAGTGGCTTAGTTAACTTCCACCTAGTATGACAAAACTATCCCTCTTCACTTATTAAGTTCTACCCATAATTTCACATTAAGTTGTAATTTTCCAAATGAAACAAAATCCTATTCAACCTAGTTCATTCAAAAGAAGAAATATTTGTAGCAAGGACCTTTAAAACATCCCAATAATACATTAACCCTTAACCAATATCTCAATACTTATCCAACATAAAGCAAAAAAGGACTAGTAGCATTCAACAAAAAGAGTCCACAATTGACAAGTATAAGTGGTGCCTATGGTTATTGCCTTAAGAAGTTTTTATCTAAAGAATTCTAAAAATATACAACAAATAAGTTATATCCTATATCCTACAACTTTATTGTAGATCTACAATGATTCTAAAACAATACTAACATCTTCCCACTACTCAACAAAATTGCATAATCTATCCACTAAATCAACCATGGGACTACAACCTATGGGTCATATCCTCTTCTTCTTCTCACTCAACTAGTGCAAGCTACCCTACTATCTCATCCCTAAAATAAACACAAATTGTTGGGCTCCTTTACACTTCTTGGGAATAATGATGAATAATTGATTGATCCCTTAGAAACATTATGACATCCACTATTAATCAAGGTTTTCTAGCACTGACAAGCCCCTCCAAACCTAAGTAAACCAAACTGCTCACATTGCTAATTTCAATTATGCCTAATGGTGTCCTTTACCCCTTCACAACTTCTATTTTACTATTAAATTCCTAATGTTGTTACACCCAAGGTTCCATATTCCAAAGAAGTGTGCTCAACTATGTCTAGTGCATCCAACTATGCTTAGTGCACTTGGTATGCAATCAAGTGCATCCAAGTGTGCCTAAGATCACTTAGTGTATCCAAAATTACATCCAAGTATATTCAAGTGCATCTGATGGATGCATGCTCGGTGGATGTGCACCCAATAAGTGCATCCCATGATTGTAATCTATGGGTGCTTGGTCCAAAAGCAATTTTTTCCTTCCATCACAACCCTTAAGTATGGACCATTGAAACCCCTTGGGTTTGTGGGTAATGCAAGCACTCAAATTTATAAAATCTAGTCAACCTCTCTATTACAAATTTTCCATCATGCTTCATACTAGTGGATTATATGTGGCCATCCACCATAATACCCATGTTATATTCCCTTGCTAAGTTCTCTTTCAAGCTTCTCTTGATGTTTCCAGCTAACGATAATTGTCAGGATTTGTAGTATTCCTAATTTGATCAAGGGAACTTGAAATGTATATCATCTACCTTTCCATTTTCCAAATATTCCCAAAAATGACACTTCTAGGCATCAAAATACTACCACTTCCATTAGTTTAAGTTATTGATCACTAAGGTGTGATCATGTGGTAGAGGTGCCTAAAGTCATTCAAGGCTAAGGACTTAAATCCTTCCCCACTAAAAAACATTGTTGTTCCTAGAAACATCCTCTAGAACATATTTTCTTGCAATTCTTTTACCTACTTCCATGTTTACATCTACAATTGACTTCTATAATTATTCTACATTGTCAATGCTAAAATCGCTAGAAATTCCCTCTATTTAATTCTTCCTTTGAACAAAGTTCCTTCTCCAAAATTTTGTCAATAATTCCCCTTGGATGTTTTTTTTGTTGTAGATATTTTATATTATAACTACAATCAATGTCCAACATAGCTAAAATTTCCTACTACTATTGCAATCCAATCTACATCAAGAAGATAAAAACAACATACTAGCACTGCACCATCCATATATATTATTTTATTAGTACTCTTGACCCAATTTGCCATGATCTATAAAGAAAACTCTCCATGTCTTGAACTAGTTAGATGACCAATCTGACTATCATTCCCAAGTCATAATAATGTACTTTTTTATGCTTGAGACAATCACTTCCTTTCACACTTCAAATTGTTTATACAAGTTTACTATTCCAAGGCAAGGCTACAATATTCATCTCCAAACTATTAGGTCACCTCATACAACCAAACACTTTAACTTCTTCATTGAACTTAACACGTTTTCTTGGTGCATTTAAGATCCATTTCCAACTCCTAGGAAATAAATCACACTAAGCTCTACATATAATATAGGGGTTGAAAATGGCCATTGAAACCACTACCCACAAACACTCCAAAATTATGTCCAAGATCCACTAACTTAGACGAGTCAATCAAAAGGCTTCCACACCTCTTTTTTAATAGAGTCATAATCCACACTACTACTTCTATCAAATTCAATCGATGATCTCATGATCTTTTTGTCTTTTTGGTAATCATCCTCAAAGTGGCACTCTGCCTCATTCAAGGACCCCATATAAAAATGCGGGAAAGCATATTTCTTTTCAAATAGGTCTACTTTATTGTTTGAACCACCTAGATTGAATGCATGCATTTCTTGATTGACTCCTTCGCTGTCTACATTCACCCACTTAGAATTGAACTACCTTTCTTCTTCGTCCAATGCTTTGGAACTATACCACATATCACATAAAGGAAAGGCTTGAAACGTATGCTTAAAATTATCAAGTTACCTCCTACAACTCAACTAATTCTTCAAGGAATTCATGAACTAGTGCCTCCTTTCCCAATATACTAATTCTTGGACAACACAATACTTAAATCAACATTGATGTGGGGAAGATAATGGATTGCTGCATCACCAATTTCATCCATTTGACAAAACAAATCCTCATTTATCTATCCTTTGACTAAACTTGGCAGCATTATAGGAGCCTTAAACTCCATTGTCCACTTCTAGGGAGAAATCCGCAAGTGACTTTGATTAGTGAACAGAAGCTAGCTAATGCCATCTATAACAATTTCAACAATGCTATGCTAAGAATCAATTATAGGATTCATCTTATAAAATTTTTGTTCTTGATTTATTTCCGCAGTCTTGCCTAAACCTATTGTAAAGGCATTGAAAACCTCACTCGTTTCCAGTGAAGTCTATTGCACCTAGTCTCCTCTTAAGGATATTGGAGTTTCCTTCAAAGTTGGTTACACTTAGACTTATTCCAAGTCTTCCAAATTATTTTTCAAGGGGGAAATTCAATGGAAAAATTATTCTAATAATAAAGGAAACAAGCAACATACTTACCTCCATACATATGAAATTTTAGTCACTTCATTGTATTCATGGACTCTTTTTTGCACCACCAATGCTACACATAGGCATGGCCAAAGTATATACAACAATTCTCAAAGAATCAAATTTTCCTTGTTTTCGCAAGTTTTCTCTTATCCACCTACTCAACCCATCATTGAAGTTTATTGATCCCATATAAGTCATGGTAAATAATGCTTG
Organism: Pinus tabuliformis; assembly: GCA_031772625.1. Classification (NCBI taxonomy): domain Eukaryota; kingdom Viridiplantae; phylum Streptophyta; class Pinopsida; order Pinales; family Pinaceae; genus Pinus; species Pinus tabuliformis. Next base: position 1,334,882,719 of record CM062805.1, read on the forward strand.
AAGTTTTCAAGTTCTATACATATATACTATCTTGGTCTCCTATTGCAACAAGGCATTAAGTCTACATTTTTCTAGCTTTCAAGTCACTATTATAGCTACTTGAAAACTCATGACGAAGGATGCATATTTTCTATAAGTTGTACTAGACCTGATGAAGATCATTTGAATTTCTATGATACCATCCATGAAGGTAGTGAAAATGGTCAAGGGTACCAAAGTTGTCTCAAAATCAACTCTAAAAGCACATTTCCTTCATAAAGTAATGAATATTATGCTATAACAACATATATCATGAACCTACATATTGCATAGGTTTTTCTTTGAAAGCTCAATTTTATCCCAAGTCTGTTTTAGCACTTGAGGTCAAGTGACATAATCTTGTTGTGACCATAGTGGCTTGACTAGCTTGTGCATACTACAACTAGACTATGCATCTTCACTCAAAATTTTCCCATATCTTTTTCTCAATCTATAAGCTAAAAAATGAAAACAAGTCTTTTTCAACCAGTTCATTTAATAGTAAGTATAACATTTAGTAATTGCTTAACATGTCAATATTTCAATACTTATCAAACAAAAATAAAGGTAAGGAATAATAACACCCAACACATAAGGAGTCCACAATGCACATGTCTGACTGGCATCCAATGCTTGAATCTCCTACTTGCAGCTATATTACAAATCTACAATGAGTCTAAGGGAATATTGCATTCTACCTATTGGCCAAAAGACTTGCACAATCCAACCCTTAATGAAATTGTAGGCTTTGCTCCTGCATGTTTTGTGTTTTCTTCTTCTCATGCTTAACTAGTCCAAATTATTTGCCTTATTGTTCTAACCTTGAACTTAACATAATCCATATATATTATTTACACTCCTTGTGAATAAAGATAAATGATTAATCAATTTGTTAGCACTTTTGACACATTTATTGTTTAAACAAGAGTCATCTTGCACTAGAAAACCTTCCAAGCATAGGTGGACCCAAGTGCTCACATTTCAATCTTCAATAATGTGAATAATTCTACACCCTTCATGAATTTTCTACTGACCAATGGTGTTATATCCAACTCCATCTATTGTACCCAATTGCACCCAATGTACTCAATAATGAACCCAATTGAACCTAAGTGTGTCAAGTAGTGTAGGCAAGTGCATTTAAGTCCACCCAAGTGTGCTTGATAGTGTGCCCAAGTGTGTACAAGTGAATCCAATGGATGAAACCATTGGACATGTGTCTAATGAGTGCCTCACAAAATTATGATCCATAGATGGTTATACTTAAGGGAACTTCTATCATCCATCACAATTGTCAGGTGTGGAGCACCCAACTCCTTGGGTCTGAACTCAAAATTGACTTGTCTAGCGATCAACTTTTTGTCATGTCCATAAATGCTAATTAATGACGCCCAAGATGATCTTGTGGTAGAGGTGACCAAATCTGTTCAAGGACAGAGACTTACATGAACATGGTTCTCTATAATGCTCACCATAATACCTACAATCTCTTCAAAGATGATAAAGAATATAAATTAATTGTTTCTACTATTCCTATTTCTTGCCTCATTGTAGTTCAACAATTAAGCATGAATGCGTGTCTCTCCTTAAACATATTCTTCATTTAACTCCTAAAACACCACCACTTATAATGTTTCTCTCTCCAATCCATCCTTGTTATCCATATCCTATAACCCCATCATTATAATAAGCCCATGAATATTTCCCTATTTTCAAACCCTTACGCCCATGAATATTTCCCTATTTTCAAACCCTTCTCCTTCATACATCTATCTTATGTACTCTCCCCAATACTTTCTTGTCAATTTGTTCTATGCATCCCTCTATATCCGTTTTATTCCCTCACTCCATTGCTCTAGCTAAGCACCAAGTAAATTTATATAACTAGTTCAAGCTTACTTATTCTAAGTAAATATTATTATCACAACATCCTAGATCCCTATTTCAACATATTGAATAGTACAACTAACCCAAAATATTTCTCTCCAATGTGCATCAATGATATTCAATAAGGACACTACTTTTTTATGCATGTGAAGACAACATAATACATCTACCATGGTTATAACTACAACCATACGTCTATTATACAAGACACCTTCTCTATTTGGTATAACACATAGACATACATTGGATGTTGCAACTCACTCAAGTCTCATCCACATTAAATAGCGTCCAACAATTTTTTATGATCCTCAACCCTCAATTGCAATTAGCTTTCCAAATGTTGAAAAAGTCTTCACTATGACGTGAATAATATGACTCTAAGAAACACTCGAAGATCAGGAGTAGAGGCTAGAGCCTGGCATCGAGTATCATACGTATCGTTAGGCTAGCGCCATTTTGTAGCGAAGAGAGTAACTGTAATTATTAAGTTTTTTTACCTCTTTTTTGTTTTTCTTTAAATGGGATGTGAGCAACTTTAATTTTTACAAATCATTAACCCTAATTTAAATTTAAAAAATTCACCTGCTGTGAATATTTGGTAATATTGAATTATAATATTAAAAAAATGAAAGGTGGAAAAGACATTTTATCGTAAAAGTAATATTATATTTATAGAGAAATAAATAGAAAGGTAGGTTTTTATTTTATTGAAAGTATGGTCACGAAGTAGGTTTTTAACTATATCGAGAATATGGCCATCACTAAGGTTTTATTTTATTTTCTAAAGATAATAAGATTTGCATTAAAAAAAGGTGATAATTTTATAAATGGTTTCCAACTCTAACATTTAAGATGTCATCTCTTTAATTATATCATCAAACAAGAGGGGCTGCGAGGTAGCTAGTGCCTGCCGTATGTGAATGTTAAAAGCAATGGTGGGAGCAAAGTCATTAGGCGAAACTATTACCATGGAACTGCAATTCAGAGAACCAAAAGAGGCCAAGAATTTAGTAGGCCTGAGTCCTATAGCAAAGTACAAGCAATATACATTTCAGATAAGCTATTTATAAGCCAAGACTATGCGGGCTTTTAAGATTTGGCGAGCTCAGAGTCCAATATTCTTTGCTACACAATTTGGGCGAGAGTTATATTTTTGGATATTTAACTTTCATTTGTTGGTGATGAGTTGGTATTGGACCATGAGGTAAGCTAATATTTACGGATGAATTGACTGAAATGGGATATGAATTGTATACTTAACATATATTTTAAGCAGACATTTATTAATTGGCCCGAGTCCTATAGCAAAGTACAACCTTTGGATAGATTTCTATATGTAGATATAACTATGATAAACTGCTCGTAGTTTCATAAGGGTTGCCACAGAGAAACTTGCGAGGCCCATTTGCAGGTCTGGCTAGTGTTGTTAATCCTAAGCAAATTGGTCTTGATGATGATGGAGATGACAGGGTTGAATATGCCAATTCTAGATACTCTGAAATCTATACTCTGTCATGCAGGTTTTGCAAGATAATCTACAAAACACAACAATTATTCCTTGCAAGAACTATGCAAGCAATGGTTGCAGGGGTAGGCCTTGGAACTGTGTACTTGAAGGTTGGTTATAACCAACGTGGTCTGGATGAAGGCTTGGGGTTTTTACAGAGTTTCATCATATGTCATCTCTAATACCCTTGTGGTCTCAGCAGCACATGGAATGCATTTCTCTTTTTTTTGCTCATAGTTTGGAGCACCTGATTTTATCAGAGGAAACTCTCTCATATTCACCATACTGGGAGCCTTTTTTCTCTTCTCTGGGTATTTTATATCCAAGGATAACATCCCCAAGTATTGGTTGTTTATGCACTATATATCTCTTTACAAGTATCCTCTGGATTCTTCTGATAAACGAGTACTCAAGCTTGGCAACCAAATGCTTCTCGTGGTATCCTGAGCTCAATGTATGTGCAACCATCTATTGAATCCTTGGGACCTCCAGCAAAGTCTGGTTGACTCAGTCCAGGACTTTATTGTAATATACCTTGATTGTGTAGAAAAGAAAAGAAATATGTTCCTAAGTAACCATGCAAAGATAGAAGAAAAAATCATATACATTGAAAACCATGACTATGTAACTTGTATGAGAAAAAGACTGAGAAGCTATATTAGAAAGAGAGATTTAAGTTTGAGGAGTAGCTAAAAGAAGTATATTTGCATTATTGGCAGGAATTTAAAACATTTTTACTTACAGAACTCAAGAGATAGAAAACTCAGAAAATACCAATTTGGTGTTTTGGTTTATATGGCTATAAAGAAGATACCTAAACAATGTTTATATGTGAATTTAAACACCGGTAGTATATATATATATATATATATATATATATATATATATATATTGAATATAAAAAATACACCATAAACACTATTGTATAAATCAATGGAGCTGAGTGTTGATCGAATCAACTAAGAACTAACATATAAACAAAGATAAAGCTATTCCATAATTTGGCTATGAATGTAATAGGTCAGTGAATATCATCTCCAAGTCGGACATACCCTACAATAGAATGAAAGGAGTTCAATAGAAAACCAGGTACCCAAAATATAGTTGGAGTAATATGTTACGTTTAACGATAACCTCAGACAGAACTAAGTTTAACCTGGAGCAAGCAAAAGGAGAAAATCCTCTATTATTAGTCCATACTCACGTTTTACAAACCTTGAGATTAAATAAGTAATTTGTTTCCAATTATTACCTTATGAGAATTGTGAACGTCAAGACTTCCGACACTTGTTGGAAGAATTTTTCAGTGAGTATTGTGGCAAGGGGAAGGCTTCAACTATTTAACCATGTTTATAAATAAAAATTGAGTATGAATTGACAAAAAAGAATAGTGTTGTTACCTGTGGCTTATAGAAACCTGATGTTGGGTTATCTTAGAGCCGGATATAAAGAAACCTATAGGAAATGAGGCAAAAACCCAGTAACAATTGAGGAAGGGTTTAGTGGCCCAAATGGAGAACAATATCATTACTGTAAAATAAGAAACAAAGAGTATTCACTTTGGTATTGTTGAGTAATAAAAAGGAAATATCAAGGTATACAGAGCATCAGGAACAGAACTGAAAGTTTGACTACTTCACCAGAAAGGCTCAGCAGGTCAAGAGTGGCAATCTTAGTCCATCAATCAATCTCAAGCATTTGATTAAGATTTGCAATGTATCACTCTCTATGTGAATTATCCATGGATTATCATGAAGCTGAAGAATTTTGTAGGATTCTTGAAACACATGAAGAATCCACCCTAAGCAACAAAACCTTACTGTTCTCAGTGACATCTATCGAATCCTTTGTTATGTTATCCTCAAGAGAAGAGCTTGCAGAGAAAAATGTTAAATCAATATGATCTGGAAATACGATGAATATGATGGCTGTTAGGAGATAATTTTTTGGACTCATTATCCCCTTATTAATTCTAAGGACAAGGGGGACCTCCAGCAAAGTCTGGTTGACTCAGTCCAGGACTTTATTGAGCAAGCCATAGAAATCCAAGATTAGCTGAACAATGTGCAGAAGGCTTTCTATCAAGGTGTACAGAGCATCCAGGAATAGAACTGAAAGTTTGACTACTTCACCAGAAAGGCTCAGCAGGTCAGGAGTGGCAATCTTAGTCCTAAGCAACAAAACCTTACTGTTCTCAGTGACTAGTCCATGAAAGTGAGCACTACTGCACTTCTCAGAATGCAATGATTATGAACACTCTAGTCCAGCATAAGCAACAAATTGATGTTTGAACAGTGACTAGTCCATGAAAATGAGCACTACTGCACTTCTCAGAATGCAATGATTATGAACACTCTAGTCCAGCATAAGCAACAAATTGATGTTTTAGGCAAAATAATCCAGGTTAAGAAATATGGTTAGCAATCTTAACAAAGGATCTCACTCTGATGCTTCCAATGATAGGATGTCAGTGAATTCACTGCAACAATCCTTCAAAGAGGAAGATATTGTCTACCAATTAATGAAAGATATCGACCTAGACAACCAAGACTCTTATCCTTCCAACAATGGGAAAGAATAAGCCAACAGTCGTGTTTCTCGTTAACCTTTACGTTTTGTAAATTAATATGAATTCTAGGTGTTTTCTTAAGACATTATACCTGCAAGGAATTTTGAAATACTATAACTGTGGGCATCTATAAAACTTTGTTTTGGCATATTTGGACTGACCAACTTACTTTGAAAATCATGCAAGCAGTCTTTATGTATTCCTTGTTGTCTAGCTTTGTACAAAATTTTATAGCATAAATTTTCTTAGTTCTCTTCTGATAAACGAGTACTCAACCCTGGAAACCAAATGCTTCTCGTGGTAAACTGAGCTCAATGTATGTGCAACCATCTATCAAATCCTTTGTTATGTTATCCTCGAGAGAAGAGCTCGCAGAGAAAAATATTAAATCAATATGATCTGGAAATATGATGGCTGTTAGGAGATAATGTTTTGGACTCATTATCCCCTTCTTGATTCTCAGGACAAGGGGGACCTCTAGAAAAGTTTGGTTGACTCAGTCCAGGGCTTTCTTGAGCAAGCCATAGAAATCCAAGATTAGCTGAACAATGTGCAGAAGGCTTTCTATCAAGGTGTACAGAGCATCCAGGAACAAAACTGAAAGTTTGACTACTTCACCAGAAAGGCTCAGCAGGTCAAGAGTGGCAATCTTAGTCCATCAATCAATCTCAAGCATTTGATTAATATTTGCAATGTATCACTCTCTATGTGAATTATCCATGGATTATCATGAAGCTAAAGAATTTCGTGGGATTCTTGAAACGCATGAAGAATCCACCCTAAGCAACAAAACCTTATTGTTCTCAGTGACTAGTACATGAAAATGAGCACTACTACACTTCTCAAAATGCAATGATTATGAACACTCTAGTCCAACACAAGCAACAAATTGATGTTTTAGGCAAAATAATCCAGGTTAAGAAATATGGTTAGCAATCTCAACAAAGGATCTGCTGCTTCCAACCATAGGATGTCAGTGAATTCATTGCAACAATACTTCAAAGATGAAGATATTGTCTACCAATTAATGAAAGATATTGACCTAGGCAACCAAGATTCTTATCCTTCCAACAATGGACAAGAAGAAGCCAACAGTCGTGTTTCTCGTTAACCTTTATGTTTTGTAAATTAATATGAATTCTAGGTGTTTTCCTAAGACTTTATACCTGCAAGGAATTTTGAAATACTATAACTATGGGCATCTATAAAACTTTGTTTTGGCATATTTGGACTGACCAGCTTACTTTGAAAATCATCCAAGCAGTCTTTATGTATTCCTTGCTGTCTAGCTCTGTACAAACTTTTATAGCATAAATTTTCTTAGTTCTCATTTAAAAAAAAAAAAGGAACTATATTTCTCTGGTAAACATACACACACATCAGTGTAGAGCCATCATAACCATGAATTATATAAGCATTAAGAGATTTGCATCTCAATTTATTTTCAATCTCTTTTTGTGCTTATTAAATCCAGAGTTAAAATGGATTGATCATAGTAACAAAAATCATCTATATATTGCAAAACAAGCAGAAGAGTTATTACCCTTTAGCCCTTTAACCATTGCTTACTTATCTTCAGCGATAACCATTCAATATATCCATCCGCTCAATATCCATCTACAGGCTTGTCAATTATGCTTATAATAGTTAAGGATACAAATTGGATAAGAAAGATACAACTTAGGTAAATAAGAAATTGAGGCACAAAACCTAAGGGAGGAAGCCCCTCCGGCCACTGATTGGGAGCTATTGAAGAGCATGACAAAAGCCAAACAAGTATACCATAGTCTTCATCTTTCTCATCTTTAAGTGAGAGTTGACTCTGTAGGAAAGAGAGTTAGTTTATGATAGCCCGACATAGTAGGGGAGGTCTCCTAATATGGGGCAAGGTAAAAAAATTGGGTATTTTGCTGCAATCAGGACAAAAACAGATAAAACATTGAATTTGTAAATGTTGACCTCGAAAATATAGCTAAAATAGGTTATCAAAAAACTGTAGTAAGGTTTTGTATCGGTTTGTTTAGGCGGCAAGCTCAAAACCTATTTGTTAAAGTACATGACCCGAACAGTTCGTTGGTTCATTGTTGGGTGCCCGATTTCGGTCGATCCTAAAAACGCTCTGAAACGTGCATTTTCTAAAGAACAATTGTGTCAGATATTGTGGGAGGGAGCGAGCATAGGACAGTAGTGACTCGGTCCTTCGGGTGTGCCATTAATTACAATATTTCCATGGAGATGTTGATCTTATCCATTGTTTTGATCTCGATTCCACTAATCTCATAGTAGATAGAGCATCGAAAAATGCTCCTCCGTCTCCAGCTTTGTGAAGAAACGAGACCAGAGTTGTAAAAGGTATGTGATCAGTTGAGCAACAATCCCTGTCGCACACCAGCCAAGCCATTGATCAGCGCGTCAGACATTATGTCTATTAACAGAATAAATGAAAAAGGGCCCGACATTCAGTGCCTTGAGTTCAAACATCTAGAAACTAAAAATATTTTCTACATTATTACAGAGTAAATTACCTGGCAGGTCTACAATATATGAATAAGTTGCAGAGACATGGAATCCACCGCAAAATGTTGGAATGAACCAGGCCGAGGTTAAGGAGGGCAAAGTTTTGATAAATGGAATGATGAGAGACATGGTGCTCATGGTAGGTCCCACATAGCGTTTTGTGTAGGATGATTTCTATGTTATGTCCACAATGGTTACATAGAAATAAAATGATGGTCAACTGTAATATATAGAATTTGCATGGGCTACGCGTGTCCTGCTGCCTCACCACCAGAGGTGTAACGAAAGAACAAGTGCCTTCAGAGAAACTCAGCTGCCAAACACACAGCTTTTCACAGAGGATGGACTGGGAGTAGCCGTGACCGTGCCTCATGTCTCACCACCCCAATAAACCCTGCACTGCAGGAGGGAGTTAAAAGCTTAGGTTTGTGTCGCAATAAATCGATTATATTGACATTTTATAGCATTATTTATAAATAGTTTGGCAACTGAGATGAACGTACCTCAAGAGGCAAGAACTGCGGTTAGAATGTTGGATGACAAAAGGATTTGGAAGGTAGGAGGCATGTTACTAATCTTGCATAGCGTAATCCTATTCCGGCAACCAGCAACCAATAGACAGCGTTTCATAGAGGATGGACTGGGAGTAGCCGTGGCCGTGCCTCATGTCTCACCACCCCAATAAACCCTGCACTATGAGAGGGAGTTAAAATCTTAGGTCTGTGCCAGGATAAATCAATTGTATTGCCATTTGATAGCTATTTATAAACAGTTTGGCAACTGAGATGAACGTACCTCAAGAGGCAAAAACTGCGGTTAAAACGCTGGATGACAAAAGGATTTGAAAGGTAGGAGCCTCACTTCCAATGCTTCTATCTTCTGGTCTCTACTTCCTAGTAAACTCTGTGTATTTTATTTCCTTGCCTGTGATTATTCCCCTGCTAATCATTCCCCTTATCTATATTTTGTACTGTGCATGCGCCATATCTTGATATATAATGAAGTTGTCGCATCTCTTGACTCTGTTTCTGTACTAGCCCAAACACTTGTTCGAGAAGGGTTTTTCCATAGAGAAAGGGGCACGATAGCCCAAACTCCAGAAAAATGACGAAGGGGCTTCCCTGGTTTCATTGCTACCGATTGCCTAGAGTCGTAGCCTGGAGGACTTGCGTGGTTATTTGAAAGGAGGTCATTGCCGAGAGCTGGTGGCCATTGCCAGTTTTCTCTACCAATTGCCAAGAGATCCAGATCCAGATCTGGCAAAGATCCAAATCCAAAGCCAGACAGAGATCTTGAAAGCCAGATAGAGAGAGTTGTATCTGCTAGATTCAGTTCTAGATGACTCAGAATGAAGTTGCAGTGGGTTTAAGAATCTAGATCTTACGCGACCGCACAGCATGCAGGATCTGCATGCATCCACCTGTAATGTAATCCTGCTGCAGCATGCATCCACTTGTAATCCTCCGGCTGCAACTCGAGCTCCACTGCAACCATACACCTCTAATCCGAGGCTCCACTGCAACAACCATACACCTGTAATCCAGTTGTAGCAGTCCACTGCAACCACCATACACCTGTAATCCAGTTGCAGCTCCACTACAACTACCTGCAACCTTAATAATATCCAGCAAGGGAATTAAATATAGCAAGGGAATTAAATGTTAGTGAAGTAATGCTAGCATTACTTCACTTGAAAATAATGTCATGAAACATTACTTCACTTGAAAAATGTCATGTTCATGTGATGCTCATATCATATGGTAAAGTTGATATCCTAATGCCAGTAAAACTGATATCCTAATGCCAATGCCAATGCAAATGCGCATGTGCGATGTATGTAGCCTCTTCTTGGGTGACCTCTTTCCGGGCCACTTCGGGAGGAGGCCAAATAAGATTGTGAACTAAAGCTTTTGTTATCACAAAACACAAACTTTAGATTAAAATTAAAATGTCATAAAATTTCATTGAAACTTTAACTTAAACCAAAGTTTTTGTCATTGATTTCTATGTAGAGATTAATGTTAAAGCTTCAACTGATTACTATAGTCCTTGCCGGCCCGAAGGGCAGGGACTAATAAGAAGATCATTTTAAGGGATATTGTTATGGTTAAAAACACAACTATATGTGATTTAAAGAGAATTTATGATCATATAAATGATTATATAATAAAAAAAAATTACTATACAAAGATCATTAACTATAATTTAAAAATTATAAAATATTTTTATTTATTTTAATTAAAATAAAGATTAAATCAACATTTTAAAAATAATTAGCATAGATTTATATGATTTTAGAGAGATCAATCAATTTTTTTCACGTATAAATTTCTTTAGAGTGCAAAATACAATATGTTATTTTCATTCTTTAAATTGTATTTTTGAATACTAAATAAAATATATATAGGATCAATTAAATGTTTTAACCATAAAATCTTATTTTTCATCATATATATACATATCTTTTTTAAAATTATATATAATATATATGTAATTGGCATTAAAATATCTTATATAACATGTACGTCCAGACATTTTATCATGCAAATTAAAAACCATATTGAATAATTTTTTATAAAGAACATTAAAATGTTTTAATTTAACAATTTTTTATCTATATAGGTATATATGAAGTTGATATTAACATAAATTAGTTAACATAGATTTCCAAATAGTTTATTTAAATTTCTTCTTAAAATATTTTTGAAAAATATAAGATTTAAACATCTTACACATTTTTTACTTGTATTCATTTTTTTTTTATTATAGCTGATATTATTTTTCTATTTAGAATAAAATTTTTATTTTTTATTTTTATTTTAAAGGGGTATGGACAGATAGACAAGATTACACATAAATCCATCTTAAGTACCAACATAGATCCACCTTAAGTAGGGATCTAACATGAGCCCATAGAGATCAAATTTTTTCATGTGCAAACTTTTTTAGAGTGCAAAATACAATGTGTTATTTTTCATTCTTTAAATTGTATTTTTGACAGTTAAATTGAGTATATATAGGACCAAATAAAAGTTTTAACCACAAAATCTTAGTTTTTTCATCATATATACATAATTTCTTTAAAATAATGTATAATATATATATGTAATTGACATTAAAATATTTTACCTAACATGTACATTGAGACATTTTATCATGCAATTAAAAATCACATTGAATAATTTTTCATACACAACATTAAAATGTTTTATTTTAACAATTTTTTGTCTATATATATGAATTTAATATTAACATTAACATAGATCTCCAAATATTTTATTTAAATTTCTTGTTAAAATATTATTTTGAAAAGTATAAGATTTAAATATCTTACACATTTTTTTACTTGTATTCATTTTTTTTTATAGTTGATATATATATATATATATATATATATATATATATATATATATATATATATATATATATATATATATATATATATATATATATATAAATGTATGGCTTACACATCCCTTCATACTGGGCTATAGAATGAGCCTCTGGGCTCAAAAATTAACTTTCACAAAGTTTTTTTTATAAAAAAAACTAATGAATTTTTTTTAAAATAATATGGAATGAAATAATGTATATTATTTAAGATATTAAGAAAATAAACACTGAAAATTACTCTCTTAAAAATAACATATATAATTCAAACTATTTAAACAATATTTGCATTCTTAATATTTTAAATCATTAAAATTAAGGAGATTTGGAAAATTTTAATAGAGTAACAATCATCATCATGCTTAGGATGGATCTAATCTAATTATATATATTTTTTTATAATTATGGGATAATTTGAGTGGTGGCTTGTTTGACTTTATATAAGAGGTTTTGGGGTTTATTCCTTGGGTTAGGTACCACTATTGCCTGCTTCATTTAATTTGATTATTGATTAGGTGTTATAATTATTTTTGATAACTTGAAATTGAGTACCATTCACATAAAAAGTTAAGTACTAGGAATTTTTCCATATTAATTTGGAATGAAAGGACACATTCAATTATTTCAAAGTGGTTAAGTTTTTTAAAATTCATGTATAAAGTTAGAGAGTTTATATTTGGAATAAATATTATTATATTAATTAATATGATTGTAATTATTGTTAATAATTTTTTAAATATTATTTGTAAATATAAAAAAAATTGTAAGAGGAATAAAACCTGTTTTGAGTGTAAAATTTGAGGAAAGATTTGTACTTTGAGAGATTTGATTCCTTTCATTCTTTGGTATATTTTTAATTAAGATGGATCTATGTTGGTTCTTAATAATATCATTTATATTATATAAATTGCATGTCTCTAAATTTAAAAGTATTTTTATTTTTAATTTTATTAAAATTTTGATATAATTCTATGGAATATCCACATAATATTTTTAATAGTAGCCAGGATAGAGAATTTATATATCTCAAAAGTAATAATAACGTTTTCTACTTTTAGATCTAATTAGAAAATGTTATAAAATTAAATTAAAATAATATCTTTATAATATTTTGATCCTGAAATGAGTTATAGTTTTCGATGTTTTTTGGACATTTGGTATTGATAAGTCGTTGTACTATAACAAAACCTATTTACAAGTTAATAATATCCATGGTAAAGTGCAAGTTAATATCCATGGTTAAGAATCTTGTTATATTGTAAGTTCATTGCAAGTATTAAGTTTTTATGTGCTTATTAATTAAATTTTAATATGGCTACAAAATCATTATATTAGTTTATATCGAAAAATTGATCTTAATTTATAGCTATTATTTATATGTTATATATTTTAAAGTGATATTTATATTATTATTTTCTTTTATCTAAAAATTATTAGTGATTTTATTATTAAAAATAATAACAATATAATAAATTGAATTTCATTATTTTTATTACTTTAAATTTATTATTATTAATTGAGCCAACATTTAGATGTTTACACTCATTAATGCACATTACAACATCTCCTCCATTATGGGTTCTATATTATTTATAACCTATTATTATTTTTTAATTGAGCATGCATGTAAGTGTTTACAAACAAAAATTTACACCACTACAACATTGCCCCATACTAGCTCTAGAGCACTTCTCAACACAATTATAATTTTACTTTAAATTATTATTATAAAAAAATTAATATATGAGTTTTATATATATATATATATATATATAGACATTCTTAACTTGTAAATAGCTTTTATTACTAATAACTATATCTTACTAAGAATATTATAGAATATTTTTTGAAAGATAAATTTCCACCATTCACGTAAAAATGATTAATAATTAAATTAAAATTGTAAAAATCTTATTTCAAAATAGACATATTGAGAGATAAATATTATAAAATTAAATATATAAAAATATTTTGACAAATAAATATAGTTTTTTGGAAATATAATATTAGATATTAATCCTATCTTGACATGTACTAATAACAATTTCAAAATAGCAAAATATTAATTAACATACATAAAAATTATTTCCAAATTTATATTTATCTTATAATTATCAAATTATCTATTTTCCTAATTACACTTTGAATATACAAGCCATTATAGGGCTCTTATACCATTATTGCAACATCTTTTGCTGGGTCAATAGTTGGTTCTGGCTAGTCCTCATTATACAAGGTGGGAAATATTTGTTGGGAAATTAGAGGTAAAGTTCAAGTTAAAAAATTGATTTATTTCAAAACTCCCTCACTTTTCAAGTTTAAAGATTGATTTATTTTAAAACTCTCTCACTTTGTTAATGTGTAGTAATCATTCATCTTCGTGCTTTCTTCCTTACCATGGTGTGTTGCCATTATGTGGCTCTCATACTAGTATTGTAACATCTTTTGCTTGGTCATGTTGGTTCTGGCTAGTCCTCATTATATAAAATGGTTTTATATAAATGACTAAAATTCAAGTTTAAAAATCGATTTATTTCAAGATTCTCTCACTTCGTTTCATTTAGAGTGTACCCAAATGTCTAATAATTATTCTTCATCTTCGTGCCTTCTTCCTCCATCATGGTGCGTTTTTTATTTTATTTACTTTATTGTTTTTTTTCTTCTATTATTTTTTATTAATTAAATTTATATTTAAATATTTACATTTATAATACTATAAATTTTTTTTATTAATTAAATTTATATTTAATATTTACATTTATAATCCTATAGCATTTTTTTTTTAATTAAATTTATATTTAAATATTTACATTTATAATACTATAACATGTTCTCTCTGGTATATTTTATATTATTTCTTAGTCAGACCAATACATAAATATTTATAAACCAACCTTTATACTACTGCAACATACAATATATCTTGACGCAATAAGTATGATTTTGCTTTTCAGAAAAAAGTTATGACTGTCGACCACTCTGCTAAATAATTCAAGAATTATGCTAGCCAAACAGATTGGTAGATGATTTGTTCTTAAGAAAACACAAGTGGAGGGATTTTCCATTTAAGAAGTTTTGAGTGACCAAAAAAAATGTTATATGTCCATGAACTTAAAAATGAAATAAACGGAAAGAAGTGAATTGAATTTTACACGATAATCCAAAAGATTATAACATCAACCAATTCAATATAATCATCTTTTAACATTTTAATTGAAGATTCTTTAACAACTAATTAACATCATTATCTTAATAGGAAATGGTTAGACATGGATGAAATGGATAAGCTTTAATATTATTCTTTTTCTTTAAAATAATCGCAAGATAAAGACACGAGCCTATGCTATGGGACTCCATAATCCTGGCATATTGCAACTACAAAATAATGAAAATTTGTCCAATGGGCGTGCAACCAACTGAAGTAACAAATATAAGATGTTTCAATCTCAGGAAACTATATGATTACAGGAAGTAGTTTAGAATATTATAAATCCATAACATTGAAGAATACATGCTTTTCCCAACAAATCAATTTCTCACACATATATATCTTTAGATGAAACATTACAAATTTGAAACCATTACATGTTTCTGCCGAAACGAATGGGGAAACCATCTACCCAACGCTATTTACATTGTTTGGTAAAGAAAAACAAGGGACGCTGCATGGCAGCAAGTGCCTGCTTTCAGTTGGAAAGCTCTATAAAGAACAGTACAGTGATCCAGGAGCATGGACACAAGAAGTGAAGTAATAAGCTTATTAAGTAAGTGGCGAAGGCAGTGGATCATACATTTCAGTAAAAGAATCCCTCTTAGAATTGGAGAATTTCACTCTCCTTTCTATAACATTTTTAGCGGGAGATCCATGGCTTAGAGCTTTCACTCGATCCGAAAATTCATTCCCTAAAGAATCTCTTTTTCTTTTCATGGTATGATTCCATCTATAATAAGGATCCTCAGATGAGCAAGAAGTATAGAAAAAATCTCTATATTCACCGAGCTTTTCCCCAAGGACCAATACACTAGGTAAAAACGTAAAAGAGATTCTTTTTTTTCCATCACTTGAGTATGCGCCAAAAAAAATATTGAGAGACTTCGGTCCTCACAGGACCTAGGCGAGTAAATGGGCTATTTCCAATATATCGTATCGGTTGATAAACCCTATTATGATCAAAGCAGCCGATCCAGCAGAAGCAAAGGCGGGGGTAGCACCATAAGTCGAAGCAAAGGAAGGAGCATCACCAATAGCAAGAAAGAGAAAGAGAAATAGGAGCAGCAACCGGATCAAGTTGTAGTAGTTGTAATAGTTGATTACCAAGTAGGTAGAGGGGTTGGTATGACTTGATCCTAACCAACCCTTAGAGAATCTAACAGCCTTACCAATTGTGCCAGGGGAGCATGCAATTTCATGGTCTTTCCCACACTAGTACGTTGGGTTTACGGGATAAAATACTAGGCAATAATACATCGAGAACTGTATTCCTGTGGCTCTTCATTTGTGGCCACTGGCAATTCTAACAAACATAGGAAGAGACTGCACCATGCGAGGTAGTTCGGGAGTCCATGTCAGTCGATGAACCGATTAACGTTTCACCAGCTATATAAGGCACCTAAACTCGGACAAATGCAACTGTAACTCCAATTGTCAGTTTTGTAATTGCTATTGTAACCTGGATCAATTGAAAATGGACAAACGAGAGGTAGACGGGTGGGTCAATAATTGGAACCGCTGGATTTGCTGTTGAAATGGAGTAAACCGCTAGATTTGCTATTGAAATGGAGTAAACTTGGTAAACTATGAGTGCCTCTGTGCTCATTACAAATACAGAGAACCTAGCTTTACACTAAAACTCATAATTCCAGATACAAAGTTCACTCTTTTATGCCAAGGAAAAGCTGCAAGGAGATTCTTGTTTTATAGGTTTTTTATGAGTTTTTTACATGTTTATCACGTTTAGTGATTAGTACTTATTCAGATAGTGCTTGGCCAACAATCTTTCCAAGTTGTTATTGTCCACTGGGATAAGATTCCAACAAAATATTTCAGAAAACCTTTGGTATTAATCATAGCTAGGAGCAGTGCTAAAGTTACTGGGTTTCCGGATAGACCCAAATTTCTGATTGGTTTCAGACTAGAAGAAAGTTTAACTTATGAGGACTTCTTTTCGATCATGGATGCATTCGTTCGGAAGCAGTGGTGTACCACAAGCCTCCATACAAAACCGCCGTTCTCGACTTGAATCTGCTCTGCGCATAAATGTCCAAATCAGATATATACGATGCAGTGTGCTGGGAATAAGTTTTGAGGAGTTTTGTATTCGAAATTTGGCGATCAAGCACAAGATCTCGCTAAGAAAGAGTGCAAAACTATACGTCGCTATCGAAGTGCTCCAATATTTCAATGAGGGTCCCATTACATAGCAAATGACAAATGAGTGCAATGAGTTTATAAATGTTCTATATTTTATTTTGTTTTCAATCGAGTCAGAATTGTTTCAAGTAGCGCATTTTCTTATAGCAATAGTCCATGTTACATAAGGCCCCAAAGTTACAAAGTTAGCTATTAGGCTCGTTCACGTTATAGGCTATTTGAACAGGACTCAGGTTGACAATAGGGTTTCTTTATAAGGAGATGGAGGGTTTACCGAAATAGCAGGGCATATTCATCAAAGTCTAACCCACAAGTATTGTGCCAATTCTATTTTTAAACTACCATATACTTGTTTCATAGATTTCAATTGAGTGGCAGACCCGACGCGACTATATATTTAATCTTATTCACTTTTGCGTGTTAGTTCAACAAGAGAGAGAAGAAGTTTTTTAATTAAATCAATTATAAATCGATGATTACGATGTTACTTATATGCGGTGTCTGCATGAATCGCAAGTGTCTTCTGCATTGCAGGTGTCAAGCAGCACAAATTCTAGTTTTTAGTAAGTTATGTGTGGGCTAGTGGGGGGATGATATGTGTCTATGTGGTGGGGTTATGTTTCTCATTCGTTGTCATGCTCATCATTCATGGCTATGCTTATGGGGCAGCTACCATTTCACTAATCGATCCTGCAGAGGTGGAGGTAGTAGTTAAAAGTGTTGTTCCAGATGAGGTAGTAGTTAAAGGTGTTGTTCCAAATCCATGCGCAGATCATCCAGCAACAATTTCTTCTGTTGACCAAGATGCATGAGCAGCTAAAGGTGCAGCTCAAGAGCTAGTTGTTCTAGGTGCAAATACAATTCCTTGAGCGGAAGTCCTGCAATAATAACAACTATAAGTCCTTCTCATTCAATGGTTGAGTAGTTCCGTTTGGCTTTAATCCTGTCCTGTGAGATGTTGTAGCAACGGAGGCCACCAGCAGGAAGGAAGAATAGAGCACAGTGCGCTTTCCGTTGAGAGTGGTCTTTCGCTTGAGTGTTTTGCGTCTTCAAATATGCTGATGTAGCAGGTTTACTGTCTCAGTAATGCCTAGAATTTGGGCTGAACAGAACCGAAATTTGGCCCTCCTCTGGCCCTGTGGCTGCCGGTGGTCTTTGACCGGCCCTCCATTGTCCAAGTCTTAGTGGAACTCTCACTTAGCTCCGAAGTTGTTTGCGTGCTCTGAGTCTCAACTTCGATTGAAAATGTAGAAGCTATCAATTGAAATGTAGGCCGACAGCAAGAAACGGTGCACGACCGAAAAGCCTGTGCATAAAATTTATTTATTCTAACAGAACTGACAAACCCCAATGACCTAGCTGAAGCAGAGCCGAGGAAAAGACTTTGCCCACTTCGATTAAAACTGTTGTCTTCCATGCCCAAATTTTGACGACGCTGAGAAGAAAAGGTCACCGGTCGAGCAAAGAGTGTGGAGAATGGCGTCGATGTGAAAATTTTCAGAAAGTTTGCGCTGACTTCATGTTTTTCCTCAAAGAATCTGGAAATTTAAGATCCAGATCAATAATGCCTAAACTTTGCCGTGCATTCAGAAGAGAAATCAGAGCAAAATAGAGTTCGCTGCTGTTAAAGGTCGAGCTACTACAATTTTTAATGGGTGAAGATAGCAAAGATTTTGCAAGAGACACTGAAGAGGATTTGCAACATGAGTGGGTGGTGTTACATTGTTTTTTGGAAGCTTAAATGACGAAGCCGAATGTGAGTTTGTTGTATTTGGTCCGAAATTATTTTTTCGTTCTCGTTTTAAAGTACTTAGCTAAGGTCTGGTATATCTTTCCATGAAACTTAGCAACATAATAAAGGAGGACTAATGGATAAGAATAATTTCTCAGGTGATACTAGTAAAAAATAGATTAAATTTCTTTTAGAAAAAAACCGAAACGTATCTTTTTGATGCTAGCAAAAATAGATTAAATTTCTCTAAGAAAAAGACCGAAACGTATCTTTTGATAAGAGAATACAACTGCATTCACTGAAGTTCAGATCTATGGAAGGCATCGTGTGATTTTATGTCTGAATTAAGTCTATTTTCTCGCAAATTTTGGTATTGCGATTTTGGAAGCCAGTGAGGCAGGATTCCAGGTCTATGAGGGCCGGGCTCATCCATGTTTTCATGTTGCTCATGTGAAACTGGAAAGTGTACGCCTTCAGTTGCTTCAGCTCCACTAGAGATCCTCTAATCTCGTACGTGGTGTCTCTGAAATTCCCAATACAATCCTTAAGCGCTGCGTTTTCTCTTTCACTCATCATGGTGCCTCTGGATTTGAGGCCGACAGCCTAGATGGAAACGTTGCGAGTATTAAGCAAGCTGGCTACCACGACCCCCTTCACAAGATCACTCTGCTTCGCCTTGAGACGCCCCGCGTAGGAAGAGAGCGACGAAAAGCAGAGCTCTGGGTACGACAGAAAATGTAATAACAGTTCTTAGGGATAAACCTGAATCAGAACTGAGCCGAATTAAGGTAGGTCAGCAGAAAGGGGAAACGAGGAAGGCAGGCCAGCAGAAAAGGGAAACAAGAAAGGGAGGCCAGCGAAACATGACACCTCCGCCATGCATGGACACCTGCAGCACCTGCATGCACAACACCTGCCAATATGCTCAGACCTGCTAATATGCTCAAACTAAAATAGCCAACCTGCAAACCATTGTGCTAATAATTCAAACTAATGTTAACATTAATATGAAATCGTTGACGGTCACTAATAATAAACAGGGCAAAGCAAAATAGCCTATGCTCCAGCCTCTTCCGCCTCGGGAAGAGGCCAAATAAGATGGCAAACCAGCTTAATTTTGAAGACTTTGGTTATCCCGGCAATAGCAAACACGGCCCATTTGAAAACTTTGGTCTAATCACCGTAATCACCGTAAATTATGTTAAATAGCACTTCAAATTAATGCTATAGCAACGCATTTGGATTACTATAGTCCCTGGCCATTGCCAGATGGCAGGGACTAATAACATGATGGGAGAGCCCATATCATAGAGAAATGACAGCAATAATGTGTACATATATACAGTGAATATGCAATTATTTGCACTCATCATCACGGCAGGAGGAAGCTCACAATGAACATCATCAAGCAATTGGCCATGACCACAACCTGTGCAGTAATGTGTAGATATGTACATATTATATATGTCATTATTTGCACTCATCGTCGAAGCTTAGAACGAACATTAACAAGCGACTCGCCATGACCATGGTCTGTGCTGATAGACATTGTTTATCAGACCCACTGAAAGCGAAACTGTTGACGAATGACTGATTTAATTGTTAGAAATTGTAATTACCCTGCATGTGGAATTGGATAAACATCGAGAGTCAATTAACTGAGTGATTGAGGGTTGAGTGTTTAAGTATTGAGTCAAGTCGAGTAAAGTGATAGATGACTTTTAGTGTGTGGCTGTATGTGGATGCATGTCAAGGTATTTTAGGGAAGTCGCTAGTTGGAAAAGGTTAAATATCCTTCACCTGATTCATTGTAAGAATCAAGTTTTGTGTGATCAATAGAAGAGCCACAACTCGTGTGTTTTGGGTCAATTTATGTTTTGTCTCTCTGCCTATCCAACAAATTGGTATCAGAGCTAAGTTTGAGGAAAAGTGAGAATTTGCAGCCACAACTTGCAGAGCCACATTGTGTGAGTGTCAAGTCATAGGGAAAATCAAAAGTTCTTTTTTTTTCACCACGCAGTGAGAAGCTATAGCTTGTTGATTTTCCTTTCTCAACAGAGTGAGGGCCCCAACCCTAAATGCCACAAGCAAAAGGTTACAAAGAGCCTGCAGCTACAACTTGCAGATCCGGTGCAAGTAATAAGTCAAATAAGTCCAATAGAAGTGGAAAGTATTTTCCGCTGTTGCTGCGCTGAGCCATAGTCTTAAATTGAGTGCTACTAGGTGATTGAGAAAGCCGTCATAATCAAGCACAAGCAAGCACCAACCATATTCAAAAGGTGCGGTGCGAGAAGATCTGTTGTCATTCCTTTTCTTATAGCTTCTTTTTTATTCCTTTTTTGAAGCATATTAAGAAAAGAAATTGAAAATAAGAGGAAAAAATCATTGCCATGGTTAAAGAGGTCCAGGCCGCATTCGAGGAACTAAGAAGTTTGGTAGAAGACAAAGAAGAAATCGAGGGTGATTGGTGTAGCTTTGATATGCTACCATCTCTTATGTTAACAGTATGAGATGTTTTAGCATTGAATTTTATAAAACAAGCATTGGATGAGAAGTGTTTGTGCAATGTAGCAAAAGCTACAACTTCCAAGGAAGCATGGAAGTTCCTGGAAGAAGAATTTGGTGCAAAGGGGAGTGACATGCAACAGCAGGTTATGTCACAAGAAAAGAAGTTAGCCGCAGATATGAGAGTAGATGAGCAAGACTCTGAGAGGAAAACATAGCTTGGAGAACCCCACTCAAAAGTGGATGATGGTTGTCAAGACCATAAAATTGAAACCCATTATGCAAGCATGCATATGGATGAAGAAGATGCAACAAAGATTGCAGAGAGAGAAGCAAGAGTCTCTGTGTGTGAAGCAGAGAAAGAGCATATAAATTCTCAAGGAATCAATTGCAACGTGGATGATCCATATGATGGTGAATCCCACTATGATGAGACACATGTGGATGATGACTGCAAAGTGAAATGTGAATTGGTGAATCTAGCCGTAGTTGATGGATTTGGTGAAGTTAAAATTGTCAATGAAATTGACAATAAGCACATGCATGCTCGAATATCCCACCATAGTGTGGATGAACATTATGTTGATAATATGTGTGGTTTCTTTTTTGAAACAGGGATTGATTGTGGCAATATGGTAAGCACAATGTTTGATCAAACGCCGAAGCTTAAAGCTTCCACTGTAACAACAAGATATGAAGTAGTTGGAACTGCTCATGAAACAATATTTCATCTAACAACAACTCATGATCAAGAACAGGAGAAAGTGATGAAACGATATTTCATCTAACAGCAACTCATGATCAAGAACAAGAGAAAGTGATTGAAGAGTTTTTGATGAGAATATCCACTAACAACATAATAGTAGAAGACAACCTCCATTCTGTCGAAAAGAAGGAAGAGGTAGAGCAGGAAGCTCTCACTGAAGAGAGTCATATTAAACATGTTTTTAACATTGTTTTTGAATATGCAGGTGTTGAAAATAGCATGGGAGCAGAAGTTGAAAGAAAATCTGTTAATAAATTTGATGCAGATTACAGGAAAAAAACAACGGTACCGATGATGAAAGTGAAAATGATATGGATGTTTCTGAAGACAAAGATGAATGCATTGAAACTATTTTCCAGCAATGGGGTCAAAAAGAGATAAGATTCTTCTGTCAAGAAATATGGCAGAAAGAAACTCACGAATATAAAACACAAGAAACAAAGAAAATAAGATAGTTTGAAGATGCAATGTTGTGGCAACAGTGTATGGTTGAACTGATATTTGAAGAGAAAGATGTAGTAGACAAGATCAAATTGTGTTTCAGCGCAAATTAAAGAAAAGTCAAAGAAAAATTGCAGCAAGAGGAAGTAAAGGAGTATGGAGCCTACAACAAGAAAACACAACAGAGAATGAAATAATTTCGAGGATTTAAAATTTGGAAGAAGAGAAAAATAAAAAGAAAAATTGTGAAAGTCTTGATTCATTGTAAGCCTAGCTGAGACATAGACCAGCAGGGATGTTTGAGTCCTAATTGAGTCAATTTCTATTGTAAGCCTAGTAGACATAGTTGAGTTATGTTGAGTCGGTTGTAATTAAGGGGGAGTGTTAGAAATTGTAATTACTCTCGCATGTGGAGTTGGCTAAACATAGAGAATTAGTTAACTGAGTGATTGAGGGTTGAGTGTTTGAGTATTGAGTCAAGTTGAGTTAAGAGATAAATGAATTTTAGTGTGTGGTTGCATGTCAAGATATTTTAGGTAAATCCCTAGTTGGAAAAGGTTAAATACCCTTCATTGTGTTTATTATAAGAATCAAATTTTGTGTGATCAATAAAAGAGCCGCAACTCGTGTGTTTTTGGTGAATTTATATTTTGTCCTGGGACAATGAAGCCTACCATTCAACCATGGCGAGCTGAATCTTGGTTGGATGTTTAATGGAGAGAAGGGAAAACTCAGAAGCGGTTAATGAATGGTTGGTTCATTCACTGAAATTGCCTACCCAATTGGGGAGTTTAAGGCAGCTAATTAACTAAGGGCTAGCCGTTAAACTGGAGGAGTGTAAGGTTGGGCGTTCAAGGTCTGATTGAGTGGAGATAAAGGCTCATTGCTTAATCAGTTTGCAAGATTTTTTTTATGGTTAAAAAGTAATATGATAACAGGTTTTTTTACCAATTCCGGTCTCTAAATTTTTTTATAATAAACCAGTAATATAAAAACAAATTCTATAAACCAGTAATATAAAAACAAATTCTATCATCAGTGCCGATCTCTCGAATCATATAAAACTCAATAAAATCTGGTGATTGGTCGTCATTTGCACGAAGGCAAGAGAGGAGGACTATATATATAACAGGCTCAAAATGTGGTGCAGGTTATTAGATTTTCCGTAATGGGAGATTTGGTGATTGTGCAAGTGCAGGTGATGAAACTAAACTTCGTATTCATGTGATTAATTATTCGTCCATAAGAAAACAAAAAAGAGTTGGTGATGGTGGAAGCATGGAGAGTTTTAGTAATTTATTCAATCAGGTGATCACTATGTAGGATTGAAATAAGTAGTGTCCTTGTCGAGAAGTGTTTTAAATATTAAAGGAAAAAGCTAATATTAGTAGAGATTCAGTGGAACGACTCACTGTGACGTGGCTATCTTTAAAATTGGCACAAGTACCAAATCCCTCAGCTTTCTAAATGGTGGTATAATCGTAATTATGACATGAATAATACAGGAACGCTCTTGGGACGCCAACATATGCCTGAATTTCAGTAGAAAAGGTCGGTTATCATACATGGAGTTGGTCTCTGCACATTGGTGGTGCGAGATGGTGATTATCATTTATACGATATTATTTAGCGGATAGTTGGGTGTATTTTAGAATAGTGAATAATTATTATGTGGATGTAGAGATTTAAATTTTATATGATGTAATATTTTATTATGTATGGATGAAGAGTTAAGATTTAAATTTATTTTTAAATTAATTATGTTTCAATCGAATAAAATGTCATATTTGAATATGTGGTATTGGCATATAGCATGAGAATAAAATCTATTTACAAGTTAAGAATTTTTAGGGTAAAATGAAAATAAATTTAAATGGTTAAGAATATTGTTACATGTTTTTTTAGAATATATACACATTTAAGTCATATGTTAATTTTTTTATAATTAATAAGAACAATAACAATTTAAAATAAAGTTATAATTGAGTAAATTTCATGATTTTTTAAAATTTGACTAACATGAAATGTATTACGGAATAAATAATTCGATACTTGTCATGAATCATAACTTTTACCAACAATTTGATATATATATATATATATACTTCTCACATATTCTAATTTTATCTAGAATAAAGTTAAGTTGAACTTGTAATGCAATAATTATTATATCTTCTATTCTTTTTTTCCCTTTTTTTTTTGAATAAAGTTAAGTTGAACTTGTAATGCAATAATTATTATATCTTCTATTCTTTTTTTTCTTTTTTTTGACATTGATTATATTGTTTTTAGGTTTACTTATCTTTTTGAATTGGATAAATATTTAAGAATTTTTATGGAATTGGTTTTAGGATGATATAATAATACATATTTATATAAATTGTGATTAGCAAATTGAAGAAAAATAATTTATGGTTAGTTACTATAAAATTAATTTAAAAATTGTGATTATCAAATTAAAGAAAAATAATTTATGATTAGTTGTTATAAAAGTAATTTAAAGGGAGTTATTTCATGTAAATATTTTTCATTAAATTTTTATTACAAATTTAAATGGAACCATAATATTGACAAAGGAATGAATGAAGTCTTCAAAGTTTTTTTTTTTTTTTTTTTTTGTCATGAAAACAAGTGTATGACTTCTGGTCTCAACAAAATAAAATAAAATCTCCTCTTGGAACCCCTATATTCATAATATTGACAAAGGAATGAATGAAGCCTTCAAAGTTTATTTTTTTGTCTTGAAAACAAGTGTATGACTTCTGGTCTCCACAAAGGAATGAATGAAGTCTTCAAAGGTTTTTTTTTTTTTTTGTCATGAAAACAAGTGTATGACTTCTGGTCTCAACAAAATAAAATAAAATCTCCTCTTGGAACCCCTATATTCATAATATTGACAAAGGAATGAATGAAGCCTTCAAAGTTTATTTTTTTGTCTTGAAAACAAGTGTATGACTTCTGGTCTCCACAAAATAAAATAAAATCTCCTCTTGGAACCCCTATATTCATAATATTGACAAAGAAATGAATGAAGCCTTCAAAGTTTATTTTTTTGTCTTGAAAACAAGTGTATGACTTCTGGTCTCCACAAAATAAAATAAAATCTCCTCTTGGAACCCCTATATTCATCTGGACACAATGAATAGAGTAAGATATTAGGATTTCAAATTTTAGTTCTTTTACTTATTATTCTCTTAATTTTAAGTTAATATTATATTCCAAGTTGATTAGTTTATTCTTTTAGTTAGGTTTTCTCTGGTTGTAAACTTCAAGTCACATCATTTGGCATGAACACATTAATTTAGCTGTTAGATGGTAATTTATATAAGGAGTGGATTTTTTTATAGACTAACCACAAATAGATATAAAACTATAGTTGTGATAATGTTATAGTTTGAAAACACATATTTGCAAAAAATTATAAAAAATCTAAAATAAATAGATGTTTCATATATAAAATTTGTGAAAGATAATATAGTTAACACCAATGTATCAAAATGAATAAAAGATTTTTATTAGAAAACACCCATGGAGGAAATATATTGATAATTATCACTACATATTCCTCTATGGGAGGGTTGTTGTCCATTTTCTAATAGTATGCTATGAGTAAAATGGTGGTATCGAACTCTGGTTGAGAGCTCGAAAGGTGAAGGATCAAAATGTAGATGATGAAATGGTCATGGTAAACAGAGTGAAGAAAAACCCTCCATTTATTATCTCTCTCTCTCTATAATAAACTCATGGATAAGATTTGATCTGGGCAAATAATAAAATATTTATTGGATCAAATCAAGATCTAAATATTTTTGGTATATTATTATTTTTTAGGAGAGGAAAATGTTAAAGAAATGGTCAATAGCCTACATATATGGATAAGTGTTAATTAATTATAAATATAATGATTACAAAAAATAAGAAGTTTTTCTATGATGGGAGTGTCACAAGATACGTAAGAAGAATCCATGCTAAGTATTCTTCGACAAGAGTGTGAGGAGGGTGAAGTAATTAGATACCTAGGCTCCAATACCTTTGTGAGATGTGATGTGTTGGGGGTAATTAATCTACATTGATCACCATCTGTGAAATATGATGTGATTTCATATAAAATCCATTCTACTGAAATGTCAGTCTCATCGAATACATTGAGCAATGAAGGTCTGTTATGTCTCGGGGGCTTCCATTAATGGCATTGCTAGTTCCAAAGATTTAAATTCAAGTTATGTGGATCATAGTGTAATATTTCCATTCACATTATAGATCTAAATTGGAGAAAAGGATAATTCTGTTAGAGAGTCTAGTATCTTTCAATTTTTAAGTATTTTTTCCTATCTTCTTGTTGGCACAAGGAAGACAGAAGGACTAGACGCTTCTCGCTTTTCTTTCATTAATCTTTAGTCATGTTATCCTTGTCACTACAGGCCATCAAGTTGCAATGGGACTTAAATGGTTCCATGATTTTGATGAATTTGGTGTAGTTCCCCCCCCACCACTCAATCATGGACATGTTGTGCTTTAGGTATATAGTTTAATTCTCTCATATCGCTATCTCATTTCTAGTTGTATTTTTTTTTTTTACTTCTATATTCCTTGGAGCTTTTTACTTTTTGGAGTCCTAAAGCTTCCACCCTTGTCACTTTCTCCATTGTTGGGCCAAACATAGTCTCTTTCTTTTGGGGATCCTTATTTCATTTCCCTTCACTCCCCTTTCGGTTGACTTATCTCCACCTCTTATTCACAATGTGGTTTCCCCTAGTATTTTTCTATGCCTCATCAGTGGACTCATTCAAGAAGGGGAATTAGCAGCCATAATACCCTTAACATTTCCCATGTTGGGGCCCGATCTCATGCCTATGATAATAGGTACTATGAGCATACTCCATTGGTTGTTCAACACAAAAATGATGATATCAAGTAGGAGGTTGTTAGGGAATGAGATAATGTTTATGAATTAGAGGTTATGGTATCGATTTAAAATTGGGTCCTTGGTTTGGGCATTGCTAAAGGTTGCTAAAATCAATACCACCATATTATTGACCTCCATTGAAACATTAAAAATATTCTAGGAAAAGTTTTATTCATGCAAAATGAAAGTAGAGATGAGCTTCTACTCGATATGGAGGAACTACACCTGATCTACTAGTTCATGGATGAACATATGCAATGCATGTAGGTAACCATTTTACACAGTAGAGAGCTACCTCCACTAGGTAACCCTCAGTGCCCTGTACTAGCAAACCAATTTCACTATTTTTATGGATATGTTGTATGCCAACCTTGTTTTTAGCATTCTAGTAACTTAGTTTCATGTGTCTTCTAATTTTTGTTACTGTGAAGCCAATGAAATTCTTGCATAGTTATTGTATTGGAAACATTAGCCATAGTATGCATATCATGCAAATTTTGTAGAACATATGGTTGATCCTCATTAACTACCTCAGGTTTGATTTCCATACTAGCATATCGAGGAGTTAATCTAGTGCATGTGTTGTAGATAATTCTTCAATTAATGATAGAATTTGAGTTTACAAGAGAAAAAAGAAGTCTTAAATACGGATATAATTTTTAGCACTCACAAACTTTGTTTTCAACCCCTTTCTTCCATATTGACATATCTTGTGTGTTGAATTGGTTTCATTTTTGTTTCCCTTTTTTTTCAACTAAAAATTGAAATTTAGCATTTCATGTGATAATTAAACTCAATGTACATAAAATAACATATCAATAACTAGATACTTCTAATGCATGTTGTGGTTGGAATGACTCCTCTTGTTATGCAACTATATTCATTTCTTTTATGATCTCAATGCCCACTATATTTTATTATTGTTCCCCTCATTTATCCTTTGGAATTTGCATGATATTTATAAGAAGTGAAAAACACATTTATTTTTCTTTTTTAAATTAACATTGAATTAAATATAAAAAAAAATCATATTTTTTTTCTCATATTATAACAAAAAGTTTAGTAATAATACTTTTTATATGGTTCTTTTTTGTTATTATATGTTTTTCCTATTGCAAGTCTCATGATACCATTTATTTGGAAACACTTCTTATAGTTTAAATATAACCTGGTTCTTATATATATTGGATTGAGTTTTGAATTCTAATTGGAAATTATGTCTATATATTTTTTCCACTATATCCACCATAGTTTTATAACCCCCCTCCCCCTCGTTTGCATTTAACACCACTTCATATGAGCTAAAGAGAAAATAGTTATCATTTATATCCTTTTTAATTTTTATCTCCTTAAGAAAATATTCAATTCCCTCGCTATCATTTCAAATAAAATATTTAAAAAATATGAAAACAAGTGTTTTAAACATATTACTAATTAATGTTAAGAAATTTATTTTTAGTAAAAAGTGAAAAACTAATTTCATATTCATTAACATTTTAATAAATAATTTATGCTTTTTTCTACTCATATTGGAAATAATCTTATCAAATTTCTTCAAGTCTTTTCTATCCATGGAACATATTAACTAATGCACATTATTAACTTGAACCTATAGATAATTACAATGTACTGATTTTTTAATAAAACATAAAGAACCTTCCTTGTTCTCTTGCTGGAATGAGCTATCATCATGATTGCTACAATAATTCCTTTTCTTTGATCTCATATCAACTATGTTTTATAAAACAATCCCCAAAAATCATCAAATCTAGAAATTATGAAATTTTGTTTTACAAAAAAGATAATTGTATGCTTCATAAATAATTATGCACTAGTGATATGGATACACATCGGTATATGCAACCATGCTATGGAAAATTAAAAAAAAATTGCTTGAACATTGTTACATTCAATGCTTAAAAAGAAAGGCATCAATGTCTCATCACTATTATTGTACATTAATGAACCCATGAATGAATTTAAAACCATAACAATTTAGACTTTAAAACGAGCTACAATTATCGGTTCCATTAGGTGTAAAATATGCTAATCAAAATTAACAATACATGATTTTGGATCAAATTAGTGGTCTCATTGCAATGGATACCAAATACCAAATGTAAAAGTAAAGATAATATAAAATAAACTAGCATTTGCACCACATGTTGCAAAGGAAACGCCATAAGGAAATGACATAATAAACACACATTTTCTCTCTCACCCCATCTCTCTCACTCCACTTCTCATTCTATGGAACCCTCCCTCTCCTCCTTCCTCCCTATGTCTCCCACTCTCGCTCTAGTTCTCTCCGTCTCTCCCTCTCCCTCTGCCTCTCCCACACTCTCTCCATTATATCCCCTCTCTCATTATCTCTCCCACTCTCACTTCCTCTCCCTCTCTCCCTTTTCCTATCACTCTCTCTTGCCCTCTATCCTCCCCTCCCCTACCCCCTCAACTCCTCTCTCTCTCTCTCTCTCACTCACTCTCACTCTCTCTCTAATTTTATCTCTATCTCTCTCTTTTTCTCTCTATCACTCTCCATCACATGTTATTTCTCCTTCTTCCTCTAACTCTCTCTCCCCTCCCTCCCTCCCTCCCTCTCCCCCTCCATCTCACTCTCCCTCACTCTCACTCTCTCTCATGTCTTTCCCTCTCATCCTCACCCTCCTCTGCATCTCTCTCGCTCTCCCTTGCCCTATATTTCTCTCTTTCTCTCAACACTCTTTCACTCTCCCTCCCCCACTCTCTATCTCTCTATACTCTCTCTCCCCTATCTCTCACTCTCTCTCCCCTATCTCTCACTCTCTCTCTGTCTCTATCCCTATATCCTATTCTCTCTCCCTCTATATCTCCCTCTCCCACTAACTCTCTCTCTCTCTCTCTCTCTCTCACACACACACACACACACACACAAATCTCTTATTTCCCCTCCATCTCTTGCACCCTTATCTCTCTCTACCTTTCTCTCTTACACTCCTTCCTTGACTCTCTCTCCCTCTCCATCTCCCCCCCTCTCTTTATCTCTCTCTCACTCTATCTTTCCCCCTTGCTCTCCCTCCCTCCTTTACTCTATCTTCACCTACCTCCCTTTCGTCCCTCTCACTCTCTCTCTCCCTCTATCTCTCCCTCTCCCTCTCTATCCCTCTATCCCCATCTCTCCCAACCCCTCAACTCCTCTCCCTTGTTCTCTTTCTTTCTATCCCTCTCCTCCTCCCACATCTCTCACTCTTCCTCTCCCTCTCTAGCCCTCTATCCCCCTCTTTCCCAACCCCTCAACTCCTCTCTCTCTCTCTCTCTCTCTCCTCCCCCCCACATCTCTCACTCTCCCTCACTCTCTAACTTTATCTCTCTCTCACTCTACATCACATGCTCTTTCTCCTTCTTCCTCTAAATATCTCTCCCCTACCTCCGTCCCTCTCCCTCTCCCCCTCCCTCTCTCAGTCTCCATTTCACTCTCTCCCTTGTGCTCTCCCTCTTGACCTCACCCTCCCCTGCATCTCTCTCACTCTCCCTTGCTCTCTATTTTTCTCTTTGTCTCCTCACTCTCCCCCCCCTTCTCTCTCTCTCTCTTTATCCTCTCTCTCTCTCCATATCTCTCCCCTTACCTCTCCCACTCTCTCTATGTCTCTCACTCTATATTGTACTCTCTCTCTCTCTCTATCTCCCTCTCCCACTAACTCTCTTCCTCTCTATCTCCATCTCCAACTAACTCTCTCCCCCCCTCTCTCTCTCCCCCCCTCTCTCTCTCCCTCTCTCTCTTTGTCTCCCCCTCTATGTTTCCATCTCCCTTCCCCTCTCCCTCATCTCTCTTCTTTCCCTTTACCTCCCTTCACCCCTTATCTCTCTCTCTTTATCTCTCACACTACCTCCCTCACTCTCTCACCCTTACACTCTCTCCCTCTTCCTCTCCCCCTACCTCTATATCTTTATCTCTCTCTCACTCTACCTTTTTCTCTTGATACCCCTCCCTTTCTCCATTTCCTTCCATCCTTGACTCTTGCTCACTAGACCTTTATCTCTTGATACCCCTCCCTTTCTCCCTTTCCTTCCCTCCTTGACTCTCTCTCACTCTACCTTTATCTCTTGATACCCTTCCCTTTCTCCCTTTCCTTCCCTCCTTGACTCTCTCTCCATCTACCTCCCTTTCCTTCACTCCAACTCCCTCTCCATCTCCCTATTCCTCCCTCTCCCCCCAACTCTATCCTTATATCTCTCCCACTCTACCCCACTCTCCTCTCCTCTCTCTCACCCATTTCTAAAGGTAAGAAAATGAAAATAGTGTTAAAAAAGTCACAATAAATAATAAACAAAATATAAAATATAATTCAAATGCTTTAAGCTCAAAAATAGAATACATTTCAAAAATAAATTAAAAAATAAATAAAACACCAGAAAAAGCCTCATTAACATCATTTACAATAAGGAGAGGATTTTCAACAAAATATATTATTAATCAAATTTAAAAAAAGAATTGAAAAACATTTTAATTTAAAAAATTATAAAAATTATAAAAACAATTGCAAAATAATATAAATCAAAAAATCAAAATTTGATTTTATAACATAAATATTAGATGATACTTCTACTTAAAGCCTCATTAACATCATTTACAATAGGGAGAGGATGTCTCAACAAAAATATATTATTAATCAAATTTAAAAAGGGAAGTGAAAAACATTTTAATTTAAAAAATTATAAATTTTTTTACAAAATAATACAAATAAAAAAATCAATATTTTATTTTATAACATAAATATTAGATGCTACTTCTACTTTTTAAGTTGTAGAGCATGTGATTCAAAACTTATTCAAAAGATAAACATACATGTAATTTAATGGTTATCCCTAATAAAAACTACAAAATACGGAAATGGAAAAATGCTTAAGATATGTGTATGTTTTTAAAGATTAACAATAAATGTCCTACCATTTCCTAAAATACTTGTTAAAATGATAATTTTGTTTTACAAAGTAACAAAAATTAAATAGAATAAATATATTATTTTAAAATAAAAGCTATGTAAACGATATCTATGAAAAATTGCACAACATGTAATTTAAAGCTTATTCAAAAATTGAAATTACAACACGACCCAAAAAAAAAGAAGTCATAATACAAAAGGTGTGTGTATTATTTGAAAGATTAACAATAATAACCGTGCAAGCATTTTTGTAAATGGAATTCAAGGAGCTTTTTATTCCTCGCAAATCTCTACTATGGCGTGTATTCACTGATTGCCCGCAACACAATTTGTCGGTCCAATCATGAACATGATTACCAATTCCATAGAGTTTAGAGTGACTCAGCAATTCCCACAATAAATGGTAATAGTGGGAGTAGGATTAGGAAACCAGATGGAGAACATGGTGGAGCTACCAAATCCCAAAATTTTGAGAGCTGAGTTGGTGATGAAACTTACTCACAATATTTATCGTTGTATCTCTGTAGATCTACGGTAAAAATTATATGATTTTGGAAATCTGGTATATAACCAATTTTTATGCAAAAATTATGTATAAAACCTTTGTATTGTAGCAAATACTCTGCCATTGGATACATCTGTTGATGAAAACAAATATTTTAAAGCCACCAAGATTTTATACATGCATTATCGGGTCTCCATTCTCCTAGATTGGGAGATAATGAATTGATATTGGCCTTTCTGTAATCCAACTAGTCATCAAGTACATTACAACCAGTCATCAAGTACATTTCTCAGATCAATGAGCTTGGCCTTCAGGCCTTTGCAGCAGTTTGCATGCATGGTGTAAACATCATCCAAGCCTGGGCTCCTCTGACAGAAACCCCCAAAATACTTGGTTTCCAAGAACATAAATTTCATACCCGTTGCAGCAAATCTGGTTGTGGGTTTGAGAATATTTAAGACGTCCTGCTCTTTCTGGCCCGGGAAAAAGCGTCTTGATAGATACCAATCTCTGTAAAATCTGATGGTTCGTTCATTGGAACGGATGTACATGAACCCTGTGTTAGCATCGTTCAGGACATCCAAAGGGTCACCATTGTATTTGTCACATGTCATCTGGATATCTGCATCTTCTACCAGTCTTGCAAAGGGATTTCGCAACCACATTATGTCAGTGTCCTGCACAACAAAATATGAGGCACATATTAGGCAAACCTCAATATGCCATGCAAACAAAACCCTAACCCAAACTGTAATATGCCTTCATAAGTTGCAAAGTAAAGATAAATTCCTTAATTATAAGATGGATGGACGTTTGTTGGGTATTTTTGATGGGAAAATACCAAAAACCAAGATTCAAACACACAGAGGCAATGCTCTGTTTTACCTCCACAGGATCTTTTTGTGCACAGGGAAGCTTAAAAATTTTTTACTGAGGAACAGAGTATTTCACCACCATAAAAACATTTCTATTAAAAAAAACTGATACAAACTTCATCCTCTTTTACTGAGAGGGATTTACCACTGTAAAATCCTTTTTACATTCACTGCTGTGAAAAACACCTTACTGCTGTAATAAAAATTTACATAAGTTTACTGCTGTAAAACAATTTCATTATACGCTCATGGATATTACAAAAACCTTCAGCACATAAAACATTACGGGCTCAGTTCTCATTTCACCTTGCGTTTTCACCGTTCCATTACAAAAGGTCAAAACAAAACATTACAGAATATATCTTGTGCACTGCTGTGCATACATCCTCTGGTTCTTCACGCTGCTGCGAACACCAATGTTCTTTTCCTCCCGTGTGCAACAACCACAAAACGAGCACACTTCATTTGTTATATTGTTCATTACAAAATGGTCAACGCACTTAAAAAAAAACAACACGTTTTTATGAACATTAATACATGCCGTATAAAAAAAAACTTAACTATCCACCTACATATATGACACTTCATTAATTAGAAGGTATGGTCAACCAAAATTGACATTCACTCCACGCAATCCTTGATTTAATGCGGGCCCATATGCAACTTCAGACGATCGACGGTGGAGAGCAATGGAAGCAATCGAACGGTGGAGAAGAATATCGGAAGGCCTCATGCTACAGAACTTTAGCTTCCGATAAATTACGTTGGCTGATGTCAGGTGAGTGACACGCGTCTGCACCAAATCGCATCGGAGGCAAATATACGGAAACAACTTTTCGCTGGAAGGCGGTGCGATATGCTCTGGGCGGTTTGTGGTTTTGTTCGGTGGTTTTGGGGAGCGCAGTACGGCTGCGTTGAAATTACGACTTCAGCAACGTTGACAAAAGTTGAAAACGAATCTATTTCCCTGGTCCAACAATAAAAACCTCCTGTCACCATTAATGTTGGTATAGATTGGACTATGTGTGAAGGTAATCAATAAGGGATCTGTGCCGGCCAATGTTGACATAGAAAATGTTAACCATGATGGTCTCACTGTATTTCCATCCTATCCATTAAATTTCATATTATTCTCATCTAATCGATAGGACTGGCTTGCCTGGAATCATGTAATCCAATACATATACACAATCCCCCATATATATATACACGAATTGATCTAGGTAGATTTTAGTCTTAACCAGGTTATATATATACACTATATATACATTGATTTAGCTAGAGTTTACTCTTAACGAGGTCTCAGTTTCAAATTATATATATACACCATTCCATATTACACATAATACTAGACAACCAGATGCTTATTGATGATTGCATCCACCATATAAATTTCCTTTTCTTCTTTCTGGAAACCATGCCCATGGACTCTTGGATGGGTTTGTCAGTAAAATCCCCAGAGACTCTGAGATGGCAGGTTTTGTCTTCATGAAAAGAGGACATTAAAGGGAGTTACAGAATTTCCCAAACTAGTTATTGCTCGCAGACTACAGTATTATGAAATGAATCCCCATCAGTTGATGGAGAATGCAGCTTTAAATGGCATTCAAGAATATCTTGGCATTATTTGTGAATGTTGACAGAGAGCTATCGATGTGAATTATGTCCATAATATCTGAAGACATTCCAGACAGGTATCGGATCTAAATTATGTTTAAAATAAATTAATATATTTACAAATACTGAGAAGATATTTCATACATTTATGAAGTTTAAATTGTGTTTATTGAAATAAAATAAATTAATAAGCAACCAGGAAATGTAAAACGTAAGGTAAGAGGGAAAAGTAATTTATAATTGGTCGAAAAAGTGTGAAGTAAAATTATGATCTTTATGGTCGAAAAAGTGTGAGTCAATTATGATCTTTTATTCTAGGTTGCTAGGCGAGGACAAAATCAGAATACCTTCATTGATATGGAGAGTGGTTGTTTCTATGATATGGACACAATGTATGAGAGACCTTTGATGTAGAGAGACCGCAGGAATATTTATAGCACAAAAGAAATTATGCTATACCCTCGGGAATATTTATTCAGTCCCTAAGATAGATATTCAAAAGGAGAAAATAAAATAAAATAGAAATTCAGAAGTAATTGTAAAGGTATTGCAAGGCACCTGTTGATAAGCTTACCTCCACCAGGTATTGCAAGACACTTGTTGATAAACTGGCTCTAAACTTGTAAGAAGCTGGAAAAAAAAAACAAGAACAAAAGAGGCTATCCATTTCATTTTCGTAATAGCTCATCAATTAAGTGCTGATAAAAAACAAACATCTAAATTAAGCATTGCATTGCACTTATGAACAACCATGATAAAGTATAATCTAAATACATTATGTTTTATTTTTAATCAATTTGTTAAAATAAAATTTGAGTTAAATATTGCTAGCTCAGAAGGATTCCTGATTGAGCACCTCGGCTTGCTGCAAGCTTCATGTTAACCTCAACGTCTTCGGGCTGGTGATATGTTCTTATACGATTGTGACCTTCATCATCGGTGTCGCTTTCTTGATCTTCTTGGTCAACGTCATGGACATAGACGTTCTGATCACCTCTGTTCTCCATCACTACAATAATAGTGTAATTCAGTGATCTCCTCCTCCTTCCCAATCAAAGATTGATAGTGACAATCAATTTATCCAAGAACCCTGAAAGTTTGATAAATTACAGGGAATACAAGTTTCAATGCAACTGTGATAAGCTTTAATGGCGATCTTTATAAGTTGCAGTGGTTCCGTCCAGAGCATGAGGAGAGGTTAGAAATTAGAGGTTTCTCATCATTATCATAGTGATATATGTATCAGACTAACGCGATAAAAAAGAAGAGAGAAAACGAAACGTCCAGTTATTTCCCACACACCAACGGCGTGGAGGCTGCAATACTGTGTGATTCATGTGAACTCTTTGGTGCCTTCAAATACAAAAAGCCGATATATAATCACTCATTCACCCAGCCTGCCACACAAATGAAAACTCCGTTTGTCAAATCAACATACACAAAACAACAAAGAAAGTAAAAAGTCTGAATGAATTGGGTAGGTACCTGTAAGGGGTTGTAGGGAGAGGGTGATATTGGAGCCGTATAGGTTCCAAGCCTCGGTGGCATTGCTGATGTCCTCCAGATTGAAGTAAATGTTCTTCTCCCCGTACTTGGCCACAACCACGCCTCCATCACTTTTCCTGCAAAATCAATCAAGAATGGCATGGTATCGTACTGCAAAGAAAAAATAATGGGTTGGGGGCACTGCAAAATTACCTCTTGGAAGTTGCTCAACAGTTGAAGCTGTTGCTGTCACAGAGACTATAAACATAGGCATCAACTAATTTGTAACTACTTTTCCTCGAGTTGAATTTTTCTTAATCATCTAACATATAATCTTATGGTCTACAATGATGACAGGTAAGCAAGAGGGGAGTTTATTTCAAAGAGGAATACCTTACCGTGTAAATATCTATATTACTCTCCAACAATGACAAAAAATTAAAGAAACACTATAGTAATTTATTTTTTGGAAGAATTTCTTTTTCCTCGTAAAATAGAAAGAGGGAAGCTAGGGATTCGAAGATAATACATTAAAATCACATACATGAAGTGGACCTTATCAGTAATCTCTCTTGCAAAAGCCTCCCGCAAATGAATAACATAAGGATCATGGTTTTATTTTGTCACCACATATTTAGAAATATGAAAATTGTTTGAATCAAATTGTGTCAGATGATCAATAAGATGAGGTGATATACTTGATATTTCCTTTGTATATTTGTACATGATATGATATGATCTCTTTAAAATTTCGATTTTCAAAACACTTTGCCTCCTTCAAAGAATTTTTTGGTAAAATTGTCATTCACAAATTTCCCCGCTAAATTTTAGAAAAAAAATTAAAACAAGGATTATGTTTTCTTTTAAAGTTTCACACTTAAAGATAAAAAAACAAAAATTTGAACATACACATTTCTTTTATGGATATTTCTGTACATTGATGACAAAAGTGTGCACAATTTTTTCAACATACCATTTATAAACTTTCACGAGTGCATACATGTAAAAGAATGTGCATCGTTATATTTTTTATTGACAAAATAGAAATGTAAAATTATGCAATTAAAAATTTGTGGAGGTTTCCCTTTATACATGTTCAAATATAGGTTTTATTACATGCATGGACTGGTGCATTCATTGTACTAAGAAACATTATGGCATTAAAACATGATTTGACGCATTGATAATTTTTTTATATGCCAATTGAAAGTGTTTGTCAAATTTTCTTTTAAGAATTTATTGAAATAATAATGGTGAGTTTGGCTTAAGCAAGTTGAGAATAATTAATATTATTTTGTTATTAATGGAGAAAATAGTTACGTTGTTGTAACTTTCTCCCTAGTTTAGGATTAGTTCCTATAATTATGGGGTGTGGGTGCAACTTCCTATTTCCTAGTCTTGTATTTATTGATGTAATCTTTAATTGATTGTAAATAGAGTGGACGAGAGTGATCTCTCAAGTTTGATGAGTGTAGTCTCCAGGTGCAAGCCACACCTGAGAGCTACATCTCTTTCTTTTCAATTTTGTTCACATTTTATCTTGGTATTAGAGCTCAGATTGAGTGAGCCTGATCTTTTGTCACCTGTGAGGCTGAAGTGCCTGTAGTAGCTAGCTTGCCTGTGTGGCTGGAATAGCCTGTGTGGCTTGAAGCGCCTTTGTGGCTGTGTGTACACGAGAGCTCTGTGCTCGAAAATTGAGCAGGTGGACTGCAGAACACCTGGCTCGGAGACGAAAATTTTGGCACGGATTTTTCACGGATTGGCGCGGATTTTGCGCTGACAGTCGCGCCAATAGAGGAATTAGCGCGGTTATTGAGGAATAAACTGCGCCAAAGCGCCAAAAAGCCCGATTGGCGCGGGATTTGATCGGGAAAGTCACGCCAATTGAGGAACTCTAAGCGATTTTCAGTTAGCGCGGATTTTTCGCTCGGGGTAGCGCCAAGGGGATATGTGAATAGCGTGAACTTTGTTTGGCGGTCTGCAAACAGTGCAGATCAGCGGAGTTGTAGATCCGTCCGGGAGAGACAGATCGGGAAAGCGCCAGAGGAGATCTGCGGGAAACCTCGACTTCGTTTGGCGATCTGCAGGGAGAGCAGGATCGGCGAAGTGGCAGATCAATCCGGGAGAGGTGGATCGGATCAATTGTGATCAGATCATTGTTTCGGCTGTGTTGAAAACGCCGAATTTGCTCATTGGAGCGGGAGTGCCAGACACTGCAGATCGGTGGCAGAGGTGACAGATCGATCTGACAGGTATTGTTTTTTGTTGTTGTTAAGAAGATTCACAATGAGTAATATGATGGAATCTTACCTTAACGAGTCTGGTAAACTCAACGGGTCTAACTTCATGAATTGGAAGTTTAAGATCCAGACCCTGCTCGAAGGTGCGAACGCTTGGACTATAGTGACAGGCGATGAGCAGAAGCCGACTGCGAGCACGCAGAAGGAAGACTGGGAAAAACGAGAAAACAAGGCCAAAGTCCTGTTAAAGATGTCTGTGAAAGACAATGTCATTGCACACATCAGAGACTGTAAAACGTCCGCAGAGATTTGGACGAAAATCAAGAATCTGTATGAAACCCAGAATACAAACAGAGTTTTGGCTCTGAAAAGCAAGCTATTTTCAATGAGGATGGACGAAAGGGAGTCTGCTACTGCATTTGTCGCGTGAATTAAGGATGTTAAAGACGGATTGGTGGCCATTGGAGTGGTGGTGGCTGATGAAGATCTTGTTGCAATTACAATGAATGGGATGCGTGATGATTTCCAAACCTTCATCACTGGAGTCTCGGCAAGGGAGAAAACACCCACGTTTGATGATCTCACTGTGATCTTGTAGCAAGAGGAAGAGCGACGGCAGAACCTGAATCTGAATCAAAGTGACGATCTTGCGCTGGTGGCAAAACGACGACTATCCAAAGTGAAGCAGTCACAACAACAATCAGTCCAGAAAGGAGGAACATCACAGAAGAATTTGCATTCTCATAAAGGTATGCTTGCAAATCATTCTGAAAAGAAATGCTTTTATTGTGGAAAGAAGGGTCATATATAGAGAGATTGTTATTATAAGAAGCAGGCTGATGAGGCAAGGAGGAGACAGGTAAATCCAAAACACAGAGGATATTTTGTTGAAGAAGAAGACTTCAGTCATGAATTTCGACTGTTCACAGTCGACTGTGCCCTTTCTGCATCAAATGAAGATGACATCTGGTATGTCGATTCCGGAGCATCCTCTCACATGACAGGTAATAAATAATTTTTCGACAGTCTTGAAGAAATTATAAATGGATCAAAAATATATCTAGGGGATGATAATGGATATCAGATTAAAGGTCATGGGGTGATTTCAGTTAAGTTACCAAATGGAAAAATTAGTCACCTTTCAAATGTTTTATATGTACCTGGAATAAATAAAAACCTGATATCTGTATCCATGATGGCTGACCAAGATATGAATGTCGAATTCTTCAAGA
Source organism: Pinus tabuliformis (assembly GCA_031772625.1). Taxonomy (NCBI): domain Eukaryota; kingdom Viridiplantae; phylum Streptophyta; class Pinopsida; order Pinales; family Pinaceae; genus Pinus; species Pinus tabuliformis. Next base: position 1,334,923,204 of record CM062805.1, read on the forward strand.
CTCACTGTATGATAAAGGATTGCAGGAATGAAATTGTTGCAACAGGCATGCGAGTTGGAAGCCTATACAGATTGGATGCAAAAAGTATATCAAAGCAAGCCTTGGTTGCAGGAGAGTCGACAGCTGAACAACTCTGGCATCAGAGGTTTGGTCATCTGAATCTGTAGGATCTCATGTTGTTACAGAAGAAAGGTATGGTCGAAGGTCTCCCCATCTTTCGTAACATTCAGTTAAACTGTGAAGGTTGTGCCTTAGGAAAGATGCACAGAGAACAATTCCCTGTGCATGATAGGAGGAGGCAAACATAAATCTTAGAACTAGTGCACACTGATGTATGTGGTCCCATGCAGACAAGGTCGCTAGGGGGAGCATACTACTTTTTGTTGTTTACTGATGACTGCACTAGGTATTCATGGATTTATTTTTTAAACAAGAAAAGTCAGACTTTCCAATGTTTTAAAGATTTCAAAACCCTGGTGGAAAGACAGTTTGGAAAAAGTATTAAAATTCTCCGATCTGATCAAGGAGGAGAATACAAATCAAAGGAATTCATGAAATACTGCAAATCTCATGGGATTGTTCAGCAGTATACAGTGCCACACACACCACAGCAAAACGGTGTTGCAGAGCGTAAAAACAGAACCCTAGTAGAGTGCGCAAGGAGCATGCTGCAAGGTAAGGGTCTATCTAATACTTTTTGGGCAGAAGCGATAAATATTGCTGTATATTTGAAAAATAGAAGTCCTACTAGGTTTCTTGGCTTCAAAACTCCTTTTGAAGCCTTACATGGATTTAAACCAGCAGTAAATCACTTAAGAGTCTTTGGGTCAAAGGCATTTGCACATGTACCCAAAGCTGATAGAAAGAAACTAGACCCTAAGGCAGTCAAATGCATCTTTGTTGGTTATGGCACAGAATTTAAAGCATACAAACTGTTCAATCCTGAGTCTCGTAAGACATTTGCAAGTAGAGATGTAGTCTTTCATGAACAGGTACAGGAAAGGAAAGCTGATGTTGGAGATGATTGGCACATTCCATTGCTATTGGAGGAAAGCAGCGAGGATGAAAGGGAGCAGGAACAGGAGCAGAAAGAAGAAAATGAAGAAGAACAGCAAGAAGGTGAAAGAGCAGGCCCAGTTATTGCAGAGGAAAACAAATTTGAGGTAAGTCCCCTACCAAGAAGGTCAAGTAGGAAGACTCAATTACCATTGAAGTTGAGAAACTATGCTCTGATGTCAAAAGTTTTGATCATTGTAGAACCCTCTAATTACAAAGAAGCTAGTCAATTTGAGGAATGGAGAGCTGCAATGAATGAGGAGATGGAATCAATTCTTAGAAATAACACTTGGGAATTAGTAGAGCTACCTAAAAATAAAACACCTATAGGATGTAAGTGGTTGTTTAAACCAAAAATGAATGCAGACGGAAGTATAGATAAGTTAAAAGCTAGGCTAGTTGCAAAAGGATACTCACAGCAGGAAGGTATAGATTTTGATGATACTTTTGCACCTGTAGCAAAGCTAAATACAATTAGAATGCTTATTGCTTTAGCTACTAAATGTAATTGGGAATTACACCAGCTTGATGTTAAATCTGCATTTTTAAATGGTGATTTAAAAGAAGAAATTTACTTAGTACAGCCAGAAGGATATGTAAAGCAGGGGCAGGAACATCTAGTTTGCAGATTGAAAAAGGCTTTATATGGTTTAAAGCAAGCTCCCAGGTCTTGGTATGAAAAGGTTGATTCTTTCTTTATAGAGTATGGTTTCCATAGAAGCTTAAATGACCCAAATTTGTATACTAAGTACAATGATCAGGGGCAGATTATTTTGATTTCTCTATATGTGGATGATATGATTCTAACAGGAAATGCAGATGACTTAATCAGAGGAATCAAAAGGCTAATGGCACAAGTTTTTGAGATGAAAAATCTCGGAAGCCTTAACTATTGTCTGGGATTAGAAGTATTCAGAGATACTGGGCAAACTTTTCTTACCCAAGGGAAGTATGCTAGAAATCTGTTGGAAAAGTTTGGGATGGATCGGTGTAGATCAACAGCGACACCTTTGCAGCAAAATTTGAAATTGAGCAGTGACGATGGCACTAAGGAGGTAGATGCCACAATGTACAGACAACTGGTTGGCAGCCTGATATATCTTACAACAACCAGACCCGACTTGGCATACTCAGTTAGTGTATTAAGCCAATTCATGTCAAAACCGCGTGAAAGTCACTGGATAGCAGCAAAAAGCGTGTTGAGGTATCTTTGTGGTACTGTTCATTTTGGTATTTTATACACTGATGTATCTGATGTTACTCTAGTAGGTTTTTCAGACTCAGACTGGGCAGGTAACCTGGATGATCGGAGGTCCATCACAGGTTATGCATTTAACATAGGTTCCGGGGTAATTGCATGGAGCAGCAAGAAACAAAGTACTGTAGCTTTGTCGTCATGTGAAGCTGAATATCAAGCATTGTGTGCAGCAACATGTGAAGCAATCTGGTTGAGGAGACTTCTTAATGATGCAGGAAAAGAACAAAAGCGACCCACTTCTATCAAAAGCGACAACCAGAGCACTATCAAATTAGCATACAATCCAGTGTTTCATAAAAACACCAAACACATAGACACCCAGTTTCACTTTGTTAGAGAAAAAATACAGTCTAAAGAAATTGTTGTTGTATATTGTAAAACTTGTGACAATGTGGCTGATATTTTTACAAAGCCTCTTGCACGAGTGAAATTTGAATTGTTTAGAAAGATGCTAGGAGTCCAGGAGAACCCTTTCTCCATTAAGTGGGGGAGTTGAGAATAATTAATATTATTTTGTTATTAATGGAGAAAATAGTTACGTTGTTGTAACTTTCTCCCTAGTTTAGGATTAGTTCCTATAATTATGGGGTGTGGGTGCAACTTCAGATTTCCTAGTCTTGTATTTATTGATGTAATCTTTAATTGATTGTAAATAGAGTGGACGAGAGTGATCTCTCAAGTTTGATGAGTGTAGTCTCCAGGTGCAGGCCACACCTGAGAGCTACATCTCTTTCTTTTCAATTTTGTTCACATTTTATCTTAGGGAATAAAGGGTTCTAGTATCAAATAGATAATTATTCAAATTGTAGATGAATGCAAGTTTTTCAAGTTCCCCCTTATCGATTACAATATGTCTAGATTTTATTTATGAATCAATTTATATAAATTGAGTTTATGTTATTTATGTGTGGGCATTTGAATAATTGTTTACTGAATTTTGTAGGATCATGATTGAGGATCAAATTTAAGTGTGCATGATGTTTCACAATTCCTAAAATGCTAGAAACTCTTATGAGAAGAAAGATAATGAAGAAAAACTCACAAAAATGGATAGCTCTTTCAGCCTACCAATTATAACATGCCATGTTCCAGCTACCAACCTAGGTCAATGGTACAATGCCATAAATTGGATCTATTTTATGTCACCTCATTAACATGTTTATTATTGAGAAAAAAAATCAATGATACTAATAAATATTTGGTATAATGTAAAAGTGTACCAAATGAACTCTATTACTGGCATCATCGTTGTAATGTTTAAAAATTTTGCAACTAGGATTGTAAAAATGAGTGACCTATCTTCCATCTACTATTGAAATCCACTAAAATTTTGAAAGAAAAGAAACAAATTAAATGAGCACAACTCAAGTAGGAATCATACCAAGGATGGTTAAATCAACCACCTATTCAATTCTCACTACATCATGAGTTACCATTTCAAAACCTCTATAGTAGCACTAGTTATTCACATGTTGGGAATGAAGATAATGATATAGAGGTTGGTATGGATGATTTCTTTTGGGATACTCATGTCATCAATGGAATGTTTCTATATCCATTCTAACAAAATGAACTAGAGGATGATGTTGATAATTTCCAATGTTTTCTTTGAAAGCTTGGAATCTACTTCCATCACCCCTCTCTGATCATGGGATGCCATGGTCTACCCAAACATGGATAATGATATTATTATATAACTTGAAGGTAATGTGTGGTATGTGAAATACATGTTTCTTTGTACTTTTAAGGTAAATAACCATTAAGTCCCTTAATTTTTAAGGAATTGTCTCACAAAATTAACATTGAAAATGGTTAATTATGCATGCCTCATGACAATGTACATCTATTTCCCACTAGCTATATATTATTCAAATATAAAGTATTTCTGAGTGATAATGTATTGGCTGAGAACTATGTAGAGAAAAAGAAAATAATGAAAAGGTTGTGTGTTAAATACATTTCATACAACACATTTCCCAATGATAGTATTATATTCAAAGAATAATATGGAGACAAAGTTATGGGTCCAAAATGTGGTCATGCCAAGTACTAGAAACCAAAAATAACAGTAAGGAACATGGCTTACTTATAAGATATTGAGGCATATGCCTATAATTCCAAAAATTCAAAGGATATTTCATTGCAAACAATCAATTGAGTTGTAAAGTTGTCATGCCTTACATAAAAATGCATAAAAATGAGATAGGAGTTTTGCAAATCCCATTAGATTCAATATCCATGAAGCATATATATCATGACCCCATAATTCAAGGGTGAAGTATAAAGCCTTCGATTGAGCATAAACATGGATGTAGGTAACCCATATTCCCTCCAAAATACCAACCATTCTTCTTGGACACTAATAGTTTAATATTCTCCCATGGTTTTCCATGAAGAATGCATGTCTTATGTTGGTTCATCTAGTTCCAGGTAGGAGACAAGTGAAGAACATTGACATATTCAACCATTTATTAATGAGTTTAAACAATCATGGGAATTGATACATGTATGTGATGTATTAAGGCCCATTCCATGGAGAGGTGTTTTACAATGTATGACATATGTGCATACAAGGCACACTTTTATCTAGGACTAGGAGTATGCTATGGTATGTATGTCAATTGATTTTTTTATAACTATAATGTTTTTTCACCTAATCTGGTGCAACTGTCTTTTTTGATGCTAACATGGTATGTATATAATTAAATTGTAGGTCTTCTAGAAAAATGTGTCATGGATGTAAATGTTGTGGACTTTCTGTAAAGGCTAGGTGGTCCAACCACCTAATATAGTCAATGTACAATTGCTAAAGGGTATTCATCCTAGAAGAACACCCTCATAGAAGAGTTTCATCTTCTTTAAATGTTAAACCAAAGATAACCTAAATACCTAAAATAATGACACCAACAAATTACAACCAGACATACAACACAAATAAGGAGAAGGAATTTGTAGAATTGTTTGTTTCAAATGGGAAACCTATGTTCGATAATTATGATATTTTGACACATATTGAGAAAATACCTATTAGGATGAAAATGAAGTATATATTTTATGAGCTTCCATATTGGGAGAGACTTAATATTTCCCATTATTAGGCCCAATGCATAGGTTAAAAAATGTTTCATTTTATTTGTTAAAAGCCATGCAGCTTAAAATGATAAGAAGCCAATAATTACAGTTCACTTTGAGGGGAAAACATCTTTTTACAATGAATAAAATGTAAAAGAAAAGATTTTATGACCCTTAGATTAAGTTTCTTTGGAACATATATAGAAGACAAATGGTATAATTATGATGAAGGGGTACAATGAAAGGTTTTTTATTATATAACAATATAGCAATAGAAATGTAGTAACCTAATATATAGGGATTAATAAATGGTTTTAGGGTTAAAATGGGGCTTGTCTAGGGATTAACATTCCCCTCCTCTTCAAACATGTGTTTCCCTCAACATGTGAATAATTGTGGGTGCTTCTACATGAACAACGCTTCTTCCCATGTCACCTCTTCCATTGGTATGTTCTTCCATTTGATGAGGTATTCAATAATTACTTTATTTATCAACTAATTAATCCTTATTTCTATGATTTTTTTTCTAGTTCTTGTATGGTTTTATTTTCTTCATTAATAATTGGTAAACTATTTTGAATTGAGATATTGTCAAAAAATACCTTCTTGAAGTAAGAAGTATGGAAGACTAGATGTACATGTGAAGATGGAGACAACTCCAATTTGAAATCCATACTTCTAATCCACTACAACACATTATAAGGTCCATAATACATTGGTGCTAACTTATTATCATTCTTTAATTTCTCAAGGGATATATGTTTATATGGCGTAGTCTCATAATTACCCAATCCCCTACATCAAATTTCCTTTCATTGTGATGTTTATTTGCTTGTTGTTTCATCCTATTTTGTGTTATAACCAAGTTTTTCTTCAATAGTTTGAGCACCTCTTACTGGTGCCCTATATGGTCCTCGATTTGTTGACCATTTATAATCTCTTTGAAAGGTGAAGTGATGGATGGAGGATAATATCCATAAAATTCCATAAATGAGGAAATTTTTTATGATATTATACTTTTGGCAAGGGTTCTTCTAATATCGGTAAGAAACTAAATACCATTCAATATTTTTGTTCTTGGATAGGTATGACTATTAACATTGACAAAATAAAAGTCATGTTAATTAAATCAGGAAATATCACATATGATAATTTTGTATATGAAAAGTTGATTTCATATATGAAAAGTGCATTCACACAAATGTCTTGAAATCAATATCCATCATAACATTATTATGGACTTGAAAATAATTGTAAAGTAGAAAATATTTAGAAATGGGATAAAAGGAACTCCCTTGGAAACTCTTGTTACTCCTATTATTTTATATGAATGTGAGGTTCAAGGATGTAGTATCTCTAGAGAGTCATGGAGAAATATAGAACACATCCAAAAGTAGTTTATAACCTATAATATCAAAATTAAAGTAAATACACATCCCATCATCTTGATTGAAGCAAGACTTTCACCCATTGGGAACATGGCTATGACTAGGTATCTAATGTATAAGAATACATTAAAAAAATGAATGATAATATATTTCTTCCAAAAAATGTTTCAAACTCTAGTCAAAATAAACCTTGGCTCAAGCAAGGATGGCATAAGGATGTATGATCTTGGCTAGGCCATTTTGGGATAACTAAAGAGATTATTTTTCAAAATAAGGGTAATATTAAAAATATTATTACCTCAAATATTAAGAAGACATTGTAGCATGATAAGGAGTTATTGCAAAAAAGAAAATTAAGATATTATAAGGCGTTGATCTAGAAAAATCTCAAAAATCAAAAGTATTTCTCTATCTTGACTAGTGTAAAGAAGAAACTAAGCATTACTAAAATAAGAACAAATTCTCATGAGCATCATAGTGAAAATAGGTGTCGGTCAATGTCCAAAACACCTTAAGATGAAAGAACCTATCACCTTTGTGATTCTAAGAGAGTTGAAAATGAAAAACTCTCTCTTAAATTGGCCATCATATACTCATATTATATCTAAACTTAAAAAAAAATTCATTTTTTCTGGTAATATTATATTTGATAATATTAAATAAAAGATTTAAAAGAAGTTAGGAATATTATAGATATTTTGCAATGTATTTTTATATATTAATAAAATTATATATATTTTTATGTTTATAGATTTTTATTTTATCAATAATAATAATATGATTAGATTAAATTTATTTAGTAAGAAATTTATGTTTCACTATAAATATTAAAAATAATTAAAAAAATAATTAAACTATATTATTTTACATATTATTAAAAAAATAATTAAACTATATTATTTTACATATTATTCTATTTGTTTTCTTTATTTTTTATTTTTTTGGTTTGGTTAGTAAGACATGTCCAAGGACTAAACTTGTGATCACCTAAATACACAATAACTTGTTAACACACTCTTTACCAATTATACGACTACCCACGAAAATTTTATTCTTGTAACTTATTAAAATTATAAATAGCTATTTTTTAATATTAAAAAATTTAAACTTTAAACATTTAAATAAAATAGTTAAATAATCCAAAATATCATCGAATATAATTTTCTATAAATTTAATGTTACAGACCTATTCAATAGGCTCTTTTGTAATAATTTAAAAAAATTTAAATACACTAAAATTTTAAAATATATAATAATAATTCAAAATAAATATCGTTTAATACTAAAATATTGTAAAAAATTATTGATTATAACTAAACTAATTAAAAAAATATTATATATTATTTATAATATAATATCATATTGCCATTTCTTAAAGTTTACTACTAGGCATACCATATTCAAAAGTGCAATGATAATTGGGATATAATTTAAAGGAAAAGGACAATATTTTCCATATTTTTGATAAAATTACTCTAGTATTTAAGCAATTTTTGTTTAATTTTCAAAAAATTGAACTGATTTTTAGCAATTTTTGTTTAATTTTCAAAATTGAACTGATTTTTTTATTTTATATGTGTTATTTGGGGTTATTTTGGGTAGTTAGATAGAATGGTTATTACCTTTTTCACCAAAGTTCAAATTTTTGGGAGTGAAACGATAATGATAAATATTGTTGTAATGATTCTGTGCTTATGAATATTATTGTATTGACTTTCACTATCTCCATAAAGATAAGAGCAGTTGATTTCCTTTATATATATATATATATATTGATCGGGGTGTTGGAATCAACGACAAAAAGAGGGGGATGGGAAAAGCCTGCCACCCTGTCCCTTCCCATCTCATTTTAGAGAGTAATGACATGGCTATCCCACCTCATGTAGCCAAACATGTTAACCATATTACATCCCTTAGAATTAAGATGGAAACTCCCAATCTTGTCACGAGTTTTCGACCCATACTATGTAGCTCCATGTTATTATGCAGTCTGAGTAGTAACTCCGAGTCGCAACTTGCAAGTGGGATATTCCCCCACGACGTTGACTTTGAGGAAACTTTGTCGTATGAAGGTCCTAGTCCCCTGGAGGCTAGCCTTTGTTGCAAACCTGGAATTTCAAACATGGAGTTGAGAGATAGTTGTTGAAGAAGCAAGTCCTGGGACTTTGGGAGTGATGACAGTGAGGGTCAAAGCCAGAGCATGAAGTGGCTGGAGAGGAAATGAGTTTTGTTTGCAAAATCTCAAGACCCGATAGGTAAATTTAATTTTTCTACATCCAATCTTTGCAGCATTCTCAATTTATTTGTATTTTCATCATGGAATTTGGTCTATAGCTTGCAAAGCATCTTGGTTAATTCAAAATGGAATTTGTTCTATAGTCTACAAAGCATCTTGGTTAATTCAAAAAATAAAGATGAGCTCACAAACCTTTATTACTGTAAATATTCCCTTTACAAGGTATGTATAGTGATGGTTTGGGACTTCCTCTCTTGGGCCAGGGGAAATAGAGAGTTTGGTCAGTGTTTGATTGTCGATTTATTTTTTATTTGTTTGTCCATAGTTTATGGTGCATCCAGTTGGAGAAAACTCACTGCTGGAATGAGTGACACGAGGAGCTGCGAAGCGTCGAGCAGTTTGAGCACCTGTCTGTGTTGAGAGTTGGAGCAGTTGGAGTAAACTGGATTCCCTGCATTGAACGAGCCACGCTAAGAGAAGTGTGTCAATCATTGCAGATTACTAACAGTTGTAATGCGTTGTGTGGCAACTTGAGAGTGCCTCAAGTGCCTCGTCCCTGCGTGTGTGGAATACTTTTTCCAGGAGGAACTTGTCATTATGAAGAATGACGCACAAGTTTGGTTGATTGTTGTTGTTGTTGGAGACTGCAAAACAACGTTGAGTCCTATCGAAAGGCGCAGGCCGTGGGTGCTAGCGAGCCAACCGGCGTCTCCAACCTCATTTTACTGCAATTTGGTGTTTGCTGTCTTCGATTGAGCTCTTCGTCATCTGCCGTGAGCACATTCCGGTTGGAATGCCTGAAAGAGTTAAATTTTGTTGGAGCAGTTGAGAATCCGGTGCTGAGAATGCTAGACGATTCTATCGCAAGCTTTAGAGATCCTTGTCAAGATGTTTCTCAAGAATCGACAGTGTACGATGACGAGGATTATAATAGACATTTGAGAAAATTTATATCAACTGTTGAAAAATCTCCTGTTTTGAGAAATAGTTCTAGAAGAAGCACTGATCGTTCTGAGACACCCAGAAAGAGCACAAATTGTTCTGAACCTTCTAGGAGAAGCACAGATGGACGAGAGAAGTCTAGGAGCAGTGTAGATAGATCATAGAAGTCAAGAAAAAGTACTGATCAATGAGAGAAGTCTAGGAGCAGCGTAGACATATCAGAGAAGTCAAGGAAAAGTACTGATCGGCAAGACAAATCAAGGACCAGTGTAGTTAGATCAAAGAAACCAAGAAACAACATAGATTCGCAGGAGAAGTCCTAGAATAGTGTGGACTGCTATGACAAGTCTAGAAAAAGCACATATTGGTTTGATAAAGGAAGGACTAGTATTAATTAGATGGAAAGGACAAAGGCAGGTTAGAATGGGAAAATAGTTAGAATGTGTAAAGATCATCTGTGAGTGGTAACATTGAAACTGTCTTTGGAGGCCTGGGTTTCCTTGGTCGATATGTTGTGCAACATCTTGCTAAGACAAGTTCTCAAGGTTGTTCAATTTACAAAACTTGCAGATGTTTGGGCAGCTAGATATTGCCGGTCGAATCATAAAGGTGTCAGCAGTGTTTGATCAAGTTGGAATGTAGGACTTTAGGGCTAACGCTGTTTATTTTGATGATGAATATTTTGCGTCATGGTATTTCTGGTTGTTATTGAAGTGACATTGGTCTGACCAACTATTGTCACAATTCTGAGTGTGTGTTGGAACTGGTCATTCCAACAATACACAAATTTGTAGGATATGATGAAGACATGACACTAAAGATGGCATCAAAAGAGGTACATCAGAGATTAAAGGAGGATTTTTGTAGAGTAGACTCATGATGATGGTGTATTATGTGTCACATACATTTATTAGTAAGCAAGTCTAGGATGTTTTGTAGTGGTCTTTTTTAAAGTATGTACCTAGTAACTCCAAGAGTTGGAGTGTGTAATGAAAGCCTGATGAGGCATGTGTACCCCCCATAAAGTTTGTGGTAATCTTAAAACCACTTTGTAATTGCAGGTTTGTGGTAAGTCAGAAACCACTTTGTAGTGTTGGTTTGTGGTAAGCCAGAAACCATGTGTGAGAGTGAAGTGGACAGGGATTCTTGTAGGCATGGTTTAGGGTCAGCCGACAAAACCCTTGGCATGGTTGAGGGTGAGTCGAGAAAACCTTGGGCCTGGTTAAGTTGGGTCTGTGGTGAGCCTTGGTGGTTGAATTGAGTGCCTTGGTGGCAGAGTTGAGCCTTCGTGGCTGAATTGAGTGCCTTGGTGGCAAAGTTGAGCCTTGGTGGCTGAGAGCCCTTGTTGGCATGGTTGAAGGTAATCGATAAAACCCAGAGCATGGTTATGGGTAATCTAATAAAACCCATGATGATGATGGAGGAGGATTTGCAGGTACATGTACATGTATGCAGTTATAATGGTTGACAAAACCATGTATGCGAAGGGCATCCTAGTAGACTGGTGGTTGCAGTGGTTGGCACCCATGCATTCCGGTGAATGGTTGCTCCTTTATATGGACGACGATATATTCTTTTGTTATGTTTTACCACAACTAAACTTTGCAGATTGAGATCGAGACAAGTAGTCATTAAGGGGGTGATTTGGAAATTGTAATTCCTACTTGTCTCAGTTGTTATTCATTCTATCTACAGGAGTCTGTTCCTATTCCTTAGGGTTGTTATACCTAGATGTTTTCTAGATTGGTGTGTGGTTGATATATTCTCTCAACTAAGTGATTGTGTGTCCAAGGTAGTTTAGCTATCTTGAGACAACACTAAATGTATTTATATGTAACCTTATTTGATGTGAATATAGAACATAGTGTGCATGCTCAAATTTTAAGTTCAACTTCCTGCACTTTTAATAAGATGATTTAAACATTTTTTTATTTTATTTTATTTTATTTTTATTTTGTTAAACATTTTTGTTAACATGTAATTCTCTCTATAATCATAAATATATTTTATATTATAACATACGGTATCATAAATGTATTTTATATTATAAGATATAAATGTATATTAAAACTTATTTAATGTGAGAATAAGCCTAATATGTGAGGCAATTTTATTTATATATTATAAATTAATATTATCGAAATGAATATTACAATGAAAATGAATATGATGAATTCAAATTTTTTTTTTGTAAGCATGGTAGGACTACATCTTCATCATGTCTAACATATCACCCCGATCTGGGAGGGGAATTGAACCAATGAATTCACATCAAGGCGTGTCTTAATAGAGCACCTGATCATCATCTATCAAAGACCTCGTGAACGACTTCAATTTTTTTTTAATCAAGATTCGATGTCTTATTGTCTTTTGTTTCTTTTTTTTTTGGTTGGTAAGTGGGTGAATCCTTAAAATCACTCTTATCCTGTGGCTGAGAGGCCATGTGACTCAGGGGCATCTAAGCCATCAAAGTCACTCGGGGATCGCACCCAGCCTGAGCTGCACCAGTGGAAACCTTGCTGGATTTTTTGGTATCAGCGAGACTATAACTGATGTCCTTTTGCTCACGGAGCACTTTAACAGCACGCTCCTTCACCAACTATTCTAAATCTCTTTGATCTTATTGTCTTTTATTTTATAACATCATATCAAAATAATTTTTTTGTTAACTATATGGTAATTTTTTTAGATAGTATGGAAGTAATTAAAAGTTTATTAATGAAATGATAGTGTTGTGGTAGAGTTAAGTAATTTAGGTTTATTAATTAATATACATTTATCTATTTTTAGATAGACCCTTTTAGATCTACTAAGGGTTGATAGGGATCAAATATCTCAAGATGAAAATCTATTTTTGAGTGCAAAAATTCAAAAAAGGCTTGCAAGACTCGATTTGTCAACTAGAATTAAAATGTCTTCAGAACATATGGATAATAATTTATAATTAATTTATATTTATATGTGTGTATTAAATATCATGGTTGAATCATTATTATTTAAATTTATTTTAATATTATATACATGTTATGATTCGTTCATCGAAAATATTGTTTATATTTTTATCAGTAAAAACAAATTTATTTTTTATTTTTTATTTTTCAATTACTTTTTAATAGCCTAGATTACGTTTTATTATTATTATTTGTTGATTTAATGTTTCATTTTATTTATACTACAATATTTCTTCCACATTGAAGCAATATTTAAATGTAATATGAATCATTATTATTTAAATTAATTTTACTGTAATATGCATATTATAATTTTTTTATCCAAAAAAAATGTTTTTAATTTTATTAATAAAATAAAAAATTACAATATAACAAATTGAATTGACTCTAACATTACAATATCCCCCATACTCAGTTCTAGCTCACTGATTGACACAATAACCTCACATAATGAAAATGTTTTACAAAGAGAATAAAAATTGCAACACCACCAACATATGCAAGCAAAATCTCTATGATCTTCATCAATGATTTACACTACCAATATACATGAAATATAAATGATGTGAACGCCCTTACTCTTGAATAATAGTATGGATCTATTTGATAAGGTTTGTTATTTCTCTATGGAAGAGGACCTGGTTCCACATAACATATTTATCTAAAACTAATCTTGAGTTAGTATCATTTCTTTCCTTTTATGAAGTGTGTTTTCTGGCCAAAAATAAATAAATAAATAAATAAAGCATGTGTTATTAGCATGAGCTGTTGAGGAGCTAGAATTTAAGAAATGATTTTTGTGATTAATATTGATTATAATAAAAAACTATAATATGAATATAAAGAGAAAATAACATACTATTAAGAATTAAATATATCGTGGAACTATTTTTTTTTAAGGATCCTTAGTGCCTAAACATTTTTTGTGAAGTTCTTGACTTTTTTGTGATAGTTCTTTTTTAAGTGAAAGAACTTGCGAAGCCCTATATAAGCCCCATGACCCTAAAATCTCTTATTAAGCCTTATATATTGAGTGATTATGTTTTTATTTCTATATTTTTATGTAGGTTGGAACCTTTCATTGTAGCATTTTATTATAATTGTATTCGTTATCTCATATATGTGTGTGTGCGTGTGTGCATGCTAGGGGAACCTACTCTTAGGATCAATAATTATTATGTTATGCATTGTATTCATTGTAAAATGAAGTTCCCTCCTCAAAGTGGACTATAATTATTGGTTTCTTATCATTTTTAAGGCACAATGTTCATAACATTTGGTATCAAAGTATATGGACCTAGGTTTTCTAATTTGATTATGTCATCATGGCATTTCCACTATAGTATTTTTCCTAGGACAATTCAATTGGTGATTTCTAAGCAGATTTATGTGAGATTTTGGAGAACATCAAGTTAAAATTTTAGATTTTAGTTCTATAAAATTTTATAGATATATACTATGGAAGTTAGGGTTTGTGATTGGTCCTAAACTATATTTTAAACAATTCATCTTAGAGTTATATATATATTCTAAGAAGTTCCATACCATGAAATTTCGATCAAATAGAGAATAAATCCCATGACATGTATGTGAAAATTTTCATAGTTTTATTTACTATAATTTTGGATATATACCTTGTTGAATTTAGGGTTCATGAATGGTCCTAAAATTATTTTCAAACAAGTTCTTATTGAGTTCTCACTATAACTTTTTTTTATATCATACTTCAACTATGAAATTTCCATAGATTTAAGGAGACATAATGAATTATGTCAGATAACATTTTCAAGATGATATTTGAAGAATCAGATACATGGAACGCTATACAAGTTTTCTCTTGGCAAGAGACAAAAAATGAGATTTTTTTTGGGAATGTTACCATAAATTTCACTTGGCACATCAAATTCTAGTTATACCTATGGAATTGTCAGGAAGACATACCAGTGTATTACAATCCAAATTTCATATTCAGAGGTTCTTAAATTTGAGAGATATACCAAGAAATTGGTCAACCATTCAAATACTCTCCAAATTAATGTTGAAAATGTATGTAAATTATAAGTGACATAAATTTTGATTATAAGATCCAAGTTTTTTGGTGACTTAAAGTTTTGGTAAAAATGAGTATTATGATTATGACTCTAGATAAAGTTACTACACCAATTAAACCTTTTGAGGGTTCATTCATAATTCATGAGGAAATAAAAAATATTATGTAACTAAGTTGGAAGATCAATTGCCACAATTGCAAGTATTAGTAAATAATGGAGAAAAAATGATGGTAGAAACCAAGGAGGAAATATACAAAAATTTCAAGGAATAAATACGAAATTCCATGATTAAAAATGAGGAAGAAACACAAAAATTCATGGCAGAGAACAAATAAAAAATAAAAAATATACTATTACGAAATCTCCCTAAAAGGTATATGGAGATCCAAGAAAATCATGAGCATAAAGAGAAGAAGGGTGTTGAGACTCATTTAAATATGGAGAGTGTTTTATCACAATTGGAGAACATAAAAATTAAATCACAAAACCATAATCAAAGACTTTTCAATCCAAAATCTACATCATAAAAGCTTCAAGTTAGCACCAAGGAACTACAACATTTTAAAGTTTGATATGAGAAAGTTTAATGGTAATTATCCTATAACATGGATATTCTTGTTGGAGGAATACTTTGATATACACCAAGTGGCAACCTTACAAAAGGTAAATATTGCATCCATGCTTTTAGAACAAGATCAACATTTTTGGTATCAATGACTTTGTGAAAGAAAAAATATTTTATTGTATTGTGACCCATTTTTTTTTAGAGAAATTGATAACACATTGTGAGGACATTAAGAACAATATATTATTTAGTCAATTAGTAATTTTTTTTACAAAAAGATCTAGTTATAGGCACTTTCAACAATTCCAAAGGTTGATTCTTAGGGTAAAGAACATTTTGGAGGATAATTTGTTATACCAATTCATGGGAAATTTAAAAGAAAATGTCTAATATGAAGTGCATCTATTTGAACCTACACCTATAGAGCATGCTTTTAGTCTAGCAAAGTTAGTGGAAAGTAAAAATATAGACACTAGAAAATTGGTTACTAATAATTATGGAGAAAATCATGTTCCCTCTCCTCAATTGACAAGAATGACACCTTTGGAAATAGATGAAAGAAGAAAAAAAAGACTATATTTCAACTATGAAAAAAAACATAATTTATGTTTCAATTATGACAAGAAGTATAGTAAAAGAGGTAAATATAGTGAAAAGAAATTATTCTACATGATGATGAAAATAAAAAAACATAATTATTACATGTTATAAAGTTAAAAAAGCATACTCCAATAATATCTTCCCATGCACTAACCAACATCAGTGCTCTACAAACCCTTAAAAAAAAAAAAAAAAACAATATTGATTAATTTTAGTACCTATAACTTTATCAAATACAAATTAAAAAGTATTAAATTAAATTTTAAAACATCTTAAATAAAATTCGCAAATAAACCAAAGTATCATAAAAATATAATTTCTATAAATTTGATATATATTCTAAACTTATTCAAAATGTTCTTTTATAAATAATTTTTAAGAATCTAAAATCATATATTAATGGTAATTCAAAATAACTATTTTTTAATATTAAAATATTATTAAAAATATTAATTTTTTTGGGGTAAAAATAAAACTCGTATATTAGTCTAATCAAATTATCATGGCTTAAAGTTTACGATAGTGTTAGTAGGCGATTCCTATTTCCCCCACAGTTTTTTAATTAATGCCCCCTGACATGTGGGGGCGATAGGGAAATATAACGCTCGCCGTTTCTTTTTCTCCTCCAGTCATGACGGGGCGCGTTATATTTCCCTATCGCCCCCGCATGTCAGGGGGCATTAATTAAAAAACTGTGGTGGAAATAGGAATCGCCGTGTTAGTATGCCTACCATTTTCAAAAGTACAATGATAATGGGATATAAATTAAAAAAGATAATATTTTTCAATGTTTTTGATAAATTCTCTCTCATATATATACATGATATTAAAATTTAATTGTTTGATATTTTTAACCATATTTTTAAATAATTTATTGTATTTATTAATTTTAATTAAATATTATTACAATTATTTAATTTTAAAATTAGTTTTTTAACTTAAAAAACTATAAATTTGTTTTTCTTGTGATTATCACAATTGGTGCATGAGCATTAGATTGAGTGAGTTTGAGATGAAGAATTCTTGTGATTATCACAATTGGTGCATGAGCATTACATTGAGTTTGAGATGAAGAATTGATGCATGAGCATTAGATTGATTTTGAGATGATGAAGTGGAGTAGAGCTTGACAATGTGGTGGATTGACCACATGTTAAGTTGGTAAATTGATTTTGTTGTTTTTATTAGAATTATAGATATTTAATATATGTGTAGGATTGGAATAAGTCAAAGAATTAGGGTTTAGGAGTTATTTTCCATCTCACCTAATTGTCTATTCTACATCCCTCATTTGGGAGGGAAGGAGAAACAAACCATTTGCAAAGTTTGTGAATAAAAAAGGGGCATCAAATGGGAGGAGGAGTAACTCTTCTCCTACCTATGAGTTTGTATGTTTGAAATGGAGTAAAAGGAAGTTATGCATCAATATATACATTCATAAATATGTGTTTTCTCTTTTTTTGTTCCAATCGAAATGTGTATGCACTTCTTTAAATTTTAGAATTCATTGTGACCGTCTTGCAATGCTATATGCTTGTTAACATTCTACTTTGAGTAGTGGTTGTTTATGCATGTCCCATTTACTATGACCTTCGAACATTTCACAACACCTCTGTTTTTTAAGGCAATGACTTATTTCTTTGATTGTAATTTGGATGATAAACTTGAGTGAGGGTGAATTCTTGACAAAGAGAGGTGGGAGGAGAACATTCCCTGAGTTGGGAGACATGCTAAGACCGTGGAGAGTCGAGTTGCAGAGGGTGAGTCACTTCACCTTCCCAAAAGTTCAAAAAATATTTTTTTTAGAGTGCTACGAAATCATTTCGTAGTGCCTACAGGTTTTTAAAAGAGTGCTATGAAATCATTCCATAGAGCCTACAATTTTTCTACTAAGCGTTATTTCAAAGGAATTTCTAAGATGCAGTTTGGTGATTAGGCTCCTTTTGGGCCTATCCATCCTCATCAATTTGTGGTATCAGAGCCATGTCTAACATTGGGTTGTTGTCTACAACATAAGGAGATGGTTATGTGAGAAAGGAGAGCATGAGGTCAAGGAGGGAGACCCATAGCTAATTCAGAACTCTAGGAAGAGACACAAAGGTTGCAAGCTTGTTTATAGGCCATGGAGGCATGCAAGAAGTGAGACCCTGAGGCAAAAGATACTAGTGGATTGGAGGAAGAAGCTAGAGAAGAAAGAACAACACCTATGGATGAAGCTTCAAAAGTTAAATTATTGAGGTCAGTGTTAAGCTCAAGTTCAAGACCAAAACCTGAATTGTCTACCTATGATGGTAGCCTAGTAGCCAAGAATTTGATGGATTGGATCAGTGAATTAGACAAGTATTTTGAGTATGAGGAGATTGAAGAAGACAAGAGGGTAAAATTTGTTGTAACTAGGTTGAAAGGTCATGCTGCATTGTGGTGGGACAATGTGTAGGATGAAAGGAGAAAATAGGGGAAACCATTGATAAAGAGTTGGGACAGGATGGTAGCGAAGATGAAAGGGATTTTTTTGCCGAAAGACTATCAGTTATCCCTCTATAGGCAGGTGCATAACCTCAAGAAAATGCTGCTAATAGTCAGAGAGTATATCGAAGAGTTTTACAAGGTGAATTTGAGGGCAGGTTATGTAGAAGACACCCCAGAGAAAACAACAAGGTACATCAATGGTTTGAAGCTAGAGATTTAAGATGAAATCATCATGATTTCTCCCAATATGATGGAAGAAGCATCTAAGTTTTCCTCGAAGGCAGAAGAGAAGATAACAATGAAGAAAAATTCAAGTAGAGGCCATGGTTTTGCTAGAGGAAAAGGACAGACAGCTAGAAGGGGGAAAACTTCAGCTCAAAAGGATGATGCAAGTAACCTAAGGTAGCAAGGACAACAAGAGAAAGAAGGTGACTCCAAAGGATGAAGACCCTACCAAAGAGGTATAGGTAGAAGAAGAGGTAGATATATTGTTTACTAGTGTTACAAATGTGGGTAGTTAGGTCACATATATTTTGAGTGAACTAAGAATGAGAAATTAAGATAGATAAATGCATATGTAACTCAGCCAGAAGCACTGAAAGAACAAGAACCTATGGAAGAAAATGCACTAGATATGGGAGAAGGTTTAATGATGAATAATATTACTGAAACCAATCAAGGAGACTGTATAACTAACACAAAGAAGAGCCTTATTGAGGACAGAGGAAAATGCTGCAAAGTGATGATTAATAGTGGAGGCACTAAAAATCTAGTTCCCACATAAATGGTGGAGAAACTCAAATTGAAAAGGCTGAAGCACACAACACCATATAAAGTGTCATGGATGCAAAAATCTCACCAATTATTAGTGACTGTGAAGAGCGAAGTGGAGTTCCATATAGGCAGATATAAGGATATGGTAGTTTGTGACATCTGCCAATGGATGTCTGCCACCTCCTTTTGGGTCGACCTTGGGAATTTAATAGGAAAGTGGTGCATGATGGAGAGAAAAAATACTTACAAGCTTGAAAAGGATGGTATCAAGCATACTCTTGTACCATTGAAGGAGGAGAGTATAGTTGGGACATGTAGCCTAAAAGCACTATTGTTAGGAGGAAAGGAATTTTGCAACAAATGGAGAAAGAAGAGGTCATCTATGCAGTGGCCTGCAAACCAAAGGTAATACTTCTGCACACGGAAATTGTAGATTTACATGTTGAGATTCAGTATATGTTGCAAGAGTTTAATGATATCATAGGAGGTGATTTGCCAAGTGATCTGCCACCTAAGAGAAGTATTGACCATCATATAGACCTAATACAAGAAGTAAGCCTTCCGAATAAAGTTGCTTATTGAATGACATCAAAAGAAATGAGGAAATAAGGAAACAATTTCAAGGAAAGTTGAATCAGGAAGATCTTGAGTCCATGCACTCTCCCTGTGGTACTTAGTCTAAAGAAGTATGGAGGATGGAGGATGTGCATAAATTCAAAAGCACTTAACAAAATCACAATTATGTACAAATTTCATTGCCACGAATGGATGACATGATGGACTATTTGAGTGGAGCAACATGATTTTCAAAGTTTGATTTGAAGAATGGTTACCATCAGATCTGGATTAGAGAAGGGGATGAGTGGAAGACAACTTTCAAGAGATTTGAAGAATGGCTACCATCAAATCTGGATTAGAGAAGGGGATGAGTGGAAGAAAACTTTCAAGACCAATAACAAACTATATTAATGGGTAGTCATTCCAATTGGACTCACAAATGCACCAGGTACTTTCATGCAGTTGATGAACAAGGTATTGAAGGATTTCGTCAGTAAGTTTATTATTTTTTATTTGAATGGTATTTTGATTTTCAGCCAAACAAAGGAAGAACACCTTAAGCATGTAAGGTATGATCTAGAAAGGCTGCAACAAGAGAATTTGTTGATTCACCTAAAGAAGTGTACTTTCATGAGGTCTGCGTTGGTATATATAGGCTTTGTCATTTTAAAGGATGCAATGAAAATGAATCCAGAGAAAATATAAGTGATTGTAAGTTAGCCTTCACCCAAGAACATTTTTGAAGTTAAAATATTTCATGGCTTAGCTACCTTCTATCAAAAGTTTATCAATAACTTTAGTGGGATTTGTGCACCCATCATTGAAACAATCAAGAAAGATAGACAACCATTTTGTTGGACAACAACAACAGAGAAAAGTTTCTAACTCTTGAAGAGGAAGATCACTGAGAAACCAATGTTGAAACTACCTGACTTCAATCATCTTTTCCAAGTTAGATGTGATGCTAGTGGAATAGCCATTGGAGCAGTATTGAGTCAAGAAGGTAAACCTATTGTATATTCTAGATATAATTTGAATGATTCAAAAAATAAATACTCCTCTTATGACAAGGAATTCTATGTGGTGGTTCAAGCTTTGAAGCATTGGAGACATTATTTGATGCCTAGGGAGTTTGTTTTATTCTCTGACAATTCTGCATTACAATATATAATGTAGCAACACAAGTTGAACCATAAGCATGCCAAGTGGGTGGAATTCCTACAAAGTTTCACCTTTGTTTTGAAACATGTGAGTGGGCAAGAGAACAAGGTAGTTGATGCTTTAAGCAAGAGTTTGATCATGCAGGAGTGCCATGTACATATTTTGGGCTTTGATTATTTGAAGGACTTGTATGAGGATGATGTTGATTTTCAAGAGGCCTTTGAAGCATGCAAGAACCCCATGAGAAGAGATAACAACCCATGGAGGGAGTTTATGTTGTAGGATGGTTTGTTGTTCAAGAACAATCATTTATGTCTTTCTCGTTGCTCAATGAGAGCGAATCTCATGCAATAAAATCACAATGGAGTATTGGATGGGCATTTTGGTGAGGAGAAGACACTAGGGCAACTAGAAAATTTTTATTTCTAATCAAAGATGAGGGAAGATGTACAAAAATATGTGAGAAAATGCAGAGTGTTATACCATGCAAAAGGGACGAGTCAAAATGTTGTACTATAGACTCCCTTTCCCATTCCCAGTAGACCATGGGAATCAGTCAGTATGGACTTTGTTTTGGGTTTACCAAGGATGCAATGAGGTAAGGACTCCATACATGTAGTTGTGGATAGATTTACAAATACGACTCATTTTATCTGGTGTTGTAATACTAGTGATGCTACAAATGTGGCTCATTTGTTTTTTGATGAGATTTTATGATTTCATGGCTTTCCAAATAGTATAATCTCTGATAGGGACACCATGTTCATAGGGAATTTTTGGAGGACCTTGTGGAAGAATCTTAGAAAAAAATGAACTTCACTTAAGCCTATCATCCACAATCTGATTGGAATACTCAAGCTATGAACAAGAATCTCAAAAAAATATTGAGGAGCCTTTTGGGTGAGCATCCCAAGCAGCAGGATTGTGTGTTAGATCAAGATGAGTTTGGATACAATGATTCACCAAACAGGAGAATGAGCAAGAGTTTGTTTTAGATATTGTATGGAATACATCCTATAGGAGTTTGTGAACTAAGAGATTTGGGAAAATTTGAGCATAGGAGTGTTGATGAGGAATATTTTGTAGCTACGATGAGTGAATTACATGAGGAGATAAAAAAAAAGCTATAGGACAATAGCTACAAGTACAAACAAAGAGAAGAATTAAGAAGAAGAGAGGTAAACTTTGAGGTAGGGGACATGGTCTTAGCCCACCTAAGAAAGGAGAGATTCCCAAGAGGAGAATATAAAAAACTCAAGATGAAGAAAATAGGACCTTGCAGAATACTCAGGAAATTTTCTGCAAATGCTTATGAATTGGAGTTACCTATGGGCATAGGTATCTCACCTATTTTCAATGTGGCTAATTTGTATCCCTATGAAGCTGGTGATGGAGGTGCATCTACAACAAATGTGAGCAGTGGAGAAGGAAGTGAACATAGATGGCTGAAGCAGATGCTTATGACATAGGGTCCAGAGGTTGAGAGAATATTCAACACCATAGTTGCAAAGCACACCAAGGGAAAAGAGTATCTCGATTTTTTGGTGAAGTTGAAGGACCGTCTGAGCAGGTTTCGCTATAGAGGACCTTATGAGTAGGAGCTCATGAATTTTTCCTTCTTGGGGAGTTTGACGCAAGAGCATTAGACTGAGCTCGAGATGAAGAAGTGGAGCAGAGCTTGACAATGTGGTGGACTAGCCACATGTTAAGCTCGCAAATTGATTTTGTTGTTTTTATTAGAATTACAAATATTTAATGTAAGTCTAGGATTGGAGTAAGTTGAAGAATTATAGTTTAGGATTTAGTTTCCAGCTCACCTAGTTTTCTATTCGAAATCCTTCATTTGGGAGGGAAGGTGAAACAAACCATTTGCAAAGTTTGTAAATAGAAAGGGGCATCAAATGGGAGGAGGAGTATCTCTTCTCCTGCCTCTGAGTCTGTATGCTTGAAACGAATAAAAAGGAAGTTGTGCATTTGTATATATATTCATAATTCTGTGTTTTCTCTCTTCTCCGCTTTCCAATGGAACTGTGTATGAAATTATTTAAGTTTCAGAATTCGTTGTGACCATCTCTACAATATTATATGTGTTGGAATTTCTAAGTTTAGCCCGTTATAAATTGTTCCTGTACTATCTCGTTTATTTCTTCCTACTTCTTTAAATACTTAACAAGTTATTTACCATGTAAATACTAAAAATAAACACAAGTATAGTATCAACATTTACAGATCATCAATTGAGAGAAAACAAGCACACAAGTGACACCGTTTTTTTGGACCAATGTCCCCCGAAAAATCCAATGCAGGAAAATTGTTGCAACTATTTAGAGGGTAATATTAATATGCAGTTTATCAGAGTGCATATGGGTTCCTAAACTGGCTCACCCGACAGAGAAAAATATACATCAACAATACCTCTATATCCAGAAACAAGTATTCAGAAAACTTGTTCCACAAAACCCTGTCCAGCACAATCGAAGCACAGTGCTGGCCCTTTTGGCTACTACGTCATCCCTCTGCTGACCTGTGACAGCCCCAGGACCCTCTGTGTCAGCCCTCTGAGGCATTGCACAACCTCTAGAAGCTTCTGCATCACTCCCTCTGCCCTCTGCATGGATGACGCAGTCTCTATGGGCTCTGCATAACCTGGATTGGCTACTGCTCTGGCTGTCTCTACTTTTGCACTAGTCTCCCAATATTGTCCCTGCTTCTCTGCCTCATACTCACTACCCCTTGTTGTTGATCACTGATTCAACTTTTCTTAGCAAACTCGCTCTAGTAAAATGAATGACTGATCACTCTGGTGTGTTCTCCAACTAATCCTCAAGCCTCCTCTTATAATTTTCTCGTTGGTCCATCAACAACCGAGATTAAATATCTAATCGACAGCTAAGATTATATTTGGCTTGATCCATGAGTTTTGGAACCTTCTAACCCAATTTTATATTAATACCCATTAATATTTTATTTTTCCTAAGTTTAGACTTAGGAACTCCATTAAAAATATTAATTATTTTAATATCTCCCAAATTGGGTACAAGTTGTCCAAACCATTTCTAGGTCTTGGATATCTCATGTGCTTTCGCCTCTCCACCAATTCTCATGGCTAGAGCACATCCAATGCTACCCCAAATCAACACTCCCTCTTAGCGAGGACTGTGCTCTAGTAATACTCTTCACTGAGTATCACATTGATTATCCGACACTGGTCCTTGTGCTAATGCTAGGCCTCCATGCCCAACATCCTCTGCACTACTGCATCCTGTATTGCTACCCATGGCCCTGCCACTGCCACTGTTGCATCCGTATGACAGTTCCCTCTGCATCAATGATGTTGGTAGTCAATCCTCCCAACTCTGCATTTGCACTGCATCCCCTCTCATCATGCTGCATCGTGATACTACATAAATCCGTTACTGAGAATTAAGTAACTAATCCACCTAACTTCTGACATCCCTATCAGGCTAAAAACACTCCCGATGCTAAAGCCCTCTCTGCCACTAACAAGTGCTCCCTCTACTGACCTCTACGCTGCTATAACAACTTCCTGCATCTCGCACCGTTGCACACCTCTCTGTGCCATCCTACACTGGTGTAACACTCCTGTGCCTCTCACATTGTTGCAGCCTGCTAGCCTCGCGCTATCCGAGGGCTCCTACACTGCAACACTCTCTGCCGCTTCATCCGCATCCATCTCTACTGACATCTGCCAGTCATGATACTCCTCTTCGGGGCTCCCGTAGCAAGGTATAATCCAAGATGTTGGGTACCTCAAGGATCATGCCCCTCATTGCCTGCAGTCCATCTGACAACAACTCGATGTCTGCCCACTTATTCTCAAGTGGCACATGAACACTCATGGCACAATCATCCTCCTCCTCGACTTCTTTCTCCACCTTTGTAGGTGCTACCTTCGAGTTCAAAGCCTCTCCCTTGCTCTTCTTCCTAGGACACTGGTTTGCAAAATGACCCAGTTCCCCACAATGGAAGCACTTGACCATGGAGAGGTCCTTCTTCTTCCTCTTCTCCTGCTTTCCCACAGATGCTAGAGCCGCATGCTCTTCTTCCTCTTTCTTGATTCTGACCCCTTTTTCACTACTCCCCACCTTGGTTAGCCGTCTGATCTCTTCTTGAAAAAGATCCGCCCACAATTCTTCCCAATATAGAAGACTCGCCTTGCCTAGTATGATCTGGACAAATACCTCCCAATCCTCAGAAACTGCATTCAGTGCGGTCCTCGCCATCAATTCCTCATCTGGCGTGGCCCCTATGGAAGTTAGATGGTCACGGATCTCCTTCAAGCGACCGAGGAAGACAACTATCTGCTCTCCCTTCTGCATGTGGTATTCCCTTAGCTGATTCTCTAGGAGAATCTTCCTCTGCACAGAAGTATGTTGGTACAATGTCTTCAAGGCATCCCACATATCCTTTTCCGTTTCCTTCTTGACAATATGTGGTACCACATGATCCTTGACCCCATAAAGGATGATGCACTTAGCCTTTGCCATTGCCTCCTCATACCTTTCATTAGCTACCGAGTCAACTGGGACAACTATCACTCTCGTTATGAAGCCCTTGAGGCGATGTCTATTTAGAATGGACAAGATCCTGTCCTTCCAGACCAGAAAGTTGGACGCTCTATCCAGCCTATCCTGATCTCTCAGTCCATTCACGACCATCTCGCTACTCTTCTTTCAACTCCTTCGAGTCTCTCTACTTCCCTCCGTGAAGTCCTTTGTTCAACTCCTGCTGAGTCTCTCAACGTCCCATTTGGAAGCTCTTGGTTTGACTCCCTCTAAGTCTCGATTTCCCTTATGGAAATCCCTCTGCCAATGTCAAGTTGCCCCACTCCTATCGTAGTGCAACTGCACCACTGATCTAGATTCCTTGGTTAGAAATCTGCCTCGATAGGAACTCCCTCCACCTCGGTCTTGCCCTGTTAGGTGTTGTTCTAACCACAATACCCCACCAACTTCGCTCTACAAATTACCCACACCCTCCTATACCTTAGTAATTGAAGGATTGAGCCATGTGGCTCTGCGCAATCCCGATACCGACAAATCAGCTCCCCCAGTGAACTGCGTCAGCCCTGTTGGCCTCTGCGTGAGCCTCATTCTGCCTCCCTTAGCCTCTGCGCTGCCTTTCTATGGCCCAGAATGATGACATAGTCTCTCTGTGTCACTCCTTCCTCTGTCGCCTTCTGCAAGGATCAACTTTGTCACTCAGGACAGCTCAATCTGCTGCAAATGTTCTGCTAGACTGATGCCTTCAGTTTTCCTGTGATCTGCAACCATGCTATGGTACCATGTTGGAATTTCTAAGTTTAACCCCTTAGAAATTCTTCATGTACTATCCCATTTATTTCTTCCTACTAGTTTAAATACTTAACAAGTTATTTACCATGTAAATATTGAAAATAAACACAAGTACAGTATCAACATTTACAGATCATCAACTGAAAGAAACCAAGCACACAAGTGACACTGTTATTTTTGGACCAATGTCCCCAGAAAAAACTAATGCAGGAAAACTAGCGCAACTATTCAAAGGGTTATATTATTATGTAATTTATGAGAGTACATCTAGGTGCCTAAACTGGCTCACCTGACAAAAAAATATAGAGAAACAATACCTCTATATCTAGAAACAGGTATTTACAAAACCTGTGTCATGAAACCCTCTCTGACACAATCGAAGCACAAAGCTGACCCTTTTGGCCACCACGTCATCCCTTTGCTGACCTGCGTCAGCCCCAGGACCCTCTGTTTCAGCCCTTTGAGGTACTACACAGCCTCTAGAGGCTTCTGCATCACTCCCTCTTCCCTCTGTGTGGATGACACAGTCTTTGTTGGCTTTGTGCTGCCTCTGCTGGGCTCTGCGTAGCTTGAACTGGCTGCTACTCTGGCTATCTCTGCTTTTGCGCTGATCTCCCAATATTGTCCCCTGCCTCTCTGCCTCGTACTCACTACCCCTCGCTGCTGATCAATGATTCAACTTTTCTTAGCAAACCCACTCTAGCAAAATGAATGACTGATCACTCTGGTGTATTCTCCAACTGACCCTCAAGCCTCCTCTTATATTTTTCTCGTTGGTCCATCAAAGACTGAGATTAAATATCTAATCAACAAATAAGATTAGATTTGGCTTGATCCATGACTTTTGGAACCTTCTAACCTAGTTTTATATTAACACCCCATTAATATTTTATTTTTCCTAAGTTTAGACTTAGGAACTCCATTAAAAATATTAATTATTTTAATATCTCCCAAACTGGGTACAATTTGTCCAAACCATTTCTGGGTCTTGAGATCTCATTTTCTTTAGCCTCTCCACCAATTTTCATGGCTAGAGCACATCCAATGCTACCCCAAACCAACAATATGCTTGTTAACATTCAATTTTGAGCAATGGTTGTTTATGTGTGTCCCATTTACAACGACCTTCGAACATTTCACAATGCCTCTGTCTTTGCAGGCAGTGACTTGTTCCTTCAATTGGAATTTAAACCATCAACTTGAGTGAGGGTGAATTCTTGACAAAGAGAGGCAAGAGGAAAATATTCCCTAATTTGGGAGACATGTTACGACCATGGAGTGTCGAGTTGTAGAGGGTGAGTTGCTTCACCTTCCCAAAAGTTCGAAAATAAAGGTTTTTTGGGACGCTACGAAATCATTTCATAGCGCCTACAAGTTTTTAAAATAGCACTACGAAATCATTTCGTAGCACCTACACGTTTTCTGTTGAGTCTGTTTCAAAGGAATTTTTGAGTTGAGGTTTGGTGATTGAGGCTCCTTTTGGGTCTGTCCATCCTCATCAACAATACAATAAAAGTTTCATTTTTCACTAAGATAAATATTCATTTCCTAAAGCTTGTATAATTGTATAATAATGAAAACATGGCTTGGAATTTCAAATAACATTGGTTTTAATTTATAAGTATATAGATTTTTGAGATTGAATCTCTCCATTGATCACATTATCAATATTTTTTTATTGATGTTTCAAACCAATTTCTTTTTTTAAGAAACATGCATTTGGGTATAAAGTCCATCTTAACTATTCAAAACTCAAAATAATGTACAATATTTAAGAATAATCTTAACTACCCTGAGACCTATTGACTATACTTCTATCTTTTCTTTTTGGTTTCTTAAAGATTTTTAGGTTTTCTTTTATCAAAACAAATTTTACTTTGCTCTTTTTTTGAGTGGAGAGACTCATTCTACAACCCAATATGAGGAGATGTGTAAGCTTGATGTTGTATAAAAAAAATATTGAGTGTGGGTTATTAATAAAATATTTTAATAAGAATTAATATTGACATATACTTAAAAATATATTAATAATAAAAAAAACCATTTTAATTTGAGTGATAAAGTGTCTCGATGTACATGTGATGTAAAATATTTTAATGTAAATTAAATATATATTAGATATCATTTTTTTTTATGTATATATCATGAAAAAAAAAAAATTGGTTAAAACGTTTATTTGATCCTATATATACTTTTTTAGCATTCAAAAATACAATTTAAACAATGAGAAATAGCACATTATATTTTACACTCTAAAGAAAATTGCACATGAAGAAATTTAATCTCTCTTAACTCATGTTAGATTAGTACTTAAAATGAATTTATACCGATTATAATTAATTTTTATATTTTTTTATTAAATATTTTTCTAGACATATTAGTTTTAATAATACTTCTGGCTCTAAATTTCAATATTGAATGATAAATAAATACTATGATTTATTATTCAATTATACCATTTAATAATAATATCAAGCATAGAAATCTAAATTATACAATTTAATAATAATATCAAGCATAGAAATCTAAAAAGAAAATCATGCATTTGATTATAAAATCTATCTTAATTAACTCAAATAAATGAAATTAAACACACAAACCTTTACTCCCATAAATATTCCCTTTAAAATGTATGAATAATGATAATTTAGGGCTTTATAATTAATTTTCTCCCTCAAATACATGGTTTGTTTCAAAGTGTTACGTATTAAGTCATGAGATTATAATCAAATATGGAAATTTTCTTCTATTAAACTTGTGGATCGGAACCTCGGGATGATATATGACTTAAAAAAACATTAATTTTAGACTTATTCTTTACTTAGACTTAAGTATATAATTATTGATCTTAAACTATTTCTTTAACTATTAATATTAAGTTAAATTATAATAATATAACAGTTACAATAATAAATTGATTTTTTCTCCTCGAAAAAAGCTAAATTAATTGCCACCCTTCGAGATCAACTATCTTAATCAACATCTTAAGAGAAACGAAAAAGGCGGGGTTAAAAACCTGTGGTCATCTATAGCAAGAGTACTAAAGTGTTATTTTGACCAACCAACTCCTCAAGCGCAGATCAATAAACCAATCTCTCAAGTAGTTTTGGTGTTCCATATATCATAATTTATTATAAGCCATACATGTTAGACGGAAAGGTGTGAATAATGGTGATAAATTTCATGTACGTCTTCGATGTGCATATGTAATCTTCCTCGGTTAAAAACAATATAGAAAAACTTCCCCATAGACTATCATTCTTGTGAGTCGCTGTAAGTAAACATGGCATGCGATGATCTCGTCGCAAAGCCGAGAGTAGGAATAAGTTTACGAAATGCATAG